>CM050168.1:118344784-118734784 GCA_027410445.1 Discoglossus pictus | reverse complement strand
CCCAGCCGGTACATCTACACATTATATACTAATAATAATAATAATAATGCACAAGAGCATGCCCAGCCGGTACATCTACACATTATATAGTAATAATAATAATAATAATGCACAAGAGCATGCCCAGCCGGTACATCTACACATTATATGGTAATAAGAATAAGAATAATGCACAAGAGCATGCCCAGCCAGTACATCTACACATTATATAGTAATAATAATAATAATAATAATAATGCACAAGAGCATACCCAGCCGGTACATCTACACATTATATAGTAATAATATTAATAATAATAATAATAATGCACAAGAGCATGCCCAGCCGGTACATCTACACATTATATAGTAATAATAATAAGAATAATGCACAAGAGCATGCCCAGCCGGTACATCTACACATCACATATATAGTTGTGAGCGTACGAGTTGTTGCTAACGCTGCGGGCTCGCGTAGCGAGCCCGCGGCCCTCGCGAAGCGAGGGCCGTGGCTCACGTAGCGAAGCGAGGGCACTGTGCCAGGTTCTCAGTTGCTGGCATGGAGCGCCGAAGGCTTCAGTTGCAGCAACTGCGACCCTTGCAAAATTCACAACACAAATTTCCCAACCCAAAGAACTGCGAATCTCGCAAAGTTCACGTCGCAACACATTACGACACTCGCAAACAACATGCGACACGTTCACACACATTACGTACTCGCAACACTCGGACGCAACTCGCGAACATTACAAAATTACAAACACAATACATACACACAGGACATACATAAAAACCTTACCTACACAAACAGGAAGCACCTAGAACCTCAAAAATGCAACTTACAACTTAATTGCACTCAAAATAAAAGAGTTTAGACACTAAATAGTTTGTTAAGCGACACAAAAAATGGCCGACGAATAAAACGAAAACGAGGCTACACACGCAAACACCATACGAGACACGTTACCACACATTACGACTTCGCAAACATCGGACGCAACACGCCGACATACAAACATTTAAAACTTAAGAAAGACACACAACAAACACATAAAAAGCTTACCTACAGCAAGAGGAACCAGCCAGCACCTCAAAAAAACAAGTTACACCTACATTTAAATCAAAATAAAACACTTTAGACACTAATACCATCGCTAAGCGAGAGAAAAAATGGCCGACGAACAAAACGAAAACGAGGCTTCAGACGTAACTACACTACACTTACTCGCAATAATGAAACACATACTATGCGGAACGTATCACAATCATATTAAACACCATTTTGAACAGTAATACGCAGAAAATGGCGGATGGAACGCAAATTGTAAGCTGGAACGCAAATAGCGCATGCGTATTGCGTACTAACGGTCTCACTTTCCAGAACTTTCTACAAGTTTATAAATACTGCCTATTTCAAACAAAAAAATACATTTCTCCTCAGGTGATCAACGGAGTGACTTCTGAGATAACTGCTGCTTTTACTTGAGAAGACAATTCTTTACTAATTTACTACTTTGCATTGTGCAAATTACAACTGAGAGGTAAGCTATAATATATTACATTTTATTATCAGGACAGGTCAAAAAAAAAAAAAAATATTAGCATTTATGTAGTGACATGTATGGCACATTTATGTGTATAGGCTCAAAAAAAAAATACGGTTCATTTAACAAAACAACAAAAAAACATAATTCAATATTAAACAGAGGTTTATGTATAGTGACATGTGACACGCACATATATGTCTATAATGTATAGTGACATCTGACACGCACATATATGTCTATAATGTATAGTGACATCTGACACGCACGTATATGTATAGAATGTATAGTGGCATGTGACATGCACATTTCTGTGTGTTGCCCCTGCATAGTGACATGTGACACGGACATATATGTGTATCATGTATATTGACATGTGACACACACATTTATGTGTACTGCCCCTTCATAGTGACATGTCACACGGACATATATCTGTATAATGTATAGTGACATGTAACACCCACATTTCTGTGTATTGCCCCTTCATAGTGACATGTGACACGGACATATATGTGTATAATGTATAGTGACATGTGACACACACATTTATGTGTACTGCCCCTTCATAGTGACATGTCACACGGACATATATCTGTATAATGTATAGTGACATGTGACACGCACATTTATGTGTATTGCCACTGCAACAAAATTAGCTTAAAACAAAATCAGTAAACAACTACATTTAAATGACATTATATGTCATGTATACTGATATGTCACACGCACATATATGTGTATCATCTATAGTTACATCTCACAAACACACATAAATGTGTGTTGGAAAAAAAAAATATAAGGTTAATTTAACCATTTAAATATGAGTCATGTATACTGATATGTCACACGTACACAAAATAATTACATTAAACTATGGAATGTGCTTCATGTATGTGACATATGTGTGTAGCCCCCAACAAAAAATAAGGTTAATTGAAAAAAATTACACAACTATATTTCAATGACATTCATTTACTTCAATTCAATAGATCATACAAAGCTGAATCTTTTTATTTCTTTGAATATTCAAACAGACTCTGCATCAATAGCGTCTCTCAACAATTTGCACCGTGCACTGTGAAGCACAATCCCTTTTAAAGAACACCAACAAAGAAGAAGAGGTAAGATACAACAAGACATTACATGCTCAAAAGGCCATGCTTTGCTAGATGAAAAATTATAAATATACAAATAACTATTTCACTTTCTTTTTCAAACAGACACTACAAGAAGACCGGCGCATTAAGATTGGCAGGAGGGGACCGTCTGTCATTCAAAACTTCAAGCAAGGTAAAGTATTAAGTATAAACAAGAAAGAACCATGAGCCTTATTCAATTGCGACTTCCTCAATTGAATAGGGCTCTATATAAGCACATAACATATTTTTTATACAGAACTTTTTAGTTACTGAATTTCTAACCACAATCAAGGTTTTCAATAACTAAAAACTTTGCTCAATAAATATGTTATGTGATTATTTAGAGCCCTCTTCAATTGGCAAAATTGCAATTCAATGAGGACCTATATATCTTTAATGGCCAAGGGCCTCACTCAAATGTGATTTGCCCATTTCAATAGGGCTCTATATAAGCACAGAGCATATTTTTTAAAGGAAATTTTTATTTTGTGAACACGTTGCTTTTGGATACAAGTTCACTAAATACAAAATTCCGTAAAAAAATATGCTCTGTGCTGATATTGAGCTCTATTCCATTGGCCAAAACACAATTGAATGAGGAGCTCACAATATAACAAATGCAGTAACCAAAGGCCCTCATTCAATTGCTATTTTGGACAATTAAATATGGCTATAAATAAGCACTTTTAGGCCCTTATTCTATTTTAACAAATATATGTGATGTGCTTATTTACAACCCTATTCAATTTTCAACATTGCAATTCAATGACGGCCTTAGAGTACTATTACATTGTAAAAAATGCAATTGAATGAGGGGCAAACTATGCAACATATGGTACACACAAAGGCCCTCATTCAATTGCAATTTGCCCAATTGAATAGGGCTCTAAATAACAACATAACAATTTTTTTAAAAGAAGTTTTTAGTTACTAAAAATATATCCAAAATAAAGTTTTTAAATGACTAAAAACTTATTTAAAGAAATATGCTATGTGCTTATTTAGGGCACGATTCAATTAGCCAAATCGCAATTGAATGAGACACAAACTGCTACACACAAAACAGAATTTCTTATTCAATGTTTAACAACCTATAAGCCTTACAAAGAAGCAAAAATAAGAATAACAAAAGTGTTGCGCACCTAATAGCATTGTACAAAAAATCACACAAACTCATAGGAAACTACATTAACATTCTTCTTTAATGTTTAACAACCTATAACCAGTACAATCAAGAATAAATAACTTTTGCACAAGTGGTGCGCACCAAACAGGATTGTCAAAAACTAACACAAACACATAGCAAACTACATTAATTATATTATTTCATGTTTCACTAACTATAAGCATCCCAATAAAGGTTAAATAAGTATACCACAAGTGGTGTGCACAAAACAGGATTGTACAAAAAATAACATAAACACATAGCAAAATAAATTTATATTCTTATTTAATATATCACAACCCACAAGCCTTACTAAGAACCTTCAATAAGAATAACAAAAGTTGTGGGATTGTACAGAAAGTAAAAAAAAAAAAAGATAGAAAAAAATAACCATAACTGATACAATACAGTCAAATTCATACATTTTTAAATTATTTAAAAGACATTTCACTCAAACAACATTTTCTATTTTATATTACAACAGATACTGCGTGAAGACAATCGGACGAGGACTTTTTCCACAGGACCGGACCATCGGACGAGGACTCGGACCAGACCAGCAGACGAGGAATTTCAACACAGGACCAGACCAGCAGACGAGGAATTTCAACACAGGACCAGACCATCGGACGAGGACTTTCACCAAAGGACCACAACATCGGACGAGGGCTATCGCCACAGGACCACAACATCGGACGAGGGCTATCGCCACAGGACCACACCATCGGACGAGGACTTCCAACAGAGGACCACACCATTGGACAACGATTTTGAACCGAGGACCAACAAACATTCGGATTTAAATCACACTTCAACCAAGGTAAAGTATAATAAGTACTAAAGTATAAAACTAAAGAAACTGCTTTCAGTTGCATCTGTGTCAACAGAAAAATAAAATAATTAATTTACTATCTCCCTTATTTTATTTAAATTGCTACTATGCAATACATAGCTCAATAACCACATCACTTTTTTTTTTAGCAAAGAAGTTTTGCAGTGGTAAATATCTATCCACAAACAACGTTTTTAATAAACAAAACCATTATTTTAAAAAAATATGTTACATGCTTATTTACAGCACTATTCCATTGGCCAAATTCTTAGCCAGTGAGGACAGGAATTATAAATTTAACTAAATATAAATGATACATTCTAAATATAAATGATACCTTAATGATTTGCCTTTTATTTCACCAATTGTGCACAAGAATCTTTAACAGGAATTACAAATTTAAATATACACAATTACATTTATTTTTTTTCCTTTACAGATTAATATGGCTGATAACGAGACCAAAGAAGAGAAGAAAAGACGTCAAACTAGAGAAAGACAAGAGAGATGGGCCCAGCAGACACCGGAGGAGAAAGAAATTCGACGAGAAAAAGAACGCAAAAGACTTGCAAATAAAAGAATATCAGCTGCAAAAATGAAAGATACAACCAAAAAAAATAAAAAGATAATAAAGCATTTACAAACTGTTCCTAAAACATCAGATGACATTTTACAAGATACCAGTCAAGACAGACCAAAAAAAGCAACTACAAAAAACAAAGCATTTACAAACTCTTACTAAAAACTTACAGGACATTTCAACCAAACAAGTCCAACATATACCAAGAAAATCTACGAAAAAAACTAAACATTTAGAACCTGTTGTTGAAACATTTCATGACTTTTCATCTGATGAATATGAAAGTCAACATCCAATATGCTTTGCAAATTGTCCTTTACTGAAGTCTTTAGCAGTAGAGGTTCATAGTTGTGGGGACATGACTACTCAATGTCAATTTTGTGAGGCTTATTATTTTAAACAGGAGAGACCCCGAGATGGACAATTTATTAGTTGTTGTCAAAAAGGAAAGTTCAAACTTCCAGAAAGGAAACAATTTCCAACCTATTTACAAAATATTATGACTGAACCTACTTTTCCAAATTACAAACATTTTAAGACAAACATAAGATCCTACAATAGTGCCATATCATTTGCATCTATGGGGGCAACATTGGCTGCTAATGTACCAGGACATGGTCCTTACTGTTTTAAAGTCCAAGGACAAATTTATCATCGGACTTCACATTTACATCCAGAGGAAGGAGAGCAAAGAAAATTCGCTCAACTATATGTCCTAGATACAATGGAAGCTGTTGACCAACGTATGCAGATGGAAGAAAATAAAAAATGCTTACCCAGTGTTTTTATAGAGCTAAATAACATTATGGACAACAATCCCTACAGTAAAGCTTACAAAAAATTGGCAGAAGTAGAAAATGAACAACTACTTCATGCACAAAGACATCAATTACCCATGCCAAAGGTTAATATGGTGCTTAAAAGAGACAGACATACTGATAAACGTCGTTATAACTTGCCAACATCAAATGAGGTTGCAATGGTCTTTCAGAATGATGAAGGAGAACCACCATTTCAAAGAGACATTAGAGTATATCCCAGAAATGAGGAGCAACCATTTATTAATATTAATATCTTAAGTCCAAATTTAGATCCAATGACATATCCCATCTTTTTCCCACACGGAGAAGCAGGTTGGCAACCAAAATTAACCCTTCCCAGTTACCCAAATGCTAAAGCCAGAATCCGAAATAATGTTTCTATGCTTGAATTTAAAGTTGCTCAAATTGCCATTAGAGATGAATTTAATCCAATTTTATGTGGTGGGAAACTAACACAACAATGGATTATTGATTCATAATTGCAAGTTGAGGCAAATAATTTAAACTTTATAAAATATCAACAAGATAAACTACGTGTAGAACAATATTGTGGACTCATGGACTATGTTGCTGACGTGGCTACAAGCAGAGACATGACAGCTGGCAAAGCCATCATTTTACCATCTTCCTTTCAAGGATCTCCTCGAAATATGAGAGAAAGATACAATGATGCTATGGCTATTGTGACAAAATTTGGAAAACCAGATTTATTTGTGACATTTACATGTAATCCACAATGGCCAGAAATTAATCAAAATCTACTTCTTGGACAAAGTGCTTCAGATCGACCAGATTTAGTAGCCAGAGTTTTTAAGATCAAATTAAATGAATTAATACGTGACTTCACTATAAATCAGTTATTTGGCAAATGTCTTGCTTATGTATATACCATTGAATTTCAAAAAAGAGGCCTTCCACATGCACATCTTCTCATAATACTTCAAGAGAAAGATAAATTAGATACTTCGGACAAAGTGGATGCAGTCATAGTTGCTGAACTACCAGATCCAGAACTATATGGTAGACTATATGAGATTGTTACTCATCGCATGATTCATGGACCCTGTGGAGACCTTAATCCACAATCACCATGTATGGAAAATAATCAATGTTCAAAAGATTTTCCAAAAGATTATAGAGACAAAACATATGCAAATTGTGATGGATATCCACTTTATAAAAGAAGAGAAGGAGATAGTGCCATTATTCGTGGAAAAAAAGTGGACAATAGATATGTAGTACCCTACAATCCACATTTACTCATGAAGTACAACGCCCACATCAACGTAGAAGCCTGCACTTCCATCAAATCCATTAAATATGTCTACAAATATATTTACAAAGGTTACGATGCAGCTACTGTAGTCGTCAAAAGTGCAGACAACCCTGAAAGTAGTGAGTTAGTACATGATGAACTTGCATCTCATGTAGATGCTCGCTATGTCAGTGCGCCAGAAGCTATGTGGCGGCTTTTAAAATTTGAAATGCATGATAGATCACATGCAGTATATAGGTTAGCAGTACATTTGCCACAACGACATTTAGTCTATTTCCATGCTGGAAATGAAATGAATGCATTGGCCCAAAGTGAAGATCGTCACACTACACTAACTGCATGGTTTGCATTAAATTCCACTGATGCTGAAGCAACACAATACTTATATATTGAAATTCCATATCACTATGTTTTTGTGAATGGATTATGGAGAGCAAGAAAAACCAGAGGCAATAAAATAATTCCACGAATTTACACAGTCAGTCCAAGAGATGTTGAACGTTTTTGCTTACGGATATTACTTTTAAATGTTCCAGGAGCACAAAGTTTTGAACAATTAAGAACTGTTAATGACATTGTATATGAATCCTTCCATTTAGCTGCAAGACATAGAAACTTACTCGCTGATGATACAGAGTGGGAAAGATGTTTAGAAGAAGCAGCACAATGTCAAATGCCACGACAGATGAGAGAACAATTTGCTTTTATTTGTATCTTCTCAAATGCTCCAAATGCATTAGCTTTGTGGGAGACTTTTAAAAGTAATATGGCTGAAGACTTTATGCGACGATACAATGAACCCATTGCACACTTAAAAGCGTTAATGGAAATTCAAGAAGTCTTTTTAACTCATGGATTAAGTTGTGCAGGTTTTAATTTGCCTGATCCAGGTCTAATAGATGACATTAACTTTGAAGACTATGACATTCAACTACAAGCAGAAAGAACAGAAGAAAGACTTGCAACTTTAAATACACTACAATTGCAAGCATTTCATGCCATTAAAAATGCTATAGATGATGACATGGTGACAGAGCGTTATTTCTATCTTGATGGACCTGGCGGATCAGGGAAAACATATTTGTACAATTTATTAATGAGTTCAGTACGAGCACAAGGAAAAATAGCAATGGCGTTTGCCACTACTGGAATTGCTGCACTTTTATTAGAAGGTGGAAGAACTGTTCATAGTGGATTTAAACTGCCAGTGCCTATTTTGGAAAATTCTGTGTCAGATATTCGCATGACATCCTTACAAGCAAAGAAATTGAAGAAATGTAAATTAATTATAATAGATGAGGCCACAATGATGTCATGCTATGCCCTCCAATGTATTGACCGTTTGCTTCGTGAAGTCATGGATAATATTTTTCCATTTGGTGGAAAGGTAATGTTGTTGGGTGGCGATTTTAGACAAACATTACCTGTCGTTGTACATGGAAATCGAACAGACATTATTGAAACATGTATAAAGTCAAGTACAGTATGGAAACATTTTACCCATCTTCAACTGCAACAAAATATGAGATCAGAAGGCCAAACTGATTTCAATGATTGGCTTATTAAAATTGGAGAAGGCAGAACAGAAAAAATACTACATTTACCTGACGACACTGTAGAGATCCCACCTCATATGATTTGTCAACAAGATATTATATCGGCTATATTTGAAGGGAGCATAAATAACGAAGAATATTCCGAGCTTGCCAACCAAGTTATACTGACGTGTAAAAATAAAGATGCATTAATACTCAATAATGAAATCTTAAAAAAAATTAATGCACCACAAAGAAATTATCACAGTGCTGATTCTGTACTTGCTGATGACAATGAAAGTCAGGCAAACTTTTCAACTGAATTCATTAACTCTTTAACTCCTTCTGGAATGCCACCACATATTTTGCAGCTAAAGAAAGGTGCAATTATCATGTTACTGCGAAATATGAACCCCAAAAAAGGCCTATGCAATGGCACAAGATTAATTGTTCAACAATTAAAGGACCATTTTATAGATGCTGAAATTTTAACTGGGACCCATAAAGGAGAGAGAGTTTTCATACCAAGAATAGATTTAGCACCAAGTGAAAGTAGTCTCCCTTTTATACTTCAAAGAAGACAATTTCCCATTATTATGGCATTTGCCATGACCATTAATAAATCACAAGGTCAAACTTTCAAATCTGTGGGTATTTACTTGGAAGAACCAGTTTTTGCACATGGTCAATTGTACGTTGCGTTGTCACGCTGCAAAAATCCACAGGCTATTAAAGTTTACATTGAAAACAATGAAAGTCAAGGTGATTTATTAGAAGATGGACGTATTTTTACTAAAAACATTGTCTACTATGAAGTACTATGACTTTGCAGGATACAAACTAAAGCCATGCAAACATTTTGGAAAAACATTCAAAAATACAAAACAATTGGTTGTTTAATTCAGTCATAATTAATGGAAGTCATGTTTATGGATAATTCGCCTCACAAAATACTTGCCTTGCATTTCTATGAAAAATTATGTTAAAATGTTAAGTCACTATGTTAATGTTTCTAATGTTACAAGTTTAAAAACAATATTTTCAAGTTATTTCATTCAACATATTACAAAGTTCATGTTAAGAGCTCAAGCACCTTTTAAGTCACAATGTAAATATTCTATGTTATCTTAAGATTACTACCTACATTAATGTTTATCGCCAGTTTATGTGCTCAGTAATGAATTACTTTAATTACGTACGGTTTAAGGAGAGTTTTTACTGTATGCCTTCCTCTACATTCAATGTATATTAAACTTAACAATTATTCTGATATAAATTGCATGTTAATACTGATTAATTTAAAGTTAAACTGTTTTTACATTCAAATGTTAATACTTTTAATTCAAAATTATGTTACAAAATGTATTTACTATGTTCCTGTTTATAATGTTCAAAATTAGACAAATGTTTTGCAAAAATTACAAAGTTACATAAAAAATAAAGTTCAATTTTAAAAATATATACTTTCAAGGTTATTGCTTACATATATTTTAAACTTCATGTTAAAATTCGGCACGTTTAAAAAAGTCTTTTTACTTTTTACTTTTCTCTGGATTCTATGTATATTAAAGTGAACAATTCTTCAGATACAAATTTCATTTTAAAAAACCATTACATCAACGTTTTACAAAAATACATGTTCATATCACAATACTTACAAGGGTCAAAAATATATTTAAATAACTAAACAACTTCACAAACATATACATCACATTGCCGTCATTTTTTGACGGGCAAGTCGCTAGTTATATAGTAATAATAATAAGAATAAGAATAATGCACAAGAGCATTCCCAGCCGGTACATCTACACATTATATAGTAATAATAATAATAATAATAATAAAGCACAAGAGCATTAAGGTCTTATTAATGAGAGATCTTACATCTGATGGGTTATCGACCCCAATTTTGAGATAATTAAGCACATGAGATAAACTCGTTAGGAGAACTGGGGACTTGTTAATGTGATTTCGGCTTCAAATGCCCAACTTTTCCCAACTCATTGTGTTTATATTTATTTATATTTGTACTTTTCGTTCTTCAAGTACTGGGACCTCCAGAGTTACTGAATACTGTTGTGTTTTTATTCCTCCTCCCTTTGACAGATGTGCTTGGCGTGCTGAGGGCCATAGGGTCACGTACAGTTGGACATGACTGAACAACTAAACAGCAGCAATTATTGCTATGTTATATTATTATATTACTGTACTAGACCCTGGTCAGACAGCGCTGCGCAGACCCTGAGTCGTCAGTGATTGGTGGGACCCAGTGCAGAAACATTTAGGGCCCACTTTGCAACTTCTCTATAGACATTGGGTGTCTTTTAGGTTTAATTAAAAGTTCTAATATATAAAAGTTTAATTAAAAGTTCTAATAATGGGAGATTTTAATTACCCTGAAATAAACCGGATAAATGAGACCAGCAGATCATCTAAGGGGAGCAGGTTCTTGAGTACAATCAGGGATCATTATCTGGCCCAGGTTATACAAGAACCTACTAGAAATGGGGCCATCTTGGATTTAGTCATCACAAATAATATTGATAAGGTATCAAATGTTGGAATAGGGCAACCTTTGGGAATCAATGATCACAACACAGCCTTTTTTGAGATTGAATTAAAAAAACAACATTTTAAGGGGCCAACAAAAACTCTTAATTTTAAAAGGGCAGATTTTAATGGTCTAAGGGCAGCAATACAAAGTATAGACTGGGACAGAGAAAATTTTTATTCAGGTCTCAGAGCATAATAAAGTGATTTAGATTTGTAACTGCTTTGAGAGTGCTATCGCTGGCAGCCAATGAGCAGTAATCCAGATATATAACTGCAGAGTAAAAAGTAAAACATTTTAGTGTAGTGTAAAGTCTACATTTTTATTTTCCATTACTAATTAATACTTATTAAATGAATGCACGATAATAACTATTGTGAATGAACAAATGTATTAGGAAGTGCGAAGCGTTAATGTATGTAAAGTAACGGCAGTGTAAAATATGCTATCAAGCGTATTTTTTTATATATATATTTTTTTTAATAATAATGAATTAATTAATTACTAAAATACTTTACCTATTTGTAATTAATATATCCAGTGATCAATATCCTGAAGAGCTAACAATCAGTTTTGATTTTCCTGCAGGTTACAGTGTACATTTGGACTGTTGGTGACCTGAGGTGTAAGTGTCAGCAATGTGCGCAGTGCACGAGTGGAAACCGCTTGTACAGTCGTGTAACGCGCCATTTTAGATTTGTAATGTTATTAGTTGCAAGTTAGTGTTGTAAAATGGCAGCGATTGTATATGTGTTACGCGGCTCGCCAGCAGTTTCCATTATTTCTAATAGTGTATTTTGTACCTCGTCTGTTCCTAGGTAAAAGTCGTACATGGCTGGTTTTGCGCGGTTTGGGGTTGTGTAGCCTCATTTTCATTTTTTCCAGACGCCATTTTTTTTTACGCTTAGCCGATTTACAAGTGCCAACTGGGGAAGACGTTGCAGATATCACATATATAGTTGTGAGCAGGCGGGTTGTTGCTAACGCTGCGGGCTTGCGAAGCGAGGGCCAGAGTTGCTGGCAAGGAGCGCCGAAGGCTCCCACGTCGGCTGCAATGAACCGCAGGCGGGACTTACACCATCAAATTTACGGACTTACCATCCAAAACTACGGGACTTAGAAAAAAAAACATTACGAGCTCACAAAAATACGACCTTAACGCCCGAACCGCGCGCACTTAAAACATTAAAAACACAATAAATACACACAACAAACACAGAAAAAGCTTACCCACAGCAAGACGGGCACCGAGGACCTCTGCAAGTGAAGTTACACCTCCATTTAAGTCCAAATTCATGAGTTTAGACAGCCGAAAATCACATAATTGAGAGAAAAAATGGCCGTTGAAAAAAAGAAAACGACAGGACCCTAAACACGCGAAACAAATACGGATTTTCCTAAAAAGCCGTACGAGGTAAAGATACACTATTAACAAGGACGCTAAATCATCCACACCCGCGTACCACATACACATTCCCCGCCATTTTACAACACTAACTTACACAATGCGGAAGTACCCAGCTACCCTAACGGCTTCCCCTCGCGCACGCAGCCTATTTACACTACACACTGCACACATTGCTGACACTTACACAGCAGCTCCACAGCACTGAAAACCTACATTGTATGCTGCTTGAACATAAAAACAGATTGTCAGCTCTTCAGCACAATGCTTCCTGCATATATTACTTACAAATAGGTAAAGTATATTCATTTAGTAATTATTTCATTAGCATACAAAAATACATATACACAAAAAAAACATTATCACATTAAACATAAAAGCCATTCACTGCGCGCCTCACAACGAGCGCCAACGCTGCTCATAGCACACAAAGCCTTGCAATAAGCGCAAAAAACACATCACCGCCGACCAAAGAATAACAGCAAAAGCGCCTATCAGAAAAAAAATACAACCAACAGCCTCGCAATGAGTGCCGAAGGATCTCTGACCGCCAAAAAAATGAATGTCTTGTCCAAACACCATTACCTGCCTTACAATCTTATTGCCGCCATTTTTTGACGGGCAAGTCGCTAGTAAATATATAAAGATCAAGATAATAAAAGTATCGGGAAATGTAACACAAAGTGTCAGATGCACGCGCGTCTGAATAATACGACAAATACGGATTTTTGTCATAAATGATATGATCGCAGTATTGGGTCATAACCCCTAAACACTGGAATCTGTTACATACAATTTACTGATGATGTCATTAATGGGCTTTAAGGGGGGGGATCTCTTTTCATACTTTTTGAGCGGTGCAAATCCAACATACGCAGAGCGGAAACGCCACATCTGTGGAACGCACACAAAGGGGTTCACTTTGGGAGAAAAAACAAACAAATATGAAATATTTAATAATCATATTTTGATGTTACCAACAGATAAGGAAACGAAACTGAGGTTATTATATCTAATAGTAGCAAGCCTGGGAGTACTGGGAGTAATAATACTGCAGCAGGAGGTCAGGACTAATGTCACCTATAGAACCCCAGACAGATAATGGTCAGTACTAATGTTCCTCTATAGACCCCAGTCAGATAAAGGACAGTACTAATGTCACCTATAGACCCCCAGACAGATAAAGGTCAGTACTAATGTCCCTCTATAGACCCCCAAACAGATAAAGGTCAGTACTAATGTCACTCTATAGACCCCCAGTCAGATAAAGTTTTGAAATGTTTCTTGGATAGCATTGGGGCTAAAGGAGGTTTGGCCATCAGGTAGACTAAAGATACCGTATATTATGTCCTCTCTTGGGGGGTAAAGACACTAATAATTCCTCCATAATTCTGTTTTTTTATGTGGGCAAGGTCCCTGGTTAGTCCCTTGGGTTATCTGTTAAAAAGAGTGGTGCCGAGACTGTGGGGGCTGTTAGCCTCCTTGTCCCCGTGTGGCCGTTTAGAATTCCTGCTGCTGCATGTTTCAGCTTTATTAAGGTGTAATTGTACAGCGTTTGACTCAAGTAGCTGCCTGTGCTGGGTCAGTTTGGCTTAATTGCTGGGCCCTTTTCCTGCCAAGATGGCGACCGTCAGTCCATGGGCCTCTATGTCCCCTTCACTACCTTTGTCCCCACTTGTGTGCTTATTTGGGATGGCCCCCCTTTATATCTCCTCAATCTCTGAGTGTTGGTGTGCGGGGCTGGGGTGTTGAATCAGGCCTACCTTCTTCTCTGCTCGCTGCAAGATCAACAATACCTAATTTTTCAGGCATGTTTACTTGCCTAATTTTTCTTGCCTCTGGTGCTGCACTGTGCCTTCAACAACCAAACCCGAAAAAAAGGCACATAACAGGGATTACATTTATAGGAGTAGTACTACTTAACACACCACTCATATCTGGTGTAACAGTAGTGTACATTTAAAACAAAACAAAAAAATTCTACTGTAATAGATTGCATAGCAGTTAGTTGTCTACAACTGTGTGTGTCAGACCTACAGCGTCTACTCTGCCAACTTCTGCAAGTGCGCAGTGCCACTCATATCTGTTGTCACAGTAGCTTGGACGCATAGTACCAATCTGTCAAAACAGGTAATGATGAATGAGGTCTAGAGTAGCCTGGTTCCCTTATCCTCTACAGGTTAAGACCTAATGTTTGGGTGACTCCAGACCAACACATGAGTACAAGCAGCACACTAACTCAAAGCCGCCATCCTCCTCCTGGTCCAGCATCATCAGCCACATCAACCACTGCTGTCCTCCTTGCCCCCTCTCAACCATCCGCCACTGCATCTCTCGCCTTGAGCAGTTCCTGCTCATCTGCCCATAGTCAGGTGCCTGTAAAGGACATGTTTGAGCGTAAGAAGCTAATGTCTCAAAGTGCCCCAAAATTGAAGTGATACGACCAACAAAGCATCTTTTTCCATCTCCTGGTTCTAAAAATCCAGGCCTTATACACGCCCCCTGATAGGTGACGTAACAAGTATTAAACTGATAAGTGTAGTACTTACAAACACGCCACTCCTATCTGGTGGCACCTTTGATTGCACGTGCCGTGCCCCAAAATTGAAGTGATACGACCAACAAAGCATCTTTTTCCATCTCCTGGTTCTAAAAATCCAGGCCTTATACACGCCCCCTGATAGGTGACGTAACAAGTATTAAACTGATAAGAGTAGTACTTACAAACACGCCACTCCTATCTGGTGGCACCTTTGATTGCACGTGCCGTGCCCCAAAATTGAAGTGATACGACCAACAAAGCATCTTTTTCCATCTCCTGGTTCTAAAAATCCAGGCCTTATACACGCCCCCTGATAGGTGACGTAACAAGTATTAAACTGATAAGAGTAGTACTTACAAACACGCCACTCCTATCTGGTGGCACCTTTGATTGCACGTGCCGTGCCCCAAAATTGAAGTGATACGACCAACAAAGCATCTTTTTCCATCTCCTGGTTCTAAAAATCCAGGCCTTATACACGCCCCCTGATAGGTGACTGTAACAAGTATTAAACTGATAAGAGTAGTACTACTTAACACACCTTATAATAATGCAGAGAGAGGCAACGCAGTGAGAGGAGTCTGAAGAAGAGGAGTCAGAGGGGGAAGGTGGCTTTGAGGAGGTGGAAGACCAAACACAGCAGGCGTCCCAGGGGGCTTGTTGTCACCTTTCGGGGACCCTTGGTGTTGTACGTGGCTGGGTGGAGGAAGAGACCTTCAATGACATCAGTGAGGACAAGGAACGGGACATGGCTAGCTTGGTATCCAACCTTGTGCAAATGGGGAGTTTGCGGTTGTTTGCGGTGCGTTAAACGGGGAGTTTGGTCTGTCACTGTAAAGCGGGCCTAACCCTTACACTACCTGATCGATACAACATCATACCTGATGTTTTAAAGCACGTTATTCCAAAAAATTTAGGAATGTTAGGTAATGTATGCCCTTTATGGCTTAAAACCAGACTCTGCATCAACTATGTAATTTTCCGTGGGAGTTTTGCCATGGATCCCCCTCCAGCATGCCACAGTCCAGGTGTTAGTCCCGTTGAAACAACTTTCCCATCACTATTGTGGCCAGAAAGTGTCCCTGTGGGTTTTAAAATTCGCCTGCCCATTGAAGTCTATGGCGGTCCACCGGGTTCGCCGGTTCGCGAACAATTGCGGCGGTTCGCGTTCGCGGCTCGCAAACCGAAAATTTTATGTTCGCGACATCACTATTTACCAGGTCAAGGTAAGAAAAGAATGAACACTAACCTGTATTTTCTCTGAAACTTTTTTTATTATTAAAACATAATCACAAAATACAAGGTTACATTTTTGGTACAGCAATAAACCTACATTTTCTAAACATAATTTCCTTAATTTTTCATGCAAAAATAGACATGCAAATTACAGCAATGTATAAAAGAAGCTAATTTAAATGGCTACTGTGGCCATATTTTTTAAATATCCTCTTCTGCAGAACTACTTTTGTAAAAAACATTAATGCAATGTGTCATGTATTACCTTTTTACAGTTATGATGCTGTGGAATCTGCCATTTTGATTTCTGATAATAAGCCTACTGAAGTGGGAGGAGTTTTTTTTTTTTTTTAAATTTAGAGCAAGGTTTTATCTGCACACTGGGAATGTGGCAGACTATACCCTCCTGTGAAATTAGCAGAGATAAACAGGTCATTATATAAAAGTTAAAGACATAAAAACATAAAACCATAAAACGCTTGTGCACATTATCAAGTTTAGTTATTAAAAAAGAGCAATTAGGAAGATACATTGAATACAGTGATCCTGTAATAATGTACAGAAAAACATTTTTGTAGAGATACAAGTCTTTTTATACACTGAAAACATGGATATTCAGAAAAGCATATTAGGCAGTATTGTTGTAAAAAAAAACACATATAGAATAATTGTGACACCCTGATATGGGCCCTGGGCTGGTGTGAATTGACTTTGATATTCCCCTCCTGATACTCCCAGGTTGATGTCCTCCAATCTGGACTACTGGGACTATGTCCATATTGACCATATTGTTTAATGTGTGCCATGTTTTACTTTCAACTAATCCTGTTTGTGATGAGCCATGTTATACTTTTTATTATTTTAGGTACAGTTATTGATGTTTGGATGGTACCTAGTAATGTTTGATCTTTAAATGCTGCACTTTCCCCAGACAGTTCAATATAATATAATACTAGGGTCTCCTGGGGATGTGGGGTACAGGTTACACGATGTCCAGTTGAGAGGCTCAATACTTCCCAAGTGGGGCTGGCAGGCGCTAGAGAATAATGGGTATTCAGACATGAATGGGTTAATGTTGGTATCACTTTAAGACTGCTCTGTTTAGCTTACAATTCAATGACTGCAGTCACAGGTTTGACTTCTGCATGAGGTGTCAAATAAGATGCCATCGGGACTTAAATTCCTGATCACACCACATAGATTTCCATGAGACTTGAAGTACTGAATAGAGCTGTCAGGGAGCTTGTTAACCATTGTCAAAACATAACACTGAAGTTATTATCTCAGCAAAATGCAAGTGTGTAACGTGTCCTTGCTTTGATCTCTATTTGATATTTAAGTTCAATGACCGCTATTCATCCCTATAGCCATAGGAGTCTATAAGCAGGAGAAGTTAAGAAATTAATGGAAGCCTAGCCAAGCCTGTAAGCTGAATACCCCTGGTCTTGAAACGCCAAACATGACCAAATACATAACAGGCAATGTACCTTCACAGCACCTGCTGACTGTAGATACATAGAGACCTATTCTATCAGAAGACCTTAAATTACTTAATACCGTAAATGTGTCTGCAAGTGCATTTTCTCTAAACTTTTAGACGTATTCTATTATCTCTAACCCACAATTTAAAACTCTCTTCCTCTATAAGTTAACCATGCCGTAAGTATGTAAGATTTCAGGGGGCGTGATTATATGAGCTTGCAATATTAAACCAAACCTGCAACTTCTTAGATACAGCCAATAGAAAATGAGAATGTCATCATGGTGTCAGTAAATAATAGAATATAGGCGTAACCTGCAATAAAGAGGACTCTTGTGCAATTAATTCTAATGTCTTTCCATCCTTTCCTGTGCTTTTAAAGAAAAGTACAGTATTATGTGTGTTAATTGCTGCTATAGCTATCAGAACAGCTATCAGAAACCTTTGTGAGTCTTATTTACTACTCATAATATTCGCTTCCGAAATTTACTTTTTCTTGAATATACTGTAGATTTTGTATAATTTAAGTATGTTGCACTCGTAACGTTTGAGACGTCCAAAAATCAATGGAGAGGCTAGCCCTGACTTGCGTCTTTGGCTTGTCAGTAGTGATTGTGAGCGGGTAACTTGTAATCAGGATGAATGTAGCTAATAGAATATGTGGCAGCTTTACGTACAACCCCTATTTTGGGTTCCCATATACCTACAAGTAGTGGAGACTTATGGATACTCACGTACACCATCAGACAGACAGATAGTCTGCACAATCATCCCAGTCATGCTGGACAGATACCCCGTGGAAAGACTGGAAGAAAGGGAGAATTAATTTAGTTATTCAGCCAGGTTCAAGGGGAGTGACTGAGAGGAATGAAATCACTTGATGGACAGTCCTCCAACATGATTAGACTGTGGGCTGATGTGGATTGTTGGAAGATTTGTTGACCAAGATTGTAAGCCTGAATATGATTGGATTCTGTTATTAAAAAATATGTTGTACCATCATCAATAAACAGTCGTTAGTTTAAACGTACATAAGCAAAGTGTATGTGTTATTCTGAGGGAATATAATTTGAATCACTGGAATTATTACTATGGATTCTGCCTGGAACTATACTCTTAACCACAAAGAGTAATACTGCTAACCTACTTCCTGTGCTTTCTCTATATCTGTGGTGATTTGGTGCTGTATTGGGTTCATTCCTGCTAACAGGGATAACCAACAAACCCCACAACCTGCTGGATAAGATTTATTTAGGATCTTTCTAATCCAACCAAGCAGCACAATAATATATTTAAAATGAGTAAAAGTATCATAGCCCTTAGGTAATGCTTTAGTCCATCTAGATGGTAGCTCCAGCTCTGTGCTTCAAGAAGAGATAATGTTAGCATTACCAAGAAGACACAGTAGTGGCAATCACTAGCATAATGTCTCTGAGTGTTTCACCCACTAAGGAGCCTCTTCTTGTGTGAAAATTGTACAACTTAAATATGGTTGCAAGCTAAGATACAGGTGTAATAGTATTTGGAGAAAGGAAGTCAAATAACAGCTTTCATGTTGTCTCAATCATCTTTTTAGGTTTAGTGCTAAGACCACTCAACCACTCTGCTCATCAGGGCCTCATCTCCTCCACAAAAGAACAAATCACTGTTGACAAAATACCACATTGATCAGACCTCTAATGAATTGGCAGTATCAGGGAAAAATCCCTGTGCAATGTCCCATGGGAGGTAAGCCCTCTAATGTTTGGCTTATTCAAAAAGCCTGGTATTGTAGGCAACCAATCTGGAAACCGTTGCCAAGAAAGCCACCTGATTGGTCCAGAATACTCCAGGGGAGAAATTTGAACTGTAGAAGGTGAGATATTATCTTCTGACTGGTCAATGACACTAGGCAAGAAATTTGAAGTTGTGCAATTCCTTGTTATAGTTAAAGGCCCATTTACCTCACTGTGAGAGCTCTTCATGGTGTGAAAAAGCATCAGATTGTATGTTAAAATTATCTATTTTTTTTTATTACATTAAGCCCAACAAAAAAGCTGCAATTTTAAGGTTTTTTATATGACAAAGCTTAACCTACCTCCTGGCAGTTTCCTGATTAATAACAAACAGTCACATTTGTGGTGAGGACTTCATGTTCTGCACAGATAAATGAGGTAAGGGTTAACCTCTATTTTTCTCTTGCTGAATACACAGAGCTGCAGTGTATGTTTGGCTAGTGATTCGTGTAAATGCAATTTTTCTTTATTTGATTTGTTAGTGAGAAATGCCCATATTTCAAAAATTCTAATATATTTCAACATGCTTTCAGGAGATCTTTACTGTGATGTAGTCTGAATTGTACTGAATTAAGTGGCCCTTTAATAATTTACTTTTCTATTGTATTCATCTCTATAAATGCTCCAACCTCACCCAATAAAGTGATATTATGTCATGGAACATATTCAAGGTGTTCTGTATCTTATTTAGAGGTTATAACCTTTATTTTGTTATTTTTTGATCCCTTTCCTTTTTTAATGATGATCCTGCTATAATCACCGGGCACCAAGAAGCTGTCGACTCCAAGGCTCAAGGGAGGATTCCTGTAGCCAAGGCAGGGGGATTATGTAGCTGAGTTGGACACCCGAATCCTGGGCCATCATACACGTCTACAGGAATACAATTCAAATACTTTCAATTATAAAGTTACATAGTTACATAGTAATTGAGGTTGAAAAAATACTTTTAGAGCATCAAGTTCAACCTTTTAAGATCTCATCTGATCTGCAATAAGCAGATTAGTTGTTAATTGATCCAGAAGAGGGCAAACAGTAAAAAAAACAAGTCAAACTTTGCCAACATATTTTTTTTAAATAAGTTTTTAGTTAGTAAGCTTCTATCCAAACGCAAGATTTTCCCTAACTAAAAACTTCTGTAAAAAAATATGCTATGTGCTTATTTAGAGCCCTATTCAATTGGCCAAATCGCAATTGAATGAGGCCCTTTTTATTTAAAAGTATATCCAATCTCTTTTTAAAGTTATCTATTGAATCCCAACCACTGCTACCTCCCTTGTATATACCGAAGAAAAGGTGAATATCAACAACCTGTTTCAGTTAAAGTCTTCTGGATTTCCTCTTAGCAAATCATCTTATAAATAATTCATGAGCAAAATCCTCATCCTGTATAGCAGCTAATTTTCCGTCTTGACGTCTTCAAGAAGTTTCAGAAAACCTCCAAACAATGTGTGATAGTGGATAAATAATACTTTATCAAACTAACATTACTTACATCAGTCAGGGTCTATGAATCCTTCACATTAAAGGATTGCCATAAAGTCCTGGGGCCTCATTCTATTTGGGGCCATAACGCAAACTCAAATAGCTGATTTCCTGCAATCGAGTTGCGGGCTCAACTAGGTCTACTTTTACTCTGCTTTTACTTTTACTCAATTGGCCGAGTGCGAAAGTTAGGAGCCGGTCGCGAGAATCGGAAACCATGCTCTCGACAGTAGCATTTGCGGGCTAGAACATAATAGCGGATGCAAACCCGTAACTCGTGGTTCAAGCCCGAAAAATCATAGCACTATGAAAAAAGTATTTTCAATATAGCACTGTAAATGATGGGCAACGCAATGGTTGACATTAGAATTGGAAGCACAACATTCACAAGTGCGCACATCGCCAATATTGAATAGTTTATTTCATGTTTAATTTCTGTCAAAAGTCCCATGGGCTTGAATGACCTCCAAGCTCATAACTCTTCATTCATGCCCGTAGGACTTATGCCCGTAGGACTTTGAACACAAATGGAGGTTGTATTCCAAGGTCCTACGGGCTTGGAGGTTGAAGCCCGTCGGACTTTGGATGGAAAATAAACATGAAACAAAGTATTTTATTTTGGCAATGTGCAAGCTTGATAATGTTGTGCTTTTAATTCTAATGTCACCCATTGTGTTCCCCATCATTTACAGTGCTGTATTTAATTTATATTTGCATTTAAAGTGCTTCGTTTTGTAATTAGCCCTTTGAGAGACTTGTGTTTTTTTTTTTTGCTTGATGGAGTGATTCACAAGGGAAAATCGGAGCAATTGAATAGCGATTTGTGATTTTACGCAAATCTTGACGCTGTGAAAGATCAAAGGCTTTGAGGGAAGTAACTTGTGATTTGACGAATCGCAATGGATCGCAGCAATGGATCGCAGCTCGTAGCAAGTAACAGAGCTTACAAACAGAAGGCAATAGAATAGCAAAGTAGCTTACGACCTCCATTTGCGAGCCCGGATATCAATATTGCAGCAATAGAATGAGGCCCCAGGTAACAGGAGCTAGATGTTAGGTATTGATCATTAATAATTGACACATTCAGTGATTTAAAAAAGCACTATTCATTATTAAACTTACTTTTAAACAGCAACTTGAAAATCTCTAGTTTGACTGTTTATCTCTTATGAGATGATCAAGGAAGGCAGTTCTAAACATTCATAAGCTTATGTTTAGAGACAAGCTGGTGTTTTTATGGTATTGGATTCAAGCTAAATTAGTTTACCTTGGCAAGGACACAAGCTTGTGTCTGACTAGTTGGGAAAGCCTCTCAGTCAGAGCTGCTTCCACATCTACATGACCTCATAAGGGATGCAGAGAAGCAGTTGAACCTTAAGCTTACAAATTGATATTTGACATTGTAATAATCAATATTGCTTCTTAATAACTGAATAGGCATTGTTTTAAAAGATCAGTGCCTAATTAAAACATCCAATGACTGGAGTATGTGCATGGTAAGAAGAATATTGTTCTTGTTTAGTTGTGTCTGTCTCTCTGTGACCCTATAGACCACAGCACGCCAGACACAAGAGGAATATATCATGCGCTAAATGTTTATCTGAATCAACCAATGGGTCAGTAAATCCCCCTTACTCTCACCCTTCCACTCCAGAACAGATTAGAAAAATGAGCATATAACACATACTTCTTGCCAGAAGAAGTTGTGGAGGATGCACACATTGATTCATCAGTTTGATAAAATAAAGATCCACTCATGAGATTGTTCTGATTAAACTGTTTTTATATAAATGTTATTTCTTTATAAGCAGTCATTTCCTTGTTTATCCTTATAATTTGAACACAACACAGATATTAATGCAGTATTACATTTATTCTTAGAACACACGTCTTTCTAAGCCCCAATAATATTTTTCTCTCACTGTCTATTGTGATGTAAAATGTTCCAATTTGAGTCTATCGGTTAGTTGTGTCGAGCAGACATATGATATCATCTGACCCCAGCTTTAACGTCTCAGTTCTCGGGATACAATTATCAGTTTATTTTTTGACAGTTATTGTTTTTGTTCAAATAATAATTATGTGTTTTCACACCTATGATGCTACTGGTATTATATCCAAATGTCTCTTGTCTGCCATTGGCCAAAGGCCCTTATTATCTGAGTAAGTTTGGCCTATCACCTTGGCTCTGTGGTTTCCTTGGTAACAGAGTGCTTTGAGCATTTTGCCCCAATAAGTATTATATTCACATTATTTCCAAGCTATTTCTCTTAAAAAAAAAGGTGCAAGACAGATGCTTGCTTCAAACCTTCAAGGGCCCAAATTTATTCTCTGCATATAGAAAGCAGCAGGCATATATTTTCTTTGAATGTAAATAAGTGTTCTACTATCTTCAGTTTGTGTTAATGTGTTTACAATGAGTCCTTAGGGGGTTTGAATCTGTTTGGAACATGATGTTGAAATACAATTTAAGATCATTATCATCAACTGTAAACTTCCCCCTGGGGCTCTGAATGTAATGTCATAATACACAGGAGAAACTACGCTTAGTAAATAAATTATTCCCTGGGTTTCAGCATGCAATATCTTTTATTTGCACATAACTTATATTGAAGATGATAGATTCAGAGCCATATAGGTAATAAGCAATTATTGGCAATGATATTTCAATAAGAAGACATATCACTCTTTGATTGTGTGGATCATTAAGGCTGACTGACAGGTAAAAATCACAAATTACAGTGTTTGGAAAACACATTTTTAATAACATTCAATTGATAAAGTAGTTATTATTACTCATAATTTTAAATGATTCCATATTTGGAGCCTTGGCATTGTTGTTTTAAAGAGATACAGACCCATGAAAATTACTAAAATTAATTTAAAAGAACACGCTTTTCAAATTCAGAGAGGTTCTTATAATCTAACATTTATAAAATATAAAACAGAAAAATTGAACAAAGATGTGTGCTCCTCATCGAACACATCCTATACAGTGATCCTACAAACAATTTAAATTGTTTACCTAACTTGATGTGTGCATAAAAGGATGATGTGTCGCTAATAAGAATTTTCCCAAGCTTTACAGCAGATAATTTTTTTTTTTTAATACTGAAAATGTGTATGTTATTTTTCTAATATCATGTAACTATGTACTTCTAGACAGCACAAAACATGCACCAGAGAGCATAAAGGGGGAAGACAAAACACATGAGTAAGAAGTTTAACTGTGAAGAAACAAAATCACAATTGCAAATGTAGTAAGTCATATTAATTGCTAATTAACAGAATGTGTCTGCAAAAAAGAAGTTGGACAATTAGCACTAAGAATTCCAAAAAGGCCAAATAGTTAGCACCCAAACTGCAGGTGCAGCAGTCACAAAATGGGTCAAAGGGAGCTGTCTCATAAACAAGCACATGATGCACTGCATCGACAAGAAGAATTGATTGCAAATTGATGCTCGGGGATAGGAGTAGGCAGACACTTCACAGTATAGTTGCTAAATGCCCTAAATATATAGAAAACAAAGAAGCAATTTGCATATATTATATTGCTACAAAATAGAAGCGCTATTTATTTTACCTACTGTGTATACATATATATGTATGAACTATATTCGATGTGTTTACATACAGTTCCTCTAGAGAGACGCACAAATGGAAATTGGAGTGAATATCCATCCATACAAGTCCAAAACCACAATAATAGAGATGCCAGAGGTGTGCAGCTTCTTCACAGGACACCGTTCCCACCGTGTCCAAGTGACTCCTAGTGCAACATGAGTGTATAATCACGTCAAAACAACAGTCATATATTGTTTCACTCACATGTGGTGACCCCAAGGTAATGAGGTATCTGTATGGTTTAAACAGGATAGCTCTGGAAGTACCCAATGTCCAATCCTTAGATCTCCATCCGTAGCTCAGAATACGATCCAGATGGTTTTCTAGCAGGTACAGTTGGATCACCAATGCTATTTGGTACACTATTATATAGTGTCTACAGAATAAAATGTGATTCCAACTCCTTATGTCTACTATAAGAGACAATTGAAACACACTAACACAAACAATAGTGTGTTTATCATGTGTTTCCCCTACCCCTCTTTTTAGCCCTAAATATATAGCTTAAAAAATTACAGAATTGAATCAACACCTCAGGGACCCAGTCCCAGTAAAAACTGTATGTTATGGGCTTCACACATCTGGAATCTGGTGACGTCACGTCATTAGCATATGCCGGTACGGAAGACGTGCTGCAGCGTCAGGATCAGCTTATCGGAGTATAGTAGCAAGTAAGCAGAGGGGGATAAGAGAGGGTGCAGTGAGGAGGAGGTTATGGGGGAAAGAGGATGATAGGGGGGAAGGAGGAGAAGGAGGATGATAAGGGTGGAAGGAGGAGGATTTTTTTGCCGCCCCAAAAAATAGGAGAACAGGTAAGTGGGTCCTAGACTCAAGGATAAGCCGAGCTGGGCTTTTTCAGCATAAAAAAATGTGCTGAAAAAGTCAGCTTATACTCGAGTATATGTGGTAAGTCCCAAAAATATATTAATTTATACATTAACAGCGATCTTTCCTATGTTACTGTAAAGTATTTTTGCAGTCCGATATAAACCTCAAAAACAGCAGCATCTGTTGGTGACATGCATCAGTTTTGAAACAAAAATTGTGTCTTTGGCAAAAGTTAAGTGATAAAATTGCTACAATTGCTTTGATGTGGATAATTGGATGCACTGATAATACTGTAGGTGTCTGTGCATCACACCAACCAATCTACAGAACAAAGCACTGTAAGGACAACTGTACCGTTCACTTCACATATATACAATTCCAGCTTTTAAGAACTTCAACAAATTAAAGTAAGAAGTTTGTTGACTTAATACATTGTCCGTTTGGTTTGCTTTCAAGGTGACATCAAAGAGTCATTGTCCGCTGTACAATTCTTGTGGTGCTAAAAATGCTTTGTATTAGAACAATAACATCTTGCACTTCCTCTGCACATTACTGTGTGGGAGTACCTTTGGGATTGCTAGTTTGGAAGATGAAAGCCAAATGTTTCTTAGTAAAAGGAAGCAAGTAGCTGGAGTCTAGCGTAAAGCAAGAGAGGCCATTATAAAAGCATGCTGACTGACAAATCTATGAATTAGCAAAACATCAGAGAACACCTCTGTGGAATCTGTGCTGGAGAAACACTAGTCGGCAATTTCTGTCTTGTTTAGAGTCATTTTTTTATTTTGTAAAACCTAATATTTATTATTAATGTCTGAGTTTGAGCATCTAGAATTCCTATGTATAAATCAATATTCATATTAATTAGGATTGGCATTCTTTAGCTGAGGGTGACAATTGTATTACTATTTACAGCTTGACAAGGTCTAGGTTCTCCCCAATTAATATATTTAAAGAGTTTCTTTATGCAAAACAGTTTGTTATAAATAAACCAAGTTGCTTTTGTCCTCAATGTGCTTTTCATATAACATGACCTGTGCAAGCTGACCTGGTACGCTCCAAAAACCCACCCCCCAACCAAGATCCCAATAACAGACACATAAACTGGAATGGGTAAAATCAGGCCACAGCTTTATTAACATAACATGTGATACAAAACACGGGAAGCTGCACACCTTCCCAAGGACGGAGCTCCTCACAGCCCCAGAGGTCCCATGGAACCCCGTGCCCAATCGACCTCTGGCCTCGGCATAAACCGTATACCTTACCCGCTAATAAGCTCCGCCCTAAGGTGATGCCGCACCCCCGCCCACAGCTGTGACAAATGAACAACAATACAAAATACATGACAAGAAACAAACTAACACAGGGGAGGTAGGGAGGGAGCTTGTTAGATTCCCCTCACAGTGACCCCTTAACCGTGGGAACTAGCCCCTATAAATGTCCACTCCTAGCCACGCCTACTTATGCATCAGCCAATCGCTCCCCTTGGCAGACAGCCAGGTCAAAAGCCCCTCTGTTCCCAGGCAGTCACCCGGGGCTCCCATGACCTGTGCAAGCTGACCTGGTACGCTCCAAAAACCCAACCCCCAACCAAGATCCCAATAACAGACACATAAACTGGAATGGGTAAAATCAGGCCACAGCTTTATTAACATAACATGTGATACAAAACACGGGAAGCTGCACACCTTCCCAAGGACGGAGCTCCTCACAGCCCCAGAGGTCCCATGGAACCCCGTGCCCAATCGACCTCTGGCCTCGGCATAAACCGTATACCTTACCCGCTAATAAGCTCCGCCCTAAGGTGATGCCGCACCCCCGCCACCCGCAAGCCCGCCGGGCTCAGCACCGCCAAAACTAACCATGGCCTGAACAATACCCTCCTTTAACGTATAAATAAAAAGAGACGTGCCAATCTCGTTAAGGTGAACGCCATCCCACGAGTAAAAAACATGTGCCCCCGGGGTTTCAAAATCCAGATGCCTAATGACATGACCCCCAACTTTCCGAACATATGAAGACATAATCTTATTTATTCTGAGCCTAGCTTTATTCAATTTTACTGGATCCTTAGCCCCCCTCCATTTTAGTCTGGGTGTAATCTGGGACCAGATGATATATAAATCCGGAAACAATTCCTTTAATCTAGCTAAATCCCTCTTCATCTTCCTGATTAACTCCTTCATAGCCATATATCCCAAGTCGTTACCCCCCGCATGTATGAGCAATATGTCTGGGGGCGAGGAAAATCTGGCCCACCCGACTACCTTCTCTAAAACCTGCTCCCATCTCATACCCCTAATGCCAAACCATTTTATTAACAAGGCTTCCTCAGGGAAACCCAACTGGCGGCCCCGATCTGTGATAGCTGCTGCCCTTCTGGCCCAATATATGAAGGAATGCCCCACAATCCATAGCTGCAAAGGAGTCCCTGCAATGAAACAAGAAATTATAAGTCCTGCAGATAAACATATAAAATCAAAACCAAACGAATCTACCTACTGTATTGTGCTGTACCCTGGAGCCTAGTGATGTTGATTCATAAACACAAGTTCCACAAGTCTTCATCAAACACTGTAGGTTCTACCCTAGCTAACGGCGCCAGACTCCGAAACTTGTCCCAATCGAATCTGGACAAAGCGTCCGCCACCACATTCTTAACCCCTGCGATGTGTGAGGCCCTAACCATAATGTTCAACTGAAGACATTTTAATACCAATTGCCTCAGCAGCCTAACTACTGGAGGCGAAGAGGCAGTAGTAGAGTTAATTGCCTGTACTACACTCATATTATCTGTGTGAAACACCACATGGTGATGTCTCAACATGTCTCCCCATAGCCACAACGCTACCACTATAGGGAACAATTCCAATAAGGTTAAGTTCCTAGTCCAACCCTGTTCATGCCACCCAGCTGGCCAAGCCTGCGCACACCAATGACCTCTAAAATAAGCCCCAAAACCCTGTGAACCTGCCGCATCCGTGAATAATTGCAGAACTTCATTAACAGTTGGTTCTGTTAAAATCATGCTCCGGCCATTAAAGTTTTTTAAAAAAGCGTACCAGATGCGTAGGTCCTCTTTGTGCTCCGCCGAGACTCTTAAGTGATGATGCGGAAGGCACCCTCCCCTGGTAACTAAAGATAGCCTTCTGGAAAAAATCCTCCCCATAGGAATTATACGGCAAGCAAAATTAAGCTTACCCAGTAACGACTGCATAACCCTCAAAGTAACCTTCTTTGCCAACAGAACCTTACCTACGGTGTTACAAAGATCCACCACCTTATCCAGCGGAAGCCTACATTCCATGCGCATTGTGTCTACTTCAATACCCAAGAAACTCAACACTTGGCAAGGCCCCTCAGACTTATCAACGGCCAGCGGAATGCCAAACTCCTCTGCTAAATCTTTGAAACCCTGCATTAATCTAAGACAATCTGCTGAATCTGCCGAACCCACGAACAAGAAATCGTCAAGATAATGAACAACCGAATGTAACCCAGTCTTAATACAAAGAACCCAATGTAAAAACGTACTAAACTTTTCAAAAAAGGAACAAGAAATACTGCATCCCATAGGCAAACACAAATCTACAAAGAACTTCCCCAAAATAGAACAACCCAACAACTGCTGAGAAACAGGGTGAATGGGAAGCAAGCGAAAAGCCGACTTGATATCTACCTTAGCAAGCAAAGCCCCTCTGCCCGCTCGACGAACCAACCTCACTGCTTGTTTTACAGATGCATATGAGACCGATGACAGCTCTTGGTCAATCCCATCATTTACCGAGTGGCCCTTGGGATAGGACAAATGATGTATGAGCCTGAAAGTACCAGGCTCCTTTTTTGGAACCAGCCCCAATGGAGAGATCCTTAGATTGTTCAACGGGACCCTATCAAATGGGCCAGCCATTCTACCTTTTTCTACCTCGTCCAAAAGAATGTCAAATACTAATTCTGGATTGTCCCTTGCCGACTTTAAATTAACAGGATGCCTAATACCGGCCCCAGCCAAAGATGGAATAGTAAAACCTACAGCAAAACCTTCCCATAGAAAAAAGGCATCCTCAGCGCTAAGAACTCTAGTGGCGTATAACCTTAGCCAAAACTCCATCCTTTCCAGGCGCACTGGGCTCCACCCCTTTTGCAACAGAATCCCCTGTTTTTTGAGTTTTAGCTCGCCTAAAGCAACGAAAAAGCGCGTGACTACTACCGCATTCCGAACATTCATGTTTGAATTTACATGCTGAACCCCAGGAGCATGAACCTTCGTTAAAAGCGAAACAAAACCCTTTCTTCGCTTGGCTAACCACAACCGACTTGGGACCTGAAGCAAAAGATGGGCGGAGAGGAGTAACAATTTTTAACCAACTGCCCATATCCCTGTCATCCCACTGCATAGAAGGCCTAACAGCAAGCTTCTGACGAAATTTCTCATCATAAGCCCACCACGCCTGCCCTCCATAGGTTCTGTGAATCCCCTCGATTTCATCTAGGTAACAGAAAAGAGCCGAACACAACTCAGGGTTTTTCTCTCCCACTATACTAGCAAATATCACATAGGCCTGTAACCAATTACTGAATGTCTTAGGGATCTTTCTATACCTACGCTTACGCTCCTCCTCCTCTTTCTTAGCATCCTCTTTTTTCTCATCTGGCTTAATTTCTATGAAACTGTCCAACGGAAGAACTGAAAACATCTCTATAAACTCCCGTTTCCATATTTTTTCCCTCAATTCTTTCGACACGTGCTCCCCTATTGGGCCAATGGAACACAGGGCTGATTTACTCCGCACTGTGTCTGCAACTCTGATAACAGGCTCCACCCCCACTACCCGGGGTGGGACCTCATCTGACGAACCCGCAACCCTTGCCTCTTCCAGAAGCCTAGAACTATCCTGTCCCTCCCCACTACAACTACCAGGAAGTACCTGACTAGCGGGTAAGTTACTCCCAGGCCTATCTGAACCCAGCCATGCCAACTCTGGCCCAGCCTGCTTAGTCCCTTCTAGCTGAGCCATTAAGCTACGTAAATTAGACAAAAAAGTTACTAGACTACTTTGCATGTGTTGTGTGTTGTGTAAAGCCTCACCAGTATGCCTCATATCTGCTGCCGATGCTGAGGCTGTGAACCCTGATGCGCCGACTGCTCCTCTCTGCTCCTTTTCCCGATTAGTGGCGGGAAGTCGTCTGTTCCTGCTTCTTGATGACTCTTTTCTAGATGCCTCTTGTACCCTCCGGTCCTCCCCAGAGGGCAGTCTATGATCCTTACATCCTCTTGTTTCCACGCTCCTGCAAAGATAAGAAGGAGAGCGCCTATCCCTCTCCCCCCTGTTATATTCACCATGTCGATCTGCCCGGTAAGGTGACCTTTTCCTGGATCTAGACCTTCCTTTCGGAGAGGTCGTGAACCTATTCCTGCGAGCCGGTGACAAAGATCTTCTGCTTCTGTAATTATGTGATACATTTTCCCATCTCTCCTTGCCACTCCTGTTCCAGTGCCTCTCACCTGCGGTGTGCCTTACTGCCCTTGGACCTGAATATATGTAATGTAAAGATGATGTATTTGACCGCAAGGCCTCCTGCTGACCGCCCCCCGGGCTCCTCTCCTCCTGTAGACCAACTGGCATGTCCTCTACCCCATGCCTTGGCTGTAATCTGCTCCTGTTAGATGTGCCCTCACCCGGGTCCCCACATGTAGAGACTGGGCAAAAATTTGCAGCTACTGTTGGAACAGGCTCCCTCCATCCTTCCTGCTGTAATTCCTGACTTGTGTCACTAATGTGGCCTTCCAACTGCAAACTATCTTCTTGTTCCTCCTCACTTATTTCTTCTATATTCAAGTTCATGCCTTCTTCTCTCCTGTCTTCCCTTTGTTCCTGACTTCCTTCTGCTTCTTGCCATGCTTCTGGCTGCCCCCTGTACTGGACTCCTGTTCTCTTCTTACTTTCTGTTGTTTCCCCTGCTGTGCCCCTCTCTAGGCTGTGTGCCCTTGTCTGGTCCATTATTGGACTCTCTGCAGCCTCCTCTTGGCTGAAATGTGTGCTCCTGCCCCTTCCTCGTGGCCCCCGTTGCGCTGCCCTTTGCTTCCTGGCTCCTGCTGCCCCTCTGACTGCTTTTGACGCTGCTAGCGTCATTATTTTCTTCCCCTTTAACTCAGACCTACTTTCAGACACCTCAGCGACCCCTTGCTCACCTTCCGACGTGTCTACCATCAGGTCCTCATTACCGCGCCGGGACTTCTTACGCGCAGGGATCCGTTCTTCTTCTGCTGGTTCTACTGCACGCTCCCCCGACGTTGCTGCCGCAGCCGGTCCCCACCGCCTCACCAGCAGATGAGCTTGATCCGACGCTGCAGAGGAGGGTCGCGACAGAGGATGGTAAGTATCTTCTTGCTCTTCTGCCCGTTTTGCTCGCCTTGGGGGGGTTCCGCTGCCGCTCTGCTGCTTCCTCAGGGACCTACTGACAGCAGGCATCCGTCCTGCGCTAACGATCCTCTTCCTCACCAGCTGGCTTCCTCCTTTCTTCTTGGGGGTCTGCATAGACGGGCTTAACCTTTCTGGGGGCCTTGTACACCGGACCGGACGACTCTGCCCCAGCGCAGCTCTCACATCAGCCTGCTCCTGCCTTCCTGGTGGCGCCTCTTCTTGTATGCTGGCCACCAAGGCTTGTAGCCAATCAAAGCCATGTGCTGCTACTTGGGCCTTGAGCTGTGCCATCAGTGGGTCCAATAAAGGGGACGCCATGTGTGAGCTTGTTAGATTCCCCTCACAGTGACCCCTTAACCGCGGGAACTAGCCCCTATAAATGTCCACTCCTAGCCACGCCTACTTATGCATCAGCCAATCGCTCCCCTTGGCAGACAGCCAGGTCAAAAGCCCCTCTGTTCCCAGGCAGTCACCCGGGGCTCTTATTTAAAAGTGTTTAAACTTTGCATTCACTTACTTTATAAGAAACCTTCAGAGTAAGAGTTTCTCAACTTGTGGAACCTCCTACTTTCTTCCTGTATTCTGTAGGCTGAACCCTTGAACACTTGTGACCTGCACCACTGTATTTTGTAAGCAAAAGACACATCCCACAAGGGAGGATATTCACACTTCTATAAAAAGGTATAAAATCAGGGGACGGTGTAAAAGCCGGAACGGAACGGAACAGGCCGGAACAGGCCATTTATAAAAGAAATCAATGACAATATCACTGGGATGTGTTAGATATTATTGAGAACAATATTTAAGAACCAAAACAAATTCAATATAAAACTTTTTTAACCCTTTAAAAACCCCAAAATCAAACGGAACAGGCAAAAACAGGCCGGAACGCACACTTTATGAAGGGAATCCATGCTAAAATCATTTGGATGTGTTAAATATATTTGAGAACTATATTTAAGAGCTAACCCCAATCTAATGGTATGCTTTATTAACCCTTTAACATGCCAAAATACAATATTCCAAAAAAATGACCCAGAACGGCGGCTTTCCAGATGGTCAAAAATACCAAATTCACCAAATACACATAACTAGGTGGGATTCATGTAATAACCTTCATAAATTCCACAGAAACTATTTTCAAGTACCCGTTCCGGGCCAAAATACAATATTTCGCAAAATGACCCGGAACAGCGACTTTTTAGAGGGTCAAAAATACCAAATTCACCAAATACACATAACTAGGTGGGATTCATGTAATAACCTTCATAAATTCCACAGAAACTATTTTCAAGTACCCGTTCCGGGCCAAAATACAATATTTCGCAAAATGACCCGGAACGGCGACTTTTTAGAGGGTCAAAAATACCAAATTCACCAAATACACATAACTAGGTGGGATTCATGTAATAACCTTCACAAATTCCACAGAAACTCATTTCAAGTACCCGTTCCGGGCCAAAATACAATATTTCGCAAAATGACCCGGAACAGCGACTTTTTAGAGGGTCAAAAATACCAAATTCACCAAATACACATAACTAGGTGGGATTCATTTAATAACCTTCATAAATTCCACAGAAACTCATTTCAAGTACCCGTTCCGGGCCAAAATACTATATTTTGCAAAATGACCCGGAACAGCGACTTTTTAGAGGGTCAAAAATACCAAATTCACCAAATACACATAACTAGGTGGGATTCATGTAATAACCTTCATAAATTCCACAGAAACTATTTTCAAGTACACGTTCCGGGCCAAAATACAATATTTCGCAAAATGACCCGGAACAGCGACTTTTTAGAGGGTCAAAAATACCAAATTTACCAAATACACATAACTAGGTGGGATTCATGTAATAACCTTCATAAATTCCACCGAAACTATTTTCAAGTACCCGTTCCGGGCCAAAATACAATATTTAGCAAAATGACCCGGAACGGCGACTTTTTAGAGGGTCAAAAATACCAAATTCACCAAATACACATAACTAGGTGGGATTCATGTAATAACCTTCATAAATTCCACAGAAACTCATTTCAAGTACCCGTTCCGGGCCAAAATACAATATTTCGCAAAATGACCCGGAACAGCGACTTTTTAGAGGGTCAAAAATACCAAATTCACCAAATACACATAACTAGGTGGGATTCATGTAATAACCTTCACAAATTCCACAGAAACTCATTTCAAGTACCCGTTCCGGGCCAAAATACAATATTTCGCAAATTGACCCGGAACGGCGACTTTTTAGAGGGTCAAAAATACCAAATTCACCAAATACACATAACTAGGTGGAATTCATGTAATAACCTTCATAAATTCCACAGAAACTCATTTCAAGTACCCGTTCCGGGCCAAAATACAATATTTCGCAAAATGACCCGGAACAGCGACTTTTTAGACGGTCAAAAATACCAAATTCACCAAATACACATAACTAGGTGGGATTCATGTAATAACCTTCACAAATTCCACAGAAACTCATTTCAAGTACCTGTTCCGGCCAAAATACAATATTTCGCAAATTGACCCGGAACGGTGACTTTTTAGAGGCTCAAAAATTCCAAATTCACCAAATACACAGAACTAGGTGGGATTCATGTAATAACCTTCATAAATTCCCCAGAAACTCATTTCAAGTACCCGTTCCGGGCCAAAATACAATATTTCGCAAAATTACCCGGAACAGCGACTTTTTAGAGGGTCAAAAATACCAAATTCACCAAATACACATAACTAGGTTGGATTCATGTAATAACCTTCATAAATTCCACAGAAACTCATTTTAAGTACCTTCGCAAAGTGTGGGAGATACCCCCCCTTCCCCTGCAAGGAACAGAGTGAGGGGGGAGGGAAAGAGGGGAGGAAAGGGAAAGAGGGGAGGAAAGGGGGAAAGAGACACAGGGGAGGAAGGGAGGGAAGTGGGGGATGAGACACAGGGAAGGGGGGGTAGTGGGGGATGAGACACAGGGGAGGGAGGGAGGTAAGTGGGGGATGAGACACAGGGGAGGGAGGTAAGTGGGGGATGAGACACAGGGGACAGAGGGGGGTTAGTGGAGCATGAGACACAGGGGAGGGGGAAAGTGGGGGATGAGACACAGGGGATGGAGGGAGGTAAGTGGGGGATGAGACACAGTGGAGGGGGGGTAGTGGAGCATGAGACACAGGGGAGGGGGAAAGTGGGGGATGAGACACAGGGGAGGAAAGGTAGGGTATGAGACACTGGAAGGAAGGGGGGATATGAGACACAGGGGGGGAAGAGACACAGGTGGGGTATGAGACGGGGTGAAGGGGGTGATATGAGACACAGGGGATAGAAAGGGGGGTATGAGACACAGGCGCTTATTGCAGTGTGGCCTGAAAGGGGCACCTTTGCTCATGTGGCAGTCTGCAATGAGTGCAAAAGGCGCTTATTACAGGCCGCACTGCAATGAGCGCCTTCAATCATGTGGAAGCCTGCAATCAGCGACTAAGGCACTCATTGCAGGCCGCCACATGCGAGCCTCGCGAACCCAAAACAACATTTCCAACCTTTACTGCTAAAACCTGTATCATATGTGTATCACCATATGCGCTCCATGCACCAACATAGCACAGAAGCGCAAAACGCTTAAAGATGTCTGCGTGAATAGCACGCACACACACACGGTTCTTTATACACAACGTGCAAGTAGCGCATTTTTAAAAAGCCCCCAAAAAAGTAGATAAAAACATTAAATTATAAGTACTCACACGCACAACCAGCGCATTTAAAAAGACACAAAAAAATAAAATAAAAATAAAAATATCAGTACTCACATCTAACTCATAATTAGTGATGTTGCAATATAAAATTTTAGGTTCGCGAACGGCGAACACGAATTTCCTCAAATGTTCGCGAACCGGCGAACCCTGCGAACCGCCATAGACTTCAATGGGCAGGCGGATTTTAAAACCCACAGGGACTCTTTCTGGCCACAATAGTGATGGGAAAGTTGTTTCAAGGGGACTAACACCTGGACTGTGGCATGCCGGCGGGGGATCCATGGCAAAACTCCCACGGAAAATTACATAGTTGATGCAGAGTCTGGTTTTAAGCCATAAAGGGCATAAATTACCTAACATTCCTAAATTGTTTGGAATAACGTGCTTTAAAACATCAGGTATGATGTTGTATTGATCAGGTAGTGTAAGGGTTAGGCCCGCTTCACAGTAACAGACCAATCTCCCCGTTTAAAGCACCGCAAACAACCGCAAACAGTCCATTTGCACAACCGCAAACTCCCAATTTGCACAAGGTTGGATACTGGTGGCACGTCAATTGAGCCCGTCTTACTTGAGCGCTCGCAAAATTCAGCGCACAGAGCTGCGCTGTAATGTCGCCGTGGACTGCAGCCGAGTGCAGTGAAGATTTGTTACTGTATTAAAACTTGTTAATGTGCCCCACTGTCCCCCTTGCAGCAGGTAAGTACTAATGTAGTTGCTTAGCGTGTTCAAACGTATATTAATAACATAGTTGTTTAACAGCAGCCTGATTGCCCATAGCGTTACCGGTGGCGGTAACATACAATCAGCCTGCTCTTAAACATAAACTATGTTATTAATATACGTTTTAACATGCTAAGCAACTAGATTAGTACTTACCTGCTGCAAGGGAAGACAGTGGGGCACATTAACAAGTTTTAATACAGTAACAAATCTTCACCCCCAGCACCTTAGCGTAACCCTGGCTGCCCAACCCTAACCCCCATCACCTCACTGTAACCCTGGCTGCCTAACCCTAACCCCCTAACCCCCCAGCACCTCCAGAATTGTAATGAAATAATCACATATATAGTTGTCAGTCGGCGTCCTTGGTCACCGTTTGCAAGCTACGTAACGATCTAGCACGCAAACAAAGGCAAAAAAATAAAAAAAAAACACTAATAGGTTTTGCGTGAAAAATGCAAAAATATAGTGTGCATACATAAATATTTTAAAAGAAGATGGCACTGTCTAAGTCCACATAGGGTCGAAGGTGCTCATTGCGAGGCACACATCAGCGGCGCCATCTAAGTCAACGTCGGGTCCGGCCTGCAATGAGCAATCACTCGCATTTTGTGGCAAACAACATTAACAGACTTAACTTTTTAACCCCGTCATTGTTGATGGGCAAGTTGCTAGTATATATATATATTTATGTGTATATGTGTGTGTATATATATATTTTTTTTTTATATAGAAATAAATATGTATATATATATATATATATGTGTGTGCGTGTATACATATATATTACACATTACATGTTAATATTTTTATATATTTTTATTATTATATATAAATATCACATATAATAGTTGTCGTAATTGCGAGTTGTCATCACCCAATGATAATATTTGCATGACCGACAACTCGCAATTACAAACATTTGCAAAAGTTGCGGGTTGTGCATGCGCATTGTGACACAAGTCAAGCATGCGCATTGCGCAGACGGCCAGGGGCGCGCTCGTGGCCAGCACAGACGAAGCAATAGCAAAACAAAAGGGGAGGGAGAGAGGGAGAAAAGACACAGGGGGGAGAGGGGTGGAGGATAGAGACAAAGGGGTGGGGAAAGAGGTGGGGCAAGAGACACAGGGGGAGGGGGGAAGGGGGAAGAGACACAGGGAGAGGGGTGGCGGCTAGAGACACAGAGGGGAGAAAGCGGTTGGGGGAAGAGACACGGGGTAGAGGGGTACCTTTGATAAATTTGAAGAGACACAGGGGGGAGAGGGGTATGGGGGAAGAGACATAGGGAGAGAGAGAAGAGAAAGAGACACAGGGGAGAAGAGGGGGGAAGAGACACAGGGGAGGGGAAGAGACAGGGAAGGGAGAGAGGGGTAAAGGAGACACAGGGGAGTGAGATGGGGGAAGGAGACACGGGGGAGAGGGGGAGGAGACACAGGGGAGAGAGAGGGGAGAAAAGAGACACAGTGGGGGAGAAACACAGGGGAAGAAGAGGGGAAAGAGGGGCAGGAAGAGACAGGGTAGGGAGACACAGGGGGGAGAGATGTGGCAGGAGACACAGGGGGGGGGGGGATAAGGAGAGGAAATTCCAATTCTTTACAACAACAAAAAATGTAGGCCATAGGAAATATGTTGAAAACATTTCAAAATATCATATCACATTTCAAATATTACTTATCTGTCAATACAAGATATTACATGTTTGTAAATTGATGGGAATATAAACTTCACAATTTAATTGCAGCAATATTTCTTCAGGGGTAAGAAAGCTCTAGCATGTCTCCCTGCATCCATCTTGTTGTCATTCTACCTTATGAACTAAAATTAAGTCTTTCCTGTTTTATGCTTAATATTCCTGGAAACTAAAATTTATTTTCAATTTTTTCCCCCAACTAAGATTATAGATACAGTTTTTCCATTTATACCAATAACCAGTCATTCTGTATTCAAATGTATCAAAGGTATTCAGATACCCCCGTAATATTTATCCATGAACTTCTTTTTTGGATCTTGCCAGTACGGAGCTTAGTAGTTTTTTTGCTCTCAAAGTTCATTTTTTTGCCAGGATTATAATAATCTGTACTTATTTATGTGAATTAATATCAATATATTCCAATGTATCAATAACAATTTCTCTTTTATAAAAAAATAGATTTATCTTAATCAGATTATTCAATCAAACTTGTATTTTATTTCAAATCATTCCAAATTATTTACATATTTTATAACAATATACATAGCAATATAGCAATATACAGTATAATAGGATACAATTTCTTAGATTTAGTAGCAACTTCTTAATATTGGAATAATATTTATACTAAGCTTACATGTTTTATAGTTATGAAAGTTGAACCATTGCAGTGTCCCTTTAACACTTTTCAACACTGAAATAATAATCTGACATTAAGCAACATCATGTTATAGATGAAAACATATCAGCCTTCAGCATTGTTTTGACAGCAGTTTGGACATTTGAATATGCCACGGGGAGCCTGAGTTATTTCAAGGCAGGATAGATGGTACCAGTCCTGACATACTCCCTGGCACAGAACCATTGTGTCATTCTTTGGTTTCTTGCACAAATTACCCATTAAACACAAAGTCCAATGTGAGGTATAATATTGTTCAATTGCTGAAGATAAGAATGCTATTGTGGACAATGATTGATTAGGCACATTTCTTGAAACAGGGGTTTTGAAATTGCTCATGACTTTATGATGTATTTGCTTCTTCATTCTCCTTTGTTGACTCTGAGTTGCACTTGGCAGCGGAAAAAAGTTTTTTTTGCTGAGAAGTTCCGTGGCAATCCACTGCCTTACAGGCACCATGTCTACTGGGAATGGGACTGAAGAGCCACTGCACAAAACATGTGCAAACAGACATACAAATACCCCACAATTGTAACTGTCTTGTTGAACTGGTATATCAGTAGGTGCATGAATGATCCACTCAGACCAATTTATTGATGAAGCTGACTGCATCTCTAAAAAAGTTTGCACAGGATATCAGTATACTTGTTGGAGAAACCATGTTTGGAATCAAGATACAGAATAATTTTCCATTTGAAGAACACAATAATCAGTATCCAGTGAGAATTGTATATGTTAGTTGGGTTGAGCCAGATGTCCTTCACCATAACATCCAAGTGTGTACCAAAGTTATGGACACTTGTTGTATACCCTTGCAATTCTATGGACTGCATAATAAACAGACTGATGACACACACATCAACATCTGTACTTTTAACAGTCTCCAGACTAGCTCTAGTATGTAGGAAGCCCTCAATGACAGTATCAACTAGCCAATTTTGATCCAGAAGCGATTTCATGTCTATTGCATTGATGTAGACTCTTTGTATGGTTGCATTTCTCATGCGTGGATAGCCTGTTGTAGATTCCCATGGAACAGGTTCATATTTTCTTACAAGTTCTCCTTGTTTAATTTTTTGTGGGGTGCTTGTAATATAAGGGACTCCTTGTTCAAGATCTAAGGCAAAGGATGATAGTACCATTTCTTTATCCCCATCTTTATTTCCATTTGCCTTCTTTTCCAGTTGGGAGGCTTCATTCGTAGTATAAGAATTTATCAAAAAGGAATCGGATGCAGGCAGTATGGTTAACTCATCCTTTTGCCTTGGTTTTTTTCTTCCAGATTTTCCTTTTCGTCCACTCATCCTCAGTTTTTTCAAAGAATGCATCACCTTTTTCTCATGTAGACCCTTTCCTACAGAAATCCGGGCTGCCATAATATGGTAGCATGACCTGGAACTGTTGCAAGAAAATGTTTCTCTTGGGAATAATTTCACCACATGTTCTTTCTGACGTAATCCTCTGATAACAAAACAGCCAGACTGTGCTTGTAAGAAAATGCGGTTCTGTTTTATTATTAAATCTGCTAGACCTTCTATTGTCTTTGCTTTACGGTCTTTCTTTGAAGTTCATGTACATGGTCTGTTTCCATCTTTCCCTGCTTTATGAAGTACACAATATCATCCACAGGAACACAGTCTTCTGGAAACTGTGTAGTATCAGGATTTAGTTGTCGAATGCCATGTTCTGGTGGTAATTTCCAGTTCCACACAGGCCTCTAAGAAATTCTTTTTGATAATATGTCTGAAGGAAATAAAATGTTAAAACCATTTCATCCATGTTCACGTCCTTCTCCATACAAAGCCTCTTGAACACAGCATTCATGCTCTCAGATACATTAGTGGTAATGCCACTGGTTTTCTTGTAGATCCCTCTTTTTTCCAAGAGCCATCTGCCACAGTTATTCACAATGTTTTTTTTAAGCTTCTGATTAAAATAGTCAAGAAAGCCTGCACTCCACTTTACCTCCAACTTCTGAAGCAATTTCTGAAACTCGTGTTCACTCTCACTATCCATAAGTTTAAGGATATTGTTGGTATAAACTTTCCGATCAATTTTTCCTCCTTCATGTGCTGAGACCCAGAACTCTACATCTTTTATTATATGATTCCAACAAAGCACGTGTGTACAACCTGGAATTGCTTTCTCAATAGCATTCACAATGGCTGCTTCTCTATCAGTGACTATAACAAGAGATTCATTGTTGATCTGGGGTATGCGTTTTCCTACAAATGAAAAAAAAACCCTCATGCACATTTGTTGTGCGTTTATCATGGATCATTATAGCCAAAGGGATTGCTGGGTTTTCCTCAAAGAAACCACACTGAAAAATTAAAGGTGACACATAAAAGTCTCCAAGGTTAAACGTTGTATCGTAAGACAGAAGTGTGTTTGCTTTCAACATGATCACTTCTTCAAAAATATTAATAATTTCTGGAAGAGCCAAGATTAGAGATACCTCAGGGACAAGGGTATATTCACAGACAAACATAGTTTGGCATAGTGAAGTTCATACACACCATATTGGACATCATGGCTGATTTTACTTTTGTTTTTCTCATATTTCAGTTTATTTTTTATTTGTTGTGTATCTTCAGGAAGCATTACTTTTATATATTCAGCGGATGCTACAGTTGTTGCTATTTTACGCTGATAAAACTTAAATGGGCTAAAGTGTTTTTGCCCGACTGCTTCTGACAACACAGATGGCATGGTACGTACATGAACTCTCATTGTAAATCTTTTCATATTTCCATGAGGTATAGATGGCTGAGGTCTCTCATCCTGTCCCAGATAATGGACTATTATCCTGTTTATACTTCCATCAGGCACTTCATACGAAACAACACTTGCTCTGCATTCATTAGTCTTTGAAAGTAAATCTTTCTTATGAGAGGGTCCCTCCTTGGCAGCAAATGCCTTCCTTTCTGAATCCAATTGAACTGATCACATCTCCAGTCACTTTTTTTATGAATTTGTCCATCATAGCTATAAACATACACCTGCCCACATCTTGGCTTAGCAGCTGGGAGTGTTGATATTTTACCTACTACAGGATTTTTCAAAATCTCTAGAGCTTCAGTTGGTAGAAGTTGCTCAAACTTTGTCATATACACAGCACTCATGATGTAGAAAGACTTTTTATAATTAGTTTCTTTAAGCAATTGAAGAACACACCAATTGCTTCAAAAGATCCACCTCCACACCAAATAAGGGCAACCCTTTCACTTGAAAGAGGGTCTACATTGTCTTTGCAGAAACCATAAGATGTTTAGCATCCCCAATAGGTGAAAAAGTGAACTGCAGCTATTCAGAGTCCATAACAATACATCATATATTGCAAAACATCCTTGCTAAAAACAAACTGTGAGCTGAGTAATAATACATACTAAATGAAGAACATATTGACATATAGTTATGTGTATTTGGTGGATTTGGTATTTTTGACCCTCTAAAAAGTTGCCGTTCTGGGTCATTTTGGGAAATATTGTATTTTGGCCCGGAACGGGTACTTGAAAATAGTTTCTGTGGAATTTATGAAGGTTATTACATGAATCCCACCTAGTTCTGTGCATTTGGGGAATTTGGTATTTTTGACCCTCTAAAAAGTTGCCGTTCCGGGTCATTTTGCGAAATATTGTATTTTGGCCCGGAACGTGTACTTGAAATGAGTTTCTGTGGAATTTGTGAAGGTTATTACATGAATCCCACATAGTTATGTGTATTTGGTGAATTTGGTATTTTTGACCCTCTAAAAAGTCGCTGTTCCTGGTCATTTTGCAAAATATTGTATTTTGGCCCGGAACGGGTACTTGAAATGAGTTTCTGTGGAATTTATGAAGGTTATTACATGAATCCCACCTAGTTCTGTGTATTTGGTGAATTTGGAATTTTTGAGCCTCTAAAAAGTCACCGTTCCGGGTCATTTTGCGAAATATTGTATTTTGGCCCGGAACGGGTACTTGAAATGAGTTTCTGTGGAATTTATGAAGGTTATTAAATGAATCCCACCTAGTTATGTGTATTTGGTGAATTTGGTATTTTTGACCCTCTAAAAAGTCGCTGTTCCGGGTCATTTTGCGAAATATTGTATTTTGGCCCGGAACGGGTACTTGAAAATAGTTTCTGTGGAATTTAGGAAGGTTATTACATGAATCCCACCTAGTTATGTGTATTTGGTGAATTTGGTATTTTTGACCCTCTAAAAAGTCGCTGTTCCGGGTCATTTTGCGAAATATTGTATTTTGGCCCGGAACGGGTACTTGAAAATAGTTTCTGTGGAATTTATGAAGGTTATTACATGAATCCCACCTAGTTATGTGTATTTGGTGAATTTGGTATTTTTGACCCTCTAAAAAGTCGCTGTTCCGGGTCATTTTGCTAAATATTGTATTTTGGCCCGGAACGGGTACTTGAAAATAGTTTCTGTGGAATTTATGAAGGTTATTACATGAATCCCACCTAGTCATGTGTATTTGGTGAATTTGGTATTTTTGACCCTCTAAAAAGTCGCTGTTCCGGGTCATTTTGCGAAATATTGTATTTTGGCCCGGAACGGGTACTTGAAAATAGTTTCTGTGGAATTTATGAAGGTTATTACATGAATCCCACCTAGTTATGTGTATTTGGTGAATTTGGTATTTTTGACCCTCTAAAAAGTCGCTGTTCCGGGTCATTTTGCTAAATATTGTATTTTGGCCCGGAACGGGTACTTGAAAATAGTTTCTGTGGAATTTATGAAGGTTATTACATGAATCCCACCTAGTTATGTGTATTTGATGAATTTGGTATTTTTGACCATCTGGAAAGCCGCCGTTCTGGGTCATTTTTTTGGAATATTGTATTTTGGCATGTTAAAGGGTTAATAAAGCATACTATTAGATTGGGGTTAGCTCTTAAATATAGTTCTCAAATATATTTAACACATCCCAATGATTTTAGCATGGATTCCCTTCATAAAGTGTGCGTTCCAACCAGTTTTTGCCTGTTCCGTTTGATTTTTGGGTTTTTAAAGGGTTAAAAAAGTTTTATATTGAATTTGTTTTGGTTCTTAAATATTGTTCTCAATAATATCTAACACATCCCAGTGATATTGTCATTGATTTATTTTATAAATGGCCTGTTCCGGCCTGTTCCGTTACGTTCCGGCTTTTACACCGTCCCTAAATGTTGGGTTGTAACAGGCCCATAATGGTAATAATATACCCTTATGGGACTGATGGGGTTAAATAGAGCCTTATGGTGGTCTGTATTGACCACCATGAGTTAATGGGTTAATTTAGGCCTTATGGTGGTCTGGATTGACCACCATGAGTTAATGGGTTAATTTAGGCCTTATGGTGGTCTGGATTGACCACCATGAGTTAATGTGTTAATTTAGGCCTTATGGTGGTCTGGATTGACCACCATGAGTTAATGGGTTAATTTAGGCCTTATGGTGGTCTGTATTGACCACCATGAGTTAATGGGTTAATTTAGGCCTTATGGTGGTCAGGATTGACCACCATGAGTTAATGGGTTAATTTAGGCCTTATGGTGGTCTGGATTGACCACCATGAGTTAATGGGTTAATTTAGGCCTTATGGTGGTCTGGATTGACCACCATGAGTTAATGTGTTAATTTAGGCCTTATGGTGGTCTGGATTGACCACCATGAGTTAATGGGTTAATTTAGGCCTTATGGTGGTCTGTATTGACCACCATGAGTTAATGGGTTAATTTAGGCCTTATGGTGGTCAGGATTGACCACCATGAGTTAATGGGTTAATTTAGGCCTTATGGTGGTCTGTATTGACCACCATGAGTTAATGTGTTAATTTAGGCCTTATGGTGGTCTGGATTGACCACCATGAGTTAATGGGTTAATTTAGGCCTTATGGTGGTCTGGATTGACCACCATGAGTTAATGGGTTAATTTAGGCCTTATGGTGGTCTGTATTGACCACCATGAGTTAATGGGTTAATTTAGGCCTTATGGTGGTCTGGATTGACCACCATGAGTTAATGGGTTAATTATAGTTGGGGTTAATATTTTTAGTGCGAGTCCTTTCAGGACCTTTACGGTCCTTTAAGGACCTGCGAGGCGGGAAATTTAAAATTGAATTGCAGCAGGGTCACTGCAGGGGGTTTATATGGGGACACTTCGGGGGTCCCGATGGGGACCCCCAGCATAGAGGGGGGTTAATTTTAAGTGCCGCGGCCGGGATTGGGTAATAGCGTGCCGCGGCCCCTTTAAGGAGCCGCGGCGGGGAATTTAAAAGTTTGAAATGCAGCGGGGGGCCTGATCTATGCAGATCAGGGGCCCCCCTACAATGGGTTTATGTGGGGACACTTCGGGGGTCCCGATGGGGACCCCCAGCATAGAGGGGGGTAAATTTTAAGTGCCGCAGCCGGGATTGGGTAATAGTGTGCCGCGGCCCCTTTAAGGAGCTGCGGCCGGGAATTTAAAAGATTGAAATGCAGCGGGGGGCCTGATCTATGCAGATCGGGGACCCCCGCTGCAAGGGGTTAATGTGGGGGTGCTGCAGGGGTCCTGATAGAGACCCCTGCAGCATGGGGATGTGTATAGGGTGCAGGGGGGAGCCTCACACTGCTGTCTCGGGCTGTTCCGAGGCAGCACGTAGAGGCTTTCGGATCCCTTGCGTGGACTTTTTGTCCACGTAGGGATTCTTACGATATGCGAGAATCATGCATAGATTTAAGGCTACGTAGCTCTCTCGGAGCCTATTCTCGGCCATTTTCTCGCAGTCATATCGCAAAGCAGGCTGCGAGAGATTCGGTACTCGCAAACAGCAGGAAAAATGCCTTTGCGAGCACCGAGAGAACTACGAGGGATAATTTAATAGGGCCCATAGTATTTAAGGTTGAAAAAAGACTTTCAGTCCATCAAGTTCAACCCTTTAAGATCTCCTCTGATCTGCAATATGAGGATTAACTATTAATTAATTAGTTATATAAAAAAAAAAATTCCCTCCTGATCCCAGACACTGGCGACCGGACTTCTCCCTGGATCAATACTGTCTCTCTAATTATCCATGATAACCCTGAATTCCCTTTTTAATTAGAAGTAAATCCAGTCCCCTTTTAAAGTTATCTATCGAATCCGCTGTCACCACCTCCTCTGGTAGAGCATTCCACAGATTAACAACCCTTGCTGTGAAGAACCCTTTTCTTTCTTTAAGGTGGAATCTTTTTACTTATAACCTCAAGGGATGTCCTCCTGTCAGTTGAAAACCTTTTGGCACAAAAAGCTCCCTTGACAAATCTTTATACTGACCCTGGATGTATTTATGTAAGGTAATCATATCTCCTCTTAGACGCCTTTTTTCTAGAGAAAATAAGTTTAATTTGGTTAGTCTTTCTTCATAACTTAGCCCATCCATTCCCCTTATTAGTTTTGTTGCCCTCCTCTGTACCTTTTCCAGCTCTATAATGTCATTTTTATGAAGTGGTGCCCAAAATTGTACTCCATATTCCAAATGAGGGCGTATTAGAGATTTGTATAGTGGCAGAATTATATTTGCTTCCCTGGCTTCTATACCCTTCTTAATACATGCTAATATTTTATTTGCCTTTGCAGCTGCTGTTTGGCTTTGAGCACTGTTACCTAGGTGGTTGTCCACAAGCAATCCCAAATCCCTTTTAATATCTGATACAACTAGATTTCCTCTTTAAGATTATAAATTACATGGCTATTTTTCCTTCCCAGATGCATACCTTTACATTTATTCGTATTAAATCTCAGCTGCCATTTAGATGCCCATTCCTCAATGTTATGTAAATCCCTTTGGAGGGAAAGCACATCACAATCTGATTTAATTGCCTTGCACAACTTTGTGTCATCAGCGAAAATGGAGTCACCACACTCCAATCCTACCTCTAAGTCATCTACTCATAATAAATATGTTAAAAAGGAGAGGACCTAATACTGAACCCTGAGGAACCCCACTTACCTCATTAGTCCAATCGGAGAATGTTCCATTTACAACAACCCTTTGCTTCCTGTCTTTTAGCCAGCTCTCAATCCATAAGCAGATATTTACTGCAACTTCTGTATCTCTTAGTTTGCACAATAGTCTCCCATGTGGCACTGTATCAAAAGCCTTTGCAAAATCCAAAAAGACTACATCCACTGAGTTGCCTTGATCCAGGTTCCTACTAACCTCCTCATAGAAATTAATTAGATTTGTTTGACATGACCTATCCCTCATAAATCCATGTTGACTCCTACTTATAATCCTGTTCAAATAGATATATCCTTGTATATTATCCCTTATTAACACTTCTAAAAGCTTCCCCACTACAGAAGTGAGGCTCACTGGTCTATAATTCCCCAGATTTGCTTTTAATCCCTTTTATAAATATAGGTATCACATCAGCTTTTCTCCAGTCATCTGGTAGAGACCCTGTGTTGAGTGAATCTTGAAAAATTAAATACAATTGTTTGGCTATTACAGAACACAGTTCCCTTAGTACCCTTGGATGTATTCCATCAGGACCCGGGGCTTTATTAACATTTATTTTTTCCAACCTCTTTTGGATTACTTCCTGTGTTAACCAATTATTTGGCAAAGGTAATGTAGCCCCATTAAGTTGCCGTGTCCCAACCACTGGTACCTCCCTTGTGTATACCGAAGAAAAGAACCTATTTAGCTCATCTGCCTTATCCTGGTCACTAATTTTAAGACAGTCTGTTTCACATTCTAATGTTCCTATAGCTTCCTTCCTCGCCTTCTTCACATTAATATACTTAAAAAATATTTTAGGGTTAGTCTTACTCTGTTTTGCAATACATTTTTCATTTTCTATTTTAGCCAGTCTAATCGCGCTTTTGCAAGCCTTGTTGATTTCCTTGTATTCCCGTAAAGCAGTCTCTGTACCCTCTTGTTTGTATAATTTTTTTTTACTCCGTATCTTGATCTTTAAATCATTGTTAAGCCACATTGGATGGGATTTATTCCCACACGGTATATGCCGATGTGTATGTATATTTATTAAGGATTTAAATGTTGTCCATTTATGTTCAGTATTTTTACCTGCCAGTTCTCTGTCCCAGTCTATACTTTGTATTGCTGCCCTTAGACCGTTAAAATCTGCCCTTTTAAAATTAAGAGTTTTCGTTGGCCCCTTAAAATTTTGTTTTTTTAATTCAATCTCAAATGAGACTGTGTTGTGATCACTGTTTCCCAAAGGTTGCCCAATTTCAACATTTGATACTATATCAATATTATTTGTGATGAGTAAATTTAAGATAGCTTCATTTCTAGTAGGCTCTTGTACAACCTTGGCCAGATAATGATCCCTGAGTATACTCCATAACCTGCGCCCCTTAGATGAACTGCTGGCCTCATTTATCCAGTTTATTTCAGGGTAATTAAAATCTCCCATTATTAGAACTTGTCCATGCTTAGCTGCATTTTCAGTCTGTAACAATAATTGTATTTCCTCACTTTCAGCTATATTTGGGGGTTTATAGCATACTCCTACTAATATTCTTTTGGAATTTGCTGCTCCACTATTTAACTCTACCCACAAACATTGAGCTTTATCACTAGGTCCACCATAAATTTCTTCTCTGACTATAGGCTTAAATTCAGGCTTAGCATACAGACAAATCCCTCCTCCTTGTTTACCATTGCCTCTATCTTTCCTAAATAGGTTATAACCATCCAGATTAACAGTCCTGAGTCATGAGATCCATCCCACCACGTTTCGGTAATGCCTATTAAATCACATTTTTTATTAATTGCTAATATTTTTAACTCTCCCATTTTTCCTGGCAAGCTTCTGGCATTAGCAAGCAAACACCTTATGTTATGAGTCTGTAGTTCTGAACTGCCTGCCACTGTACTTGAATTACTTAGTACTACCTCCCTATTGGCTATACTACCCCTCCCCCCATGTCCTCCCCTATGAGTTGTTAATTCATCCCTTATACCCTCTACACTTTCTGCCCCATTACTTATATCTAGTCCCCCCTCCCACCTACTAGTTTAAAAACTCCTCCTGCCTTTCTACCATCCTATCCCCTAGTACAAAAGCTCCCTCATCATTAAGGTGGAATCCAGCCCTACTGTAGAGATTGTACCGAAGTGAGAAGTCAGCCCAGTGCTCTAAAAACCAAAACCCCTCCTTAGTGCACCACATCTTTAGCCATGCATTAACCTCTCTAAGCTCCTTCTGCCTCCCTGGGCTAGCACGTTGCTCTGGTAGTATTTCAGAAAATACTACCTTGGAGGTCCTTGCCTTCAGCTTATTACCTAGTTCTCTAAAAGCATTCTTTAGGACCCTCCATCTTCCACTAACTTTGTCACTGGTACCAGTATGTACCAAGACTGCTGGTTCATTTCCAGCCCCTCCCAATAATTTGTCTACCCGATCCACAACATGACGAACCCGAGCAACCGGGAGACAGCAAACTTTTCAATTTCTGGTATCTGGGTGACAAATCACCCTGTCTACCTTCCTAATAATAGAGTCCCCTACAACCAAAACCTGTCTGTTGCTCTGCCTATTCTGCCCTCCCTCTCCTCCAGCTCTATCTGGCACTGCCATTCCTGAATGGATATCCCCAACAGTTTCACTCAATCTGGCAAATCTGTTGGTGTTTACCAACTCAGCATGTCTCCCAATGCTGTTGTTTGCCACACAGTGCGAGGCTCTTCCCCCTATCCCTCTCATGTCTCTTTGCTCCCTATCCCTGTCCTTTTTACCCTTATCTCACTCCCCTGTGTCTCTTCCACCCTCTCCCTACTGTGTCTCTTTGTCCCCCTCTCACTGCCCTGTTTTTCCCCATGTCTCTCTCCCCTCAATTTCGCCCCCTCTCCCTCCCTTGTATCTCTTCCCCCCTCCCTTCCCTGTGTCTCTTCCCTGCCTCCCTCCCCTGTGTCTCTTCACCCCCTCTCCCTCCCCTGTGTCTGGTATTAGAGTTGTTATCAGACTGACAGCTCCTGTGCTCAGGTCTGGTATTATGGTTGTTATCAGACTGACAGCTCCTGTGCTCAGGTCTGGTATTATGGTTGGTAGTAACCTGTCATCTTCTTTGGCTCAGGTCTGGTATTATGGCTGTTATTAGCCTGTCAGCCCCTGTCTCAGGTTTGGTATTATGTGTTATCAGTCTGTCTCACCTCGGCATGTCTGGCTTGTCAGTCCAGGGACTCTCCTCCTCATAGGGCGGGGATCCCGAGCAATTCTCCTGGTAATGACACAGTGCTCCTATATCCAGACCGGCTCCAATATCACAGCCCAGCCACCGGCCCGGGTAAAACCACACACTGAGGCCTCTCCTTCCCCAGTCTGACCAGGCCCGAGCTCCTCCTCTCACACCTCCCTCTGCCGGCCATGACAGTGCACTGCCAGCCATAGAGCAATAGAGGTGCAGTAAGGGGAAGGACGGGCCTGATCCATCCCCCGGGTACAAAGCCTGCCACATGTGACAGCTTGGTCATGCAGCCCACGCGATGAGCGCCTATGGCGCTCATCACGAGCAATGCAATGAGCGCCTTTGGTGCTCATTGCAGCAAAGTTGTCTGGGTCTCGCAATGAGCTCCTATGACGCTCATGGTGAGGCCCACAATGAACACCAAAGGCACTCATTGCGCATGGGCAAAACCCCTCCTTAGTGCACCACATCTTTAGCCATGCATTAACCTCTCTAAGCTCCTTCTGCCTCCCTGGGCTAGCACGTTGCTCTGGTAGTATTTCAGAAAATACTACCTTGGAGGTCCTTGCCTTCAGCTTATTACCTAGTTCTCTAAAAGCATTCTTCCTCCATCTTCCACTAACTTTGTCATTGGTACCAATATGTACCAAGACTGCTGGTTCATTTCCAGCCCCTCCCAATAATTTGTCTACCCGATCCACAACATGACGAACCCGAGCACACGGGAGACAGCAAACTGTTCGATTGCTGGGATCTGTCTACCTTCCTACAACCAAAACCTGTCTGTTGCTCTGCCTATTCTGCCCTCCCTCTCCTCCAGTAGAGCTGTTCTCCCGGCTGTTAGAGGGAACAGCTCCATCTGGCATTGCCATTCCTGAATGGATATCCCCAACAGTTTCACTCAATCTGGCAAATCTGTTAGTGTTTGCCAACTCAGAACTGGTCTTCCTCCTCCTGTTCCCCCTGCTTCCCCTTATAACTGTAACCCAGATACCTCCCTGGACATCCTCACTAGCCCAAGCTCCACCCTCCATGCTAGGCCAAGCTAAACGTTGCTCAGTGAGCACCAACCCCCTTTCCAGTGGAGCAATATCACTAAGTGCTGGAATTCTCCGCTCCAGATCTCCAATTTGAGCTTCCAGAGAGGCAACATGCTCACACCTCTCACAGAGGTATGGACCCTGGATCATCTGTTCCAGTGTTGCATACATATGACAGGATGTACACTGAGTGAGGTTGCCACTGGACTGACTAAAATAAAGAATATAAAATAACTAGCGACTTGCCCGTCAAAAAATGACGGTCAATAAAAGAAAGTGTTGAAATGCTGTTTGTCACTCAATGTGAGTGTACTGTGTGCCTCAAGTAACTAAATTCCTCAAAAAACAGAAATCTACATTATATAAAATAAGAAAAACTAAAATCACCAAAAATAAAAAATGTACATTACAGAACCAAAAAAAAAAACCTAAGTCACAAAAAAAATAAAAAAGGAACATTACAGAAAAAAACAAAATACATTACAACCCCCCCTCACTACAAAATTTAAAAAAATGACACACCTGAAAATGAAATACATATAATACATACATATAATATAATACAATTCAACACAATTAAATAAAATACAATACAATTCAATTAAATACAATACACCCCTATCTAATATACATGCCACTATCTAATATACATGCCACTGTCTAATATACATGCCACTATCTAATATACATGCCACTATATAATGTAATATACATGCCACTATCTAATATACATGCAACTAACTAATATAATATACATCCCACTATCTAATATACAATACTATCTAATAATACATCCCCCTATCTATCTATCTAATATACAGTACATGCTATCTATATATATATATAGCTACTGTGAGAATGTAAGGAGAAGCCGGGGTCAGATCATAGAGGACCGGTATATAAGCTATAGGCTGTGCCGCTCCTTGTGTACAGCTCTCAGGGACTTAAAGCACTTGACTTCACCTGGTCCAGTGCTACACTATGAAAACCCCAGGAAGTCCCAGTGAAGGGGAGGGGTGTGTGCTGCTTGAAGAGACTGCTAATGAGACTCTGGCCTGAGTGGTGTAGAAGCTGAAGCCAGAAGCTGAGGCCTAGCTAGGAGACAAGCTGTGAGGAGCCTGCCAAGGGCCGCTAGCCGAGAGAACAGTCAGCTGCCTGAAATGCTGCGCAGATAACCAAGGTGAACTTCTGGAGAAGCGGCGTTGTGAGTGGGATCCTGCGGTTCCCTGGACCTGCAAAGTAAAAGTCCTGCTGTATACCAGAGCCTGAGTGAGAGACTGCAAACACAGTAAGTTCTTACCAAAGGGGACCTCAGTCCTAAGTATACTGCCGGGTGAGCCATACCAGTGCCGCTGGAGTTGAAGGGAAGATCTTTTGTTGCATATACCGGTGGGATATAGTGGACTGCTGTGACCTGCACTGCTTTAATAAAGAGGACTGTACCATAATCTCAAAGCCTCCGGTCACTGGACCATTACCTTAAAGAGAACCCCCCAGGGAAAAAGACTGAGCATTACTAATGTGACTTTTTTCTTCTGTTTGAGTACCCGAGTACTCTGAATAAGGGTCCTGGGGGGAGGACACTCGGAGAGTAGGGCGGGCCGGTGTCCTTGCCACTAGGTGGCACTAGTTAAAGTAAATTACTCCTTGCCACTAGGTGGCGCTATTTCCTTGAAATTACTCCTTTCTGAGTACAACGGAGTGGGAGCTCCGTCCTGAAGACACCGGGGTGGAGAGTTTTGGCCCTGTTGCGGATAAGACGCACAGGTATAGTCAGGGTGTTCCTGCGTGACAGTTAGTATGTAAATGCAGATGTTTATTTTCATTCTTTAAGCAGAGTTACTGCTACACTTTGTTTTTTTGTTTCGTAATAAACCCGTTTGCTGCACTACAAGAACGTATCTGTTCCTAATTCAAGAAACCACCGCTCTACGCGGCGTCCTTGTCACACTACCCTAATTGTAAGCTACAATAACATAATTAAGACCACTTACCTTTGAGATGTTTCTTCAGATCAGCAACCTACGGTAAAAAAGATGTAAAAAATTAATACAACACGTTTACATGAAATAACTAAACATTCTAAACATTCTAAAAATTATAAATATTATACTCACCTTTGCAGCATGTCCGGTTCCAGCATGTCACGTCTCAGCATGTCACGTCCTCCATGTTTCGTCGTCCATCTTTGCGTCTTGTCCGGCGCTACTCCTGTAAAAAAAAAACATTACATTAGTAAACATAAACCAAAGTTAAATAAACCCAATCTACATTATACTTACCTTTACGCGATGTCTCCAGCCTCCTCGTTTTCTCCAGGAGGAATCGGCGCATTAAAAAAAAAAAAAGTGACACACATCCGCCCTGGCGGATGTCTCCGACGCTAATGACCTTCCTATGGAGTGTTCCAGAATAAAATTGGCAATGGCGGCTTCTGATTCGCTGTCTATCAAATTCAACCAATGAGAAGACCCCATTTGTGAACCAATGAAAAAAGTATACACCCCAAAATACAACGCTGATTGGATAACACACCTGTCAATCTTTATTTGAACCAATAGTAAGGCTTTATTGCCATCAGCCAATCACAATGGAATATACCCCCACGTACTGATTGGTGAAGACATCTGCGCCTTCACGTTGGCTGTCATATTGATTGATATTAACAGTAGCCAATGAGAATGCGCAAATCCTTCACCAATCAGTACGTGAGGGTGTATTCCATTGTGATTGGCTATTGTCAGTGCAACCAATCAGAATGCGCAGAGGCTCCAACCAATCACCCTGTGGGGGTGTATCCCATTGTGATTGGCTGAAGGCACCTGCGCCTTGTGATTGGTTTAAATAAAGATTGACAGGTGCATTATCCAATCAGAGTGGGATTTTAGGGTGTATCCCTTTGTGATTGGTTCACACATTGGCGCCTCCTGATTGGGTGAATTTGATAGACATCGTTTTTAACCAATCAGAAGGTGCCATTGCTTATTTTCTTCCGGAAAAGTCTCCTGGAGCCTCATTAGCATCGGGGATGTCCGGGAGTGCGGATGTAAGTATATATATATATATATTTTTTTTTTTATACAGGGCGTGGCAGAAGAGGACCTGGAGGAGGCCGGAGACATCGCGGGGAGGTAAGTAGAATGTAGATTATGTTTATTTTATTTTGATGTATGTGTATTAATGTTGTGTTTTTTTTAACAGGCGCCGCGCTGGAGAAGGATTAAAAGAAGAAGGACGGGACATGCCGGAAAGGTGAGTAGAATATTTAGAATGTATACAATGTTTATTTTAGAACTGTAAACGTGTTGCACTAATTATTTATTTATTTTTTCCTAGGTGGCTGGTCCCAATGGATATCTGCAAAGGTAAGTGGTCTTAATTATTTTATTTTAGCTTAGACTTAGATTAGTTAATATACAGATAGCATTCATTGTATGTTAGCTAGGGGTATGCGTTTTATATAGATAGCATAGGATGTATTGTAGATAGATTGTGGTATTTATTTAGATAGATTGGGGATGTACTATTATATAGATAGCATGTATATTAGATTATTTATTTAGATAGATTTATTTAGATAGATTGTGTGATGTATATTAGATAGGGGTGTATTGTATTTTAATTGTATGTATTTGTATTATATGTATTTCCTTTTCAGGTGTATATATTTTTTTTTCCTGTAGTGGGGGGGTTGTAATGTTTTTTTTTTTTTTCTGTAATGTTCCTTTTATTATTTTTTGTGACAGGTTTTTTTTTTCTGTAATGTAGTTTATTTTTTTGGGTGAGTTAGGTTTTATATTTCATGTAATGTAGATTTTTTTGTGTGACTTTACATAGTTACATAGTTACATAGTTACATAGTAATTAAGGTTGAAAAAAGACTTTCAGTCCATCAAGTTCAACCTGTTAAGATCTCCTCTGATCTGCAATATGCGGATTAGTTATTAATTAAATTATTGATTAAATAATTATTAATAGTATAGTATTGGAGAATGAATAAAGAGTTAGTCCATCAAGTTCAACCTTTTTAGATCTCTATTGATCTTTTTAATTTGGACTATTTATTATTATTGTTAATTGTTAATTATTGTTAATTGATCCAGAGGAAGGCAAACATTAAAAAAAAAAACCCATTGAAACTTTGCCAATTGTCTCATAAGGGGAAAAAAAAGCAAAATTCCTTCCTGACCCCAGAAACTGGCGATCAAATTTCTCCCTGGATCAATATTCCTTGCTAGTTATCTAGGATAGCCTTGAATGCCCTCTTTATTCAGAAATATATCTAACCCCTTTTTGAAGTTGTCTATCGAATTCGCTGTCACCACCTCCTTTGGTAGAGAATTCCACAGTTTAACCACCCTAACTGTGAAGAACCCTTTTCTTTGTTTAAGGTGAAATCTTTTTTCCTCTAACCTCAACGGATGTCCTCTTGTCAGTTGAAAATCTCTTGCTACAAAAAGTTCACTTGACAAAGCCTTATATTGACCCTGTATGTATTTATATAACGTAATCATATCTCCTCTTAGACGCCTTTTTTCTAGCGAAAATAAGTTTAATTTTGCTAGTCTTTCTTCATAACTTAGCCCCTCCATTCCCCTTATTAGTTTTGTAGCCCTTCTCTGTACTTTTTCCAGCTCTAAAATGTCTTTTTTGTGAGGTGGTGCCCAAAATTGTACTCCATACAAGGCTTTTAGGCTTTTTTATTTTCTGTAATTAGAGTGGTGGGGGTTAATAGGGGGTAGGTAGTGTAGATTTTAATAGGTTAGTGTAGAGGGTGTTTAGTTGATATTTAATGTTTTATTAGGGGTGGTATAGTACAGTATAGTGTTTATACTTAGTGTCATGATGGTCCTTGAGGACCATCATGGCACTTACGTGGTTAATGTAGTGTTGTAACAGGCCCATAATGGTGTTAATATACCCTTATGGGACTGATGGGGTTAAATAGAGTGCTTATGGGGGTCTGTATTGACCCCCATGAGGGACAGGATTAATGAATGGCTTATGGGGGTCTATATTGACCCCCATGAGTGACAGGGTTAATGAGGGTTTTATGGGGGTCTGTATTGACCCTCATGATTGACAGGGTGACAGTTTATATATTTTTTCTTTTACAACGGGTCCTTTAAGGACCTTTACGGTCCTTTAAGGACCTGTAACGCGGGAATTTTGATTGCAGCGGGGTCCCCGATCGCGTGCAATCGGGACCCCCACTGCGATGGTTAATGTGGGGTTAATGCAGGGCTCCGAGCTTATCTCGGATCCCCAGGGGTTAATGCGGGTTTCCGAGCTTATCTCGTATCCCTTCTTGGGTAAGTTGTAGGTGGCTGGGCGGTCCTGGGTCTTTGAGCCTCGTTTTCATTTTTTTCGGCGGCCATTTTTTCTCTCGCTTAGGGGATTTTCGTGTGTCTGAACTCGGGAATTTGGACTTAAATGGAGGTGTAACTTCACTTTCAGAGGTCCTGGGTGCCCCCCTTGCTATGGGTAAGCTTTTTATGTAGTTTTTGTGAGTATTTGGTGTGTTTTGACTGTTTTTAGGTGCGCGCAGTTCTGCCATTTTTGTTACGTTAAGGTTGGTTCTGAGGTTAATGCAGGTTTGCGAGGTGAGCCTCGTTTTCGTTTTTTTCGGCGGCCATTTTTTCACTCGCTTAGGGGCTTTTCGTGTGTCTGAACTCGGGAATTTGGACTTAAATGGAGGTGTAACTTCACTTTCAGAGGTCCTGGGTGCTTCCCCCCCTTGCTATGGGTAAGCTTTTTATGTAGTTTGTTTGAGTATTTGGTGTGTTTTCACTGTTTTTAGTTGCGCGCGAGTCGGCCGTTATAGTCGGATTCTTAGTGCGTGTGGGTGTTTGTTACGTTAAGGTTGGTTCCGAGGTGGGTTTAACGTCTCGCCTCGCTATGCGAGGCTCGCATTGCCTAAGTGCTTTGCGAGGCCCCGCATTTGCGGAGACGTTGGGATGCTCCACCACCTCAAATGAGGCCCCCTCGCTTCGCGAGGACCCGCATTTGCAGGGAACTGCGTCCCTCGCTTTGCGAGGGACGCAGTTCTTGCGGGATCGCTGCACGAGCCCGCAAGCGTTAGCAACAGCTCGTATGCTCACAACTATATATGTGATATATTTGTATAAAGTTTTCCTCCTTTTCTCTATAAATCTGCCCTCCCTTTTCTTTGAAGTCCCTCCTTTTATTTAGACTTCTACACTTTTACTAGAATTGCACTTGATACTGAAAATGTTCACAAGCTCACAAGTTTGCCCCTTCTCCTGTTTATATTAACTTCTGCCTTCTCATCTGGGCACAATTGGTGCACTCTGCAATTTATCAGCCTTTACTTGTAAGGAAAATCCCCTTGCGAACAGGCCCCAAAACAGTTCACAACGTATTTCTTTCAAATTATTTAACCACTCATTTACACATCTTATCTGCTGCTCTATTCTAATAAAGTAGTACCCCCCTTTACCCAGATTGCCACCATTAGCAGAGAGCCCCAACACTGTTGTGTGCCCTGGGGATTTGCACCTGTTGCACTAACAGTAGCTCAGCCAATGATTCAACAATAAGATGCATTATAATTAAATTTCCATAAACAACAATTATATTCAACTAGCCACTTGCCTGTCAAAAATGACGACAAAAAAATGTTAAGTCTCACAATGCTGTTGTTTGCCACACAGTGCGAGGCTCTCCCCCCTATCCCTCTCATGTCTCTTTGCTCCCTATCCCTGTCCTTTTTTACCCTTATCTCACTCCCCTGTGTCTCTTCCACCCTCTCCCTTCTGTGTCTCTTTGTCCCACTCTCTCTTCCCAGTTTTTTCCCCCTATCTCCCTCCCCTCTCTTTCGCCCCCTCTCCCTCCCTTGTATCTCTTCTCTTCCTGTGTCTCTTCCCTGCCTCCCTCCCCTGTGTCTCTTCACCCCCTCTCCCTCCCCTGTGTCTGGTATTAGAGTTGTTATCAGACTGACAGCTCCTGTGCTCAGGTCTGATTTTATGGTTGTTAGTAGCCTGCCAGCTCCTAGGCTCAGGTCTGGTATTATGGTTGTTAGTAGCCTGTCAACTCCTGTTATCAGGTCTGGTATTATGGTTGGTAGTAGCCTGTCATCTCCTTGGGCTCAGGTCTGGTATTATGGCTGTTATTAGCCTGTCAGCCCCTGTCTCAGGTTTGGTATTATGTGTTATCAGTCTGTCTCACCTCGGCATGTCTGGCTTGTCAGTCCAGGGACTCTCCTCCTCATAGGGCGGGGATCCTGAGCAGTTCTCCTGGTAATGACACCGTGCTCCAATATCACAGCCCAACCACCGGCCCGGGTAACACCACACACTGAGGCCTCTCCTTCCCCAGTCTGACCAGGCCGGAGCTCCTCCTCCCACACCTCCCTCTGCCGGCCATGACAGTGCACTGCCAACCATAGAACAATAGAGGTGCAGTGAGGGGAAGGACGGGCCTGATCCATCCCCCGGTACAAAGCCTGCCACATGTGACAGCTTGGTCATGCAGCCCACGCGATGAGCGCCTATGGCGCTCATCACGAGCAATGCAATGAGCGCCTTTGGGGCTCATTGCAGCAAAGTTGTCTGGGTCTCGCGATGAGCTCCTATGACGCTCATGGTGAGGCCCACAATGAACACCAAAGGCACTCATTGCACATGGGCAAGGCCCTTTCTTTTTAACATTGTGTTACCAACAAACTCACAATACGACTATATATGTGATAAATCATTTCAACTATCACCAGTACATAGATCATTGCTAAGTCTGCAAAATTAGCTCACAATTTAATGTATATAGTGGGCTGTGGCAGTTAATTAAACCTATTATGTAAAGCACCATTCTTGTCTTCCTAATGATTATCTGCCTACCTTTACATTTACTTTTCCAGAGCAAATATTTTCAGAGACAGCAGTGTAGATCAGGGAACTGTACCCTATAAATGAGGGTGCCTGGTCACCCTCTACTCATTTCCTCTACGGACCCCCAGTCAGGCCTTTACGTAAATACTGTGTAGAGAACTGTAGACTGTATCTCCATAAGAATATTGATTATTATAGACAATTCAAACGAGGGTGACCAAATTGGTGCAAGATCTAAAAGAAGCATAATTCCCTTAACACCCACACTGTCCCTGTGAATTGTTATGCAAATAAGTTCCATTGGCTCTAAAAAAATAAAAACAAACTTCAAAACTTGATTTAAATATTAAAGAAAATTAGCATCAATAAGCAAAACAATTTAGCTTAGCCTCCCGTTCTGGATCACTACTTTGCTGTGGTGAAGGGGCTTGTGTACCTCAATAAAGGTGTGAGCTGCAGGATCACCCTATATGGGCAGGTCATTGGAGTATCTTAACCAAGAAAACCATATGGATAACCACAATTAGAAACACAAACAGATGTGCCTGGTGTGCTGAGTCCATATGGCCATGACTGAAGGACTGAACCACCAACACCACCCCTCATAAAATACCTTTATCTTGTATGCCTAAGATAAAGACATATCTACACAGAAAATATAGACATTCTTTTTCATAGAAAAATGACATCCCAGTTACTGCTGAGTCACCATTGTGACCTACAGATCTTAGATCGGACTACCATACTCTAGAGCAGAGGTGAGTAACATGTAGCCCAGGAACCTCATGTGGGCCTCTGACTTCCTATATGAAACTAGACTGATCTATAGACAAGAGCATATATCTCTTAAATACAATTGTATCCATCCACAACTAGCAAATCACTCTCTATTGCACACCAAGACACATAACCTCATTATCGATACCTCTATGACCAATGTATTCACCGCTACCACTCGCACAGTAGTTTTACCATAAACATAATACTAGAAACCACTGTGCGTTCATTTTAAGATCATGGGGGCCATATGTGGCGCTTCTAGTAACAAGTAACAACACTGGGTAAAGTGAATAACTTGATAACTTTACTGTTTTCAGATTTTTTTTTTAATTTCCATCAACCTGAGGTGTTTAATTAATCACATATAATAGTTGTCAAACTGCGATTTGTCATCACGATTGCGAGCCTCGCATAGCGAGGCGAGACGTTGAAGCACAGAAGCTCGGAGCACTTAGCCGATGAGCACCAAAGGCGCTCATTGCCTGCGAGCCTCACGTAGCAAGGCGAGCAGTTGGGGCATTGAAAAACGTGGGACTTAGCCAAAGTAAGCGCCTAAGGTGCTTCTGCAAGCCTCGTGAACGAGGCGAGTAGTTGAGGCATTGAAGCACGTGGGACTTAGGCTCCAAACAGTTAAGAAACATGGGATTGTATTAGGCTGCAAGCAGTTGAGGAACGCAAGACTTAAAAAAAAAAAAAAGCCAGGACATCTGGGAGTGAGGTTATATGCAAATTTAAGCCAAATTTGCAGAAAAAAAATGTTGGCCCAAAAAAATGAAAATGAGGCTACACAACACCGAAGCGCGCAAAACATCGCCAGGCATGTACGACTTTGCCAGGGAAGTACAAGGTACAAAAATACACTGTTAGGAAGCATGGAAAATGCTCATGAGGCACGTAACCCATAGAATATCGCCACCATTTTACAACACAGTGTAAAATCTACACATTACGATTCTGAAATGAAGGCTTTCACTCCTAAACCAACGGTTCTGTCTCGCGCACGCAGCCTTCCACACTTTCAATCTCCAAAGAGATTGTTAGCTCTTCAGAATATTAATTGCTGGCTATTAATTATAAATAGGTAAAGTGTATTAATTTATTAATTAATTAATTATTACTAAAAAAAAATATATATTATAAAAAAAAATATGTACAATCTTATATTTTACACTGCCTTTATGAATACATTAATGCTTAACGCTTTCAAATATAGTTATAAATTGATGAATTAATTTTTAATGGACATTAAGCTAGTAATTATTAATTAGTAATCATTATCCCCCCAAAAATTATGTTTTTAGATTGCCTTTACTTCATAAACATATTAATGCTTAGCTATTTCTAATACATTTATTCATTGATTAATGAATTATTATTGTTCATTAATTTATTGATTATTAATTACTAATCATTATGAACAAAACATTGTATATTTGTCACTGCCTTTACTTTATGAATGTATTAATGCTTAGCTATTTCTAATATATTTTGATTAATTCATTATTAATGTTCATTAATTTAGTAATTATTAATTAGTAATATTAAAAACATTTTTTAAACTGGCACAAACAATATGATATGATTTTACAGTGCACTTATATATCTGTGTTGCTGTTCATTGCCTGAAAGGGATAGGATCCTCAAAGCAGTTAAATATTGAAATCAGTTTCTTATATTACGACACCTGCTACATTTAATATTTTATAGTGCGTTTATTTATGAATATATCCTTGCTTACAACTTTACGTTTTGCATGTATGCCAATTAAAATCATACTCTTAATGATTAGTGAATTAATTGCATTCAAATATTAAAAATGCTTTTCATCTCATTTTACAGTTTGATCATCTCTGCAGCTGACTGAATACAAAGAGTGATGTTTGCAGCATTTGATCTGCAATAAGATCACCTTTACAGGTATATAATTTAATGATGCTCTTTTTTAGGGAAAAAGGATTAAGGCTTTTTGTTTTGCATTGATCACTGTTACTGATTAATTCATTAACATATAATTATTTCTTAATTACAATGCATAGATTTCATATTGCATTTAGATATCTGGAGTAGTGATGTCGCGAACATCAAATTTTCGGTTCGCGAACAGCGGACGCGAATTTCATCAAATGTTCGCGAACGGGCGAACATCGGCGAACCGCCATAGACTTCAATGGGAAGGCGAATTTCAAAACCCACAGGGACTCTTTCTGGCCACAATAGTGATGGGAAAGTTTTTTCAAGGGGACTAACACCTGGACTGTGGCATGCCAGAGGGGGATCCATGGCAAAACTCCCACGGAAAATTACATAGTTGATGCAGAGTCTGGTTTTAAGCCATAAAGGGCATAAATCACCTAACATTCCTAAATTGTTTGGAATAACATGCTTTAAAACATCAGGTATGATGTTGTATCGATCAGGTAGTGTAAGGGTTACACCCGCTTCACAGTAACAGACCAATCTCCCCATTTAATGCACCGCAAACAACAGCATACAGTCCCTTTGCACAACCGCAAATTCCCCATTTGCACAAGGTTGGATACCAAGCTAGCCATGTCTTGTTCCTTGTCCTCACTGATGTCATTGAAGGTCTCTTCCTCCACCCAGCCACCAAGGGTCCCGAAAGGTGACAACAAGCCCCCTGGGACGCCTGCTGTGTTTGGTCTTCCACCTCCTCAAAGCCACCTTCCTACTCTGACTCCTCTTCTTCAGACTCCTCTCTCTGCATTGCCTCTGTCTGCGTTATTATAAGGTGTGTACTGTTAAGTAGTACTATTTCTATCGGTTTAATCCCTGTTACGTCACCTATCAGGGGACGTGTATATGGCATGGATTTTTGCAACAGGGAGATGGAAAAAGATGCTTGGTCGGACCTCCCACTTCAAATTTGGGCCACAGCACGTGCAATGTAATGTGCCACCAGATAGGAGTGGTGTATTAAGTTGTACTATTTATTCCTATCAGTTTAATATCTGTTACGTCACCTATAAGGGGACGTGTATATGGCATGGATTTTTGGAACAGGGAGATGGAAAAAGATGCTTGGTTGGACCTCCTACTTCGAATTTGGGGCACTGCACGTGCAATGTAATGTGCCACCAGATAGGAGGGGTGTATTAAGTTGTACTATTTATTCCTATCAGTTTAATACCTGTTACGTCACCTATCTTTCCTCCCAATAGCACATTCTATATGTCATCAACCGGCCTGGGTGTATTTAGAGAACCACACTTTAAGGCCCTTAACCTGGGACAAGGTGGCTTGGCTATCAGAATTGCCTCAGAGCCTTCAAAACTCGTTAAACCCCCTAATCAGACACTCACTATCATACTGGAAATGGGCCAAGAAACACACGGGTTTGTTCCCTGGATCCACCCAAATGACACCAATTCTTGACCATGCTTAGGCCCCGAAACACATGAGCACAACATCACAACACTGGTGGAGGTCAAGGAAACTAGATAGACTGGGAGACTGGTTAGTAAAGGGCCAGATGCTCACCTATGAGGAACTGAGGGACAAGCATGAGCTACCGCTGTGAGAACATTACAATTACTGTAGGTTGAGGCATTTCACACACTCCCGGACCCAGAAACAGGTGACACCGGTCTTAAATTGGTTCTCCAAAATTTGTAAAGATAAACCTCTATCAAGGGGATCATTGGGTCGCTTTACAAATATAAAACATTTGTTACTGGTTGAAGCGACACTGGGGGAAGGACCGGAGTGGGGGAGCCCTGGAGACCCTTCAGAAGCAACCGGCGGCAAAATCATCCCAGGAAAGGAGAGGTCGCTTACTGAAGCCTGCCCTAGGGTAACCCAAGGGTGATTGCCCAGGTTAGATATTGTAAATAATAAGCTAATATTGCTGGAGGGATGATAGCTAATAGGACTTTGGTGTTTCCTGCAGATATACTCTTTACTATTGTCTGTTTTACCATGTTTTAGGTATCTCTAAATTGCAATCACAGTAAAAAATAAGAAAAAATATTAACCTAAAAAGTAAAAATAAGAAGGAATAGCCAGCTAACTTTCACAAATTGTCTCTATTGTAAATATGTATTTTTGCACAACTGTTATGCAAGACTGTTCAAAAATGCTTTATTTTTCATTACATGCTGTACGCCTTCTGACAATAAAATAATTTAAATGCAAAAGTTAGGTATTGTTGCAGCGACCAGAAAAATTGATGTTAGTTTGCCAGGCAGAAAGTGCCCTAAAATATTGCGTCTTGAACCCTAGTTGGTGGCGGTTAAGTCACGCAAGTCATTCGGCATTCAGGGATAAAATACAGCAGCGTGTGGACCATTATTAGCTCAAGGCAGCTCATCTATCAGGCCTTTTTTAATCGAATGTATCGCCCACTGTCAGTCCCTTCGGGATGCATCCCTCATTCATCTTAAAAAAGGTGAGGTAATCTAGACTTTTTTGACCTAGGCGACTTCTCTTATCAGTGACAAAACCTCCTGCTGCACTGAAGGTCCTTTCTGACAGGACACTTGAAGCGGGGCAGGACAGAAGTTCTATGGCAAATTGGAATAGCTCAGGCCACAGGGCAAGTGTGCACACCCAGTAGTCAAGGGGTTCATCGCTCCTCATAGTGTCGATATCTGTAGTTATGGCGAGGTAGTCTGTTACCTGACGGTCGAGTCGTTCTCTGGGGGGGACCCCGAAGGGCTGTGGCGATGCATAGGACTTAAAAAGCTCTGCATGTCCTCCATCAACAACACATCTGTAAAGCGTCCTCTCCTTGCCGGCGTGGTTGTGGGAGGAGGAGGATTATGTTCACCTCTTCTGCTGTTCGATTGCTGTTGTCCTTTGACATCACCCTTAAACGCTGTGTAAAGCATACTTTTTAATTTATTTTGGAAGTGCTGCATCCTTACCGACTTGTGGTAATTCGGTAACATTTCAGGCACTTTCTGCTTATACCGGGGGTCTAGTAGCGTGGACACCCAGTACAGGTCGTTCTCCTTCATCCATTTTATACAAGGGTCCCTCAACAGGCACGACAGCATGAAAGACCCCATTTGCACAAGGTTGGATGCCGAGCTAGTCATGTCCCGTTCCTCGTCCTTAGTGATCTCACTGAAGGTATGTTCTTCCCCCCAGCCAGGTCCAACACCACAGGTACCAGATAGGTGACAACGAGCAACCTGCAATGCCTGTTGTGGTTGGTCTTCCTCCTCCTCCTCAAAGCCACATTCCTCCTCTGACTCCTCTTCCTCACAAACCTCTTCCAGCGTTGCCGCAGGTCCAGCAAGCGATGGTGATAAGGCTGTTTCTGGTGGTGATGGTGACCACAACTCTTCCTCTTCACCCTCATCTACGGCCTGATCCAGCACTCTTCGCAGGGCACGCTCCAGGAAGAAAACAAATGGTATGATGTCGCTGATGGTGCCCTGGGTGCGACTGACCAGGTTTGTCACCTCCTCAAAAGGACGCATAAGCCTACAGGCATTGCGCATGAGCGTCCAGTAACGTGGCAAAAAAATCCCCGGCTCCGCAGAGGCTGTCCTAGCACCCCGGTCATACAAATACTCGTTAACGGCCTTTTCTTGTTGGAGCAGACGGTCGAACATTAGGAGTGTTGAATTCCAACGTGTCGGGCTGTCTAAAATCAAGCGCCTCACTGGCATGTTGTTTAGCCGCTGGATATCTGTAAAGTGCGCCATGGCCGTGTAGGAACACCTAAAATGGCCACACACCTTCCTGGCCTGCTTCAGGGCGTCCTGTAAGCCTGGGTGCTTATGCACAAAGCGTTGTACAATCAGATTACACACATGTGCCATGCACGGCACATGTGTCAACTTGCCCAAATTCAATGCCGCCAACAAATTTCTCCCGTTGTCACAAACCACTTTGCCGATCTCCAGTTGGTGCGGAGTCAGCCACTGATCCACCTGTGCGTTCAGGGCGGACAGGAGTGCTGGTCCGGTGTGACTCTCTGCTTTCAGGGAAGTCGACCCCAAGACGGCGTGACACTGGCGTATCCGGGATATGGAATGGTACCTGTGGAGCTGGGGGGGTGCCGTTGATGTGGAGCAGCAGAAGAGGACTCAGCCGAGGAGGTTATGGAAGAGGATGGAGTAGGAGGAGTAGAGGAGGTGGCAGCAGGCCTGCCTGCAAGTCGTGGCGGTGTCACCAACTCCTCTGAAGAGCCACGTATTCCATGCTTGGCAGCCGTCACCAGGTTTACCCAATGCGCAGTGTAGGTGATATACCTGCCCTGACCATGCTTTGCAGACCAGGTATCAGTGGTCAGATGGACCCTTGACCCAACACTGTGTGCCAGTAATGCCATTACTTCCTTTTGCACAATTGAGTACAGGTTGGGGATTGCCTTTTGTGCAAAGACATTTCGGCCGGGTACCTTCCACTGCTGTGTCCCAATAGCTACAAATGTTTTGAACGCCTCAGACTCCACCAGCTTGTATGGTAAAAGCTGGCGGGCTAAGAGTTCAGACAAGCCAGCTGTCAGTTGCCGGGCAAGGGGGTGACTTTGTGACATTGGCTTCTTACGCTCAAACATGTCCTTGACAGACACCTGACTGGGGGCAGATGAGCAGGGACTGCTCAGGGCGAGACACGGAGTGGCGGATGGTTGAGAGGGGCAAGCAGGGCAGCAGTGGTTAACGTGGCTGAAGATGCTGGACCAGGAGGAGTATGTCGGCTTTGACTTTGTGTGCTGCTTAGACTCATGTGTTGATCCCATAGGCGTTTGTGATGTGACATCATGTGCCTTTGCAAAGAAGTTGTACCTAAGTGGGTGTTGGACTTCCCACGACTCAGTTTCTTTTCGCACAGGTTGCAAATGGCATCACTGTTGTCATAGGCAGACACACGAAAAAATTGCCACACTGCTGAGCTCTGCAATGACGGCATTCTGGTGGTGGCAACAGCATGCGTTGACTGGCGTGCGGTCTGGCTGACCCCGGGTGCCGATGCATGCTGTCTGACTGTGCCACTAGCTACTTTCGACGACCTCCCCCTGCTTCCAACTCATCTCCTCCTCTCTGTCTCCCCATTTGAACTTTCCACCTGTTCTTCTTCTCTTATAGCGGGCACCCACGTGACATCCACGAACGCATCGTCATCATCAACCGCTTCACTTGTATCTGACAACTCAACAAAGGAAGCAGCACTTGGTACAACATCATCATCATCATCAAACCGTACGTCCATGTGTGTAATGCTGCCTGACTGGGACATATCCCTGTTATCTACATCCTCTGGCACTAATATTTGTGCATCACTCATTTCTTCCAACGGATGTGTAAATAACTCTGCTGACGGATCAAGTGAAGCGGCTGTGGTGCTAGTGTTGGTGGTGGCGGCAGGCGAGCGAGTGGTAACTGGAGAGGTGCCCGAAGCTAAGCTGGAGGAGGATGGTGCGTCTAGGTTCCGAGCGGAAGCTGTAGAAGATTGGGTGTCCTGTGTTAGCCAGTCAACCATGTTCTCAGAACTTTTCAAGTTCAGGGTACGTTGCCTCTGAAAACTGGGCATTATTCTAGGGCCAAAGGGAATCACAGCACCACGACCACGACGGCCCCTGCGGGGTGGCCTGCCTCTGCCTGTCATTTTTTTCCGATTAGTGGTACTATGCGTGCAAGCTACTGTGACACCAGATATGAGTGTCACTGTGCACTGGCAAAAGTTGGCAGAGTAGGCGCTGTAGGCCTCACACACACGCCTGTAGGCAGGAAACTGATATTCAATCGATTACAGTAAAAAAACGTTTCCTTTATTTCACTGTACACTAGGTTGCACCAGATATGAGTGTCACTGTGCCCTGGCAAAAGTTGTCAGAGTAGATGCAATAGGCCTCACACACATGCCTGTAGGCAGGCAACTGATATTCAATCAATTACAGTCAAAAAAGGGGTTCTTAAATATCACTGTACACTAGGTTGCACCAGATATGAGTGTCACTGTGCACTGGCAACAGTTGGCAGAGTAGATGCAATAGGCCTCACACACACGCCTGTAGGCAGGCAATTGCTATTCAATATATTACAGTCAAAAAAGTGTTGTTTTATTTCACTGAGCACAATAGAAGCTGTTAGGTGTTGGCCTGTCACACACACACACTAGCAGGCAGGCATATGCAATTAGATTACACAGAAAAAAATAATAAAATAAAATAAATTATGTTCTAGCCCTAAAAAGGGCTTTTTGGGTTGCTGTCCTTGCAGCAGATATCAGATGAGTCCTTCAGGTCTGTAGTGGAAGCTAAATACACAGCCTGGCTATCTATTTCCCTATTAAATCAGCAGCCGCAACAATATATGTCCTCTCTCAACGAATGTAGCTTCAGAATGATTCTAAAATGGAGGCTGTCTTTCAGATGGAAGGCTCTGGAACGGAGTGTATGCTGCTGATTGGCTGGAATGTGTCTGCTGACTGTAAGGTGCAGGGTCAAAGTTTCCTCAATGATAAATGAGGAAAAACGCGAACATGTCAAAATCACTGCGAATAGTCCGCGGGCGAACATCACTAATCTGGAGTATTGATCATTAACGTACACTCATTGATTAACTATTAAACATTTGAAACTTGCCCAAAAATTAGGTATATTTTTTAATGAACTTACAGTATATATCTCTGTTCCTGCTCATTGCCTGACAGGGATAGGACCATCTAAACACTTAAATATTTAAATCACTTTATTATTTTATGACACTTGCTACATTTAATATTTTTTAATGCATTTACTTATGAATACATTGATGATTAGGCCTTTACATTTTGCATGTAGGCAAATTAAACAGGATACTTTCAATGATTAATGAATTAATTGAATCAAAACACAAAATATGCTTTTCATGTCATTTAACAGATTCCTCATCTCTGCACCTGCATGAAGACAGAGAGTGAGCTCTGCAGGATTTGATCTGCTATAAGATCAACTTGACAGGTATATGATTTAATGATGACATTCTTTAGGAAAACAGGATTCAGTATTTTTATTTTACATTGATGACAGTTATTGATTAAATTAATTAAAGTAAAATAATTTATTAATTAATAATTAATCAATAATTAAATAAAAAACATTATGAATACACATATGCTTAGCCATTTATGTTTTAATGAATGACAATTACACCTCATAACTTGATTTATTGATTAATTCATTTAATCAAAACATTATAAATCCTTTTCAGGCCAATCTATAGTTCATAGCTCATAGGTCTTTGTGTTTGCCCTTCTTTAGGAACACATGATTAGCTGTTTGTGTTTTGCATTGATGACAGTTTTAGATTATTTCATTGATATATATTCATTTATTAATTATTTTATAATTAATAAAAAAAAACAACAACATATTTTACCCTGAACTTATTTATCAATATACATATGCTTAGCTCTTTAGCTTTTCATGTATGCAAATTAAAAATAACCCATTGATTGGTTAATTAATACATTTAATCTAAACATTACAAATGCATTTCAAGCAATTTTACTGATTCATTACAGCTATTTAGGTTTTGCATTGATGACAGGTAGAAATAATATGTCCAATAAAAAAGAAATTCAAGATCTTACACCTGAATTTACCATTACAGATTACAATGGCGGACAACGCAGAAGACAAGAATGAATGTAAAAGAAGAATGGCATGGGAATGGAAGCAAAGATGGAGAGATGCACAGTCCCCTTAGACTTCACAACACTTAAGATAAGAAGACTTCTAAATAAAAGAAAAATTACTACGAAAGCACAAACTGAGTGTGCTGGAGCTTCAAAGAACAGAAAAAGTAAGCAAAAAATGTCTGTAAAACATTACCTAATGGCCCAATATTGCCTCATGAAGCCAATGCTCATACACATGACACCAATGTAGATATAGTAAGTTGTAGTGATATCTATCTTTAGCAAGCTCACAATAGTGCTCTATTTACAGCACTAACAGTAGACACTCATTATTGTGGATTAATAAATGTGGTTAGTCAGTTTTGTGGGGCCTATCATTTTCTGAAGGAAAGACCAACTGATGGAGAGTTTATAAGTTGCTGTCAGAAAGGGAATATAAGACTTCCAGAAAGACACACATTTCCTGAATATTTAGAAAGTATAATGAGTGATACAAAATTTCCAAATTATACCAATAAAAAAAAAAAATAAACATTAGGTCTTATAACAGTGCAATGCTATGTAAGTGCTCCAGAAGCAATGTAGCATCTTCTCAAATTTGAGATGCATAATCGGTCACATGCTGTGTATCGATTAGCTGTCAATTTGCCACAAAGTCAATTTGTTTGCTTCACTGCAGGGAATGAAAGAAATGCTTTAGCACAAAGTTAACATAGAGCAGCAACACTTACTGTTTGGTTTAAATTAAATTGCCAGGACACTGAGGCTAGACATTTTTTATACATTGATAATCCACAGCACTTTGTATTCGTAAATGGCCAATGGCAACAACAAAAAAAAGCTAATCATAAAATTATCCCACAACGTTTCAGTTTAAGATTACTTCTTTTACATGTTCCCGGTGGACAAAGTTATGAACATTTACGCACAGTGAATTACATCGTTTATGATACTTTCCAATTAGCGGCAAGACATAAACACTTCCTGTCAGATGATATGGAATGGGAGAGATGTCTAGAAGAAGCAGCACATCAAATGCCAAAGCAAAAGATGAACAATTTGCTTTCATTTGCATCTTTTGCAATGTACCTGATGCATTAGCTTTGTGGGAAACATTTAAATTACATATGTGTGAAGACTTCTTAAAATGTTACATTGAGACCATTGTACTATTAAAAGCATTAATGGAAATTCAGGAAATCCTTCTTTGTCATGGATTAAATTATGCAAATGTTAATCTGCCTGATCCAGGATTTATAGATGAAATTAACTTTGAGGAGTATGACACTGAGATTGAATACCAAAAAACAGAAGAACAAATTGGAACTTTAAATGCATTACAATTGGAAGCATTTAATGCCATTACAAATGCAATAGACGATGACATGCTCAAAGAGCGTTATTTCTATCTAGGTGGCCCTGGTGGATCAGGAAAAACATATTTATATAATTTATTGTTGTGTTGCATTCGAGCACAGGGTCAAATAGCACTGCCATTTGCAACAACTGGAATTGCCGCACTTTTGTTAGAAGGTGGTAGAACTGTGCATAGTGGATTTAAACTGCCAGTTCCCATTCTAGAAAAATCAGTGTCGGATATTCAAATGAATTTATTACAAGCCAAAAAATGTCACAAAACAAAATTAAATATAATAGATGAGGCAACAATGATGTCATGTCATGCCCTGCAATGTATCGATTATTAAAATAAGTTATGGCTAATGATTTGCCATTTGGTGGAAAGGTGATGTTGTTAGGATGAGATTTTAGGAAACATTGCCTGTGGTGCCACATGGTAATAGGACTGACATCGTCAAAACATGTATAAAGAGAAGTAAACTGTGTAAAATATTTACACACCTGAAATTAAAAATAAATATGAGATCTGCAGGCCAAAATCAATTCAATGATTGTCTAATTCAAATTGGAGAAGGAAAACATCAAAAAATAACTAATCTACCTGATGATACTGTTGAAATTCCATCAGAAATGATTTGCAAAGAATCACTAATATCAACAATCTTTCTCAATACCATCAATAACAAGGATTACTCAGACATTGCAACAAAGTGATATTAATATAAAAAAATATAGATTTTTGAAATTAATCAATGCACCCCAAAAAAACTATTACAGTGCAGATTCGGTTCTGACTGATGACAAAGACAGTGAATCTAACTTTACTATGGAATTTATTAATTCTTTAACTCCCTCTGGAATGCCACCACATATTTTGCAACTTAGAAAAGGGGCAATTATCATGCTACTGAGAAATATTAATTCCAAAAAGGGACTTTGTAATGGGACCAGATTAATTGTGAAGGATTTAAAAGATAATTTTATACATGCAGAAATTATGAATAGTACCCATAAAGGTGAACCAGTGAACCAGTTCTTATACCAAGAATGGATTTAGCTCCAAGTGAGAGTGGTTTGTCTTTTGTCCTTCAAAGGAGACAATTTGCCATTATCATGGAATTTGCCATGACCATTAATACATCCCAGGGACAAACCTTTAAGGGTATTTTTTTTACAGGAATCTGTATTTGCACATGGACAACTCTGTGTTGCATTTTCAAGATGCAACAATCCAGAGGAAACTAAACTTCAAATTGAAGAAAACACAAGTCAAGGTGATTTATTGGAGGATGAATGGATTTTTAGCTAAAACACTGTGTACTGTGTGAGGTTCTGTAAACATAGAAAACAGTGGTTTTATTTCAAGCACAAAAATTTGATGTCACTCGAACTCATTTTAGAGGACCACTACTCCACTAAGGAAACTCTATAAAATGGCAAAAAACATAGAGAACAGTTCCTTAACCCCGCGGACGAACTTTTATGTCTGGCGGTCTCTTTTTAGAGGACCACTATTTCACATGGGAAACTCTATGTACCATTTTCAAGAACTACAAGAATAACAACAAAAAGGGGAAAAAATATAAATCTGATCTGCAAAGTCAAGATAACATATTGGAATGTGTTAGAAGTTACCTTTTTGCATGATTGGCCCCACAAAACAATTAGGTGACATTTTCGTACAATTCAAGGTTAAATGTTAGTATTTTAAGGTACTATTTGAGATGTTAACATTGTATTTTAAAAGGTGTGCAAAGTTGTTTCATTATATACAATTAAGGATTTATGTTAGTAGGAAGATAACGATTTGTTAATACATTTAAATGTTTAATTAAATACATAGTATTGATCCAGGGAGTAATCTGAGTGCCAGATAATGGTGTCAGGAAGGAATAATTTTTTTCCCCCTTTGATACAATTGGCTAAGTTTCAATGGGGGGTTTACTGTTTGCCTTCCTCTGGATTCAATACCTATGTGGTTTACAGTACTTGAAATAAAAGTTGCATGTTACAAAGCATTATCTAATGGTTGCAAACACTTATTCAGAGAAAGTTGACCTATTCTTATGTTACTCATGCATACATCTGAATTAAAAATGTTAGTATTCTTAAAAAAATGGTTCACCATTGTTTCAAATATAAGTTGCATGTTACAAAGTATTATGTAATGGTTTACTTCAGCCATTGTTGTATTAAAAACATTATTATATTTGTTGTACTTCTTTGTAGATAACAAAAAGGTTAAGAGTGTCAGAGACTCACATTGTGTGGCAAACAGCTTTCCCAGCCTTAAAATGTTATTGTTGTTTTGACAGGCACGTCGCTAGTTTGTTTAATAAACCTCATAAATGAAGTAAGAGAAAAATGAACACCTATTTGTGGTTGTACACAACAAATAGGTGTTCATTTTTCTCTTACTTCTTTTATGAGGTTTATTAAACTTGAGAGCTTTCAATTAAAGCTAAAAATCTTGTTTTGCCTTTAATACAAAACTCATATAATTTCCTCAATACCTCTGTATTACAAGTGTTTGTTCACCCAGCCATTCACATGTCTTAGGAAGAAAAACACTGAAGTGTATCTCACACACTTGGCCATGGTGATAAATTAATAGAAAACTAATTGAAGAAGTCGCTTGAGTGGCTTTATTCTTTGAGAGTTTTTCACCTTATAAGAATCAATTGTAAAACATAATGGCATTTTTCTGAAGGCAACAGTAGAAGATATCAGCACAATTTAGCAAGGAAAAAACTGCCATAAAGCCAGATTTATAGTTGTGCTCAATAGTTTGCATATTTATTTTGAAAATATGACTGATCATTCTTTTATTGAAGGATAGTGGTCATACAAAGCCATTTATTATCACATAGTTGTTTGGCTCTTTTTTAAATCATTATGATAACAGAAATCACACAAATGGCTCTGATCAAAAATGTACATATTCTTGATTTTTGTTTTGTTTGGCCTTGTTACAGACACACAAGGTAGCACACACAGGTTAAATGGGAATTAAAGGTTGATTTCCCCAAATAAGTGTCTGTGTATAAATAGTCAATGAGTTTGTTAGCTCTCATGTGGATGCACTGAGCAAGCTAGATACTGAGCCATGGGGAGCAGAAAAGAACTGTAAATAAAGATGGAAAAGGATATAAACATGGAAAGATGGAAAACGATATAAACAGATATCAAAAGCCTTGAAAATGCCAGTCAGTACCGTTCAACCACTTATTAAGAAGTTGAAAATTTGGAGATCTCAAGCCAAGGCCAGGTAGACCAAGAAAGATTTAAGCCACAACTGCCAGAAGAATTGTTTGGAATACAAAGAAAAACTCATAGGTAACCTCAGGATAAATACAGGCTACTCTGGAAAAAGGTGTGGTTGTTTCTGTTAGCACAATACGACGATACTTATAAAATTAGCTGCATCATCGAGATGCCAGAAAGAAGCCTTTACTGTGCCAATGCCACAAAAAGCCTGGTTACAATATGCCCAACAACACCTTGACACAGCTCACAGCTTCTGGCACACTGTAATTTGGAGTAACGAGATCAAAATAGAGCTTTATGGTCACAACCATAAGCTCTATGTTTGGAGAGGGGTCAACAAGGCCTATAGAATGGCTACAGTAGAAAAAGGTGAAGGTTGTGGAGTGGGCATCACAGTCTTCTGACCTTAATATCATTGAGCCACTTTGGGGAGATCTCAAACGTGTGGTCCATGCTAGACGATCAAAGATTGCATGACCTGGAGGCATTTTGCCAAGTCGAATGGACAGCTATACCACCTGCAAAAAATTAGGGGCCTCATAGACAACTATTACAAAAGACTGCACGCTGTCTTTGATGCTAAACGGGGCAATACACAGTATTTTGATCAGGGCCATTTGGGTGAATTCTGTTATCATAGTGATTTAAAAAGCAGCCAAACAACTATGTGATAATAAATGGCTTCATATGATCACTATCACATATAATAGTTGTCGTCAGTGCGAGTTTGTTAGTAATGTCTGAAATGCTACGGGCTTGCACATGCGCAATGAGCACTGTAGGCGTTCATTGCGAGGCCCATAGCATTATGTATCACCATGGTTAAAAAACGCTGCATCCGTATGGTTGTGACTCTTTTCCGCCGGTGACGTCGCTCTGTTTTGAAGCTCCAGGACCATGGCAGACCAACACGTCAGGCAGATCCAGATTCAAACTGGGGTGGTGAAGCAGTGAGTGGAGCTGGGGTAGGGTTGTGAGAAAGAAGGGAGTCCTGGACTGGTTTGTGGGGACCTGACAGGGGAATAGGCCTCACACTGCAGGAGCACACACCAGGTATACCCCGGCGGGGACCTCAAAAACCAGCCCGCGCTAAGCGCCTGGATCCACAAAGCATACCCGAGGAGGACACGGGGGGAGCATCCCGGCTACTCATCGGATCAATGCCCTCTTACCTCTCCCCGCACCTCTTTGGAGGTGAGTACAGTGACAGCACATGGGGAGACATTATGTCGGGAGAGGGGGATAGGAGATGGGGGGAGGAGACACAAGGGGAGGGAGAGGGGGGAGACACAGGAGAGGGAGTGGAACAGTCACAGGTGAAGGGAAAGGGAGAAAAGACAAACAGAGGAAGGAAGAGGGGGTAGACACACAGGGAAATGGAGAAGGGGAAGACACACGAGGCAAGGTAAAGGGGGGAAGGAAAGGGGAAGGAAAGGGGAGAGACAGGGGAAGGAGAGGGTGAAGAAACACAGAGGAGGGAGAGTGGGAAGAGACCAAGGGGAAGGAGAGGGGGAACAGACACAGGGTAAGGAGACTGGGAAAGAGACACAAGGGAGGGAGAGGATGGAAGAGACACAAGGTAGGGAGAGGGGGAAGAGACACAGGGGAAGGATAGTGGGTGAAAGAGACACATGAGTAGGAGAGGGGGTTGAAAGAGAAACAAGGGAGGGAAGAGAAACAGGGGAGGGAGAGGGAGGAGAGACACAGGGGAGGGAGAGGGGGTTGAAAGAGAAACAAGGGAGGGAAGAGAAACAGGGGAGGGAGAGGGAAGAGAGACACAGGGGAGGGAGAGGGGGAGAAGAGACACAGGGGAGGGAGAGTGGGAAGAGACACAGGAGAGGGAGAGGGGGGAAGAGACACAGGGGAAGGATAGGGGGTTAAATAGACATAGGGGTAGCAGAGGGGGTGGAAAGAGAAATAAGGGAGGGAAGAGACAGAGGGGGGAAGAGACACATGGGAGTGAGAAGGAGGAGAAGAGACACAGAGGAGGGAGAGGGGGGAAGAGATACAGTAGAGGGAGAGGGGTTAAGAGACATGGGAGGGAAAGGGGGAGAGAAACAAGGGTAGGAGATGAGGGAGACACACAGGGGAAGGAAGGGGGGAGACAGGGGATGGAGGGGTGAAGAGACACAGAGGAGGGAGGGGGGAAGAGACACAGGGGAAGGAGAGGGGGAAGAGACACAGGGGAAGAAGAGGGGGAAAGAGACACAGGGGAAGGAGAGGGGGAAGAGACACCGGGGAAGTAGAGGGGGAAGAGACACAAGGGAGGGAGAGGGGGAAGAGACACAAGGGAGGGAGAGGGGGAATAGACACAGGAAGTATAGCGGGTGAAAGAGACACAGGAGTAGGAGACGGAGGTTGAAAGAGAAACAATAGAGGGAAGAGATACAGGGGAGGGAGAGGGAGGAGAAACACAGGGGAGGGAGAGTGGGAAGATACACAGGAGAGGGAGAGGGGGAAGAGACACGGGTGGGAGAGGGGGGAAGACACAGGGGAAGGATAGGGGGTTCAAGAGACACAGGGGCGGAGAGGGGGTTGAAAGAGAAACAAGGGGGAAGACACAAAGAGGAAGAGAGAGGGGGAAGACACACAGGGGAAGGGAGAGGGGGGTAGACACACAGGGGAAGGGAGAGGGGAGAGACAGGGGAAGGAGAGGGTGAAGAGACACAGAGGAGGGAGAGGGGGAAGATACACAGGGGAAGGAGAGGGGGAAGAGATACAGGGGAAGAGACACAACGGAGGGAGAGGGGGAAGAGACACAGGGGAAGGATAGGGGTGAAAGAGACACAGGGGTAGGAGAGGGGGTTGAAAGAGAAACAAGGGAGGGTAGAGACACAGGGGAGGGAGAGGGGAATAAGAGACACAGGGGAGAGAAACAGGGGAGGGAGGGGGAGATACAGAGGGGGAAGAGACACAGGGGAGGAAGAGGGAGGGGAGACGCAGGGGAGGGGGAGGGGAGAAGACACAGGGGAGGAAAAGGGAGAAAGAGACACGGGAGGTGAAGAGGCACAGGGGTAGGAGAGGGAGTGAAAATGAAACAAGGGAGGGAAGAGACACAGGGGAGGGAGAGGGGGGAAGAGACACAGGAGTAGGAGAGGGGGTGAAAGTGAAACAAGGGAGGGAAGAGACACAGGGGAGGGAGAGGGGGAAGAGACACATGAGAGGGGAGGAGAAACACAGAAGGGAGAGCATCAGGGGATGGAGAGGGGAAAGAGACACAGGGGAAGGATAGGGGGTGAAAGAGAGACAGGGGTAGGAGAGAGGGGTGAAAGTGAAACAAGGGAGGGAAGAGACACAGGGGAGGGAGAGGGGGATAAGATACACAGGGGAGAGAAACAGGATAGGGAGGGGGAGATACAGAGGGGGAAGAGACACAGGGGAGGAATAGGGAGGGGGAGACACAGGGGAGGGAAAGGGTGGAAGAGACACAACGAAGGGAAAGGGGGGAAAAGACATAGGGGAGGGAGAGGTCGGGAAAAGACACAGGGCAGGGAATGGGGGGAGAAGAGCCACAGAGGAGGGAGAGGGGGAAGCGACGCAGTAGAGGGAGAGGAGGGAAGTGACACCGGTGAGGGAGATGGGGGAAGAGACACAGGGGAAGGATAGGGGTGAAAGAGATACAGGGGTAGGAGTGGGAGTGGAAGTGAAACAAGGGAGGGAAAAGACACAGGGGAGGGAGAGGGGTAAGAGACACATGATAGGGGAGGAGAGACACAGAAGGGAGAGGGGGAAGAGCCACAGGAGAGTGAGAGGGGGAAGAGACACAGGGGAAGGATAGAGGGTGAAAGAGACACAGGGGTAGGAGAGAGGGGTGAAAGTGAAACAAGGGAGGGAAAAGACACAGGGGAGGGAGAGGGGGATAAGAGATACAGGGGAGAGAAACAGGGGAGGGAGATACAGAGGGGTAAGAGACACAGGGGAGGGAGAGTGAGGGGGAGACACAGGGGAGGGGGAGGGGAGGAGACACAGGGGAGGAAGAGGGGGGAAGAGACAAGGGAGGTGAAGAGGCACAGGGGTGCGAGAGGGAGGGAAAATGAACAAAAAAGGGAGGGAAGAGACACAGGGGAGGGAGAGGGGGAAGAGACACAGGAGAGGGGAGGAGACACACAGAAGGGAGAGGGGGAAGAGACACAGGGGAAGGATAGGGGGTGAAAGAGATACAGGGGTAGGAGAGAGGGGTGAAAGTGAAACAAGGGAGGGAAGAGGCACAGGGGAGGGAGAGGGGGATAAGAGACACAGGGGAGAGAAACAGGAGAGGGAGGGGGAGATACAGAGGGGGAAGAGACACAGGGGAGGAAGAGGGAGGGGGGAGACACAGGGGAGGGAAAGGGAGGAAGAGACACAATGGAGGAAAAGGGGGGAAAAGACACAGGAGTAGGAGAGGGGGTGAAAGTGAAACAAGGGAGGGAAGAGACACAGGGGAGGGAGAGGGGGAAGAGACACATGTGAGGGGAGGAGAGACACAGAAGGGAGAGGGGGAGAGCCACAGGGGAGGGAGAGGGGGAAGAGACACAGGGGAAGGATAGGGGGTGAAAGAGACACAGGGGTAGGAGAGAGGGGTCAAAGTGAAACAAGGGAGGGAAGAGACACAGGGGAGGGAGAGGGGGGTAAGAGACACAGGGGAGAGAAACAGGGGAGAGAGGGGGAGATACAGAGTGGGAAGAGACACAGGGGAGGGAGAGGGAGGGGGAGACACAGGGGAGGGGGAGGGGAGGAAGAGGGGGGAAGAGACATGGGAGGTGAAGAGGCACAGGGGTAGGAGAGGGAGTGAAAGTGAAACAAGGGAGGGAAGAGACACAGGTCAGGGAGAGGGGGAAGAGACACAGGAGAGGGGAGGAGACACACAGAAGGGAGAGGGGGAAGAGACACAGGGGAAGGATAGGGGGTGAAAGAAATACAGGGGTAGGAGAGAGGGGTGAAAGTGAAACAAGGGAGGGAAGAGACACAGGGGAGGGAGAGAGGGGTAAGAGACACAGGAGAGAGAAACAGGAGAGGGAGATACAGAGGGGGAAGAGACACAGGGCAGGAAGAGGGAGGGGGAGACACAGGGGAGGGAAAGGGGGGAAGAGACACAATGAAGGGAAAGGGAGGAAAAGACACTGATTGTTGTGATAAAATACCGTCCTCAAAAATCTACTGCACAGACCAGGTGCCAATCCCACACTGATGAGAGGCATTAACATCTGTGGTAGGTGGCCTGGGTGGTGCATATTCCATCCTTGGCTTTGCTTAAAGCTTTGTAATACAGCAACATATGTTTAAAGTGAGCCATGTTTGAAATGTTATTGGATTACCAGAGGGAAGCCATGTTCCTGCGCAGGTTCCCAGAATGCAATGAAATAACTGTATTTCTGTATTCTGAATGGGTAATATGTTTTTTAACTCATTTTAGACATTCAAATGTGAACAAAAATGTACTATTAACAATAAAGACATTCTTTAAATACAATTGATTTAAAATAAATCTTAGCTGCATGAGTAGCTCCTGTCCCATTGTGTAGTAGCCATGAGCTAGGTGTTCCTTTCATATAGTAGTCTTGCAAGAAAAAAAATAACATTGACATCACTAATGAAACTGTGTGGGGAAATAGTCACACATGAAAAAGGGAGATGTCACAAATCCTGAGTAATTAAACAGCTACCAGATTAAAAATAATTTGTCTCAAGACCATATACAAACAATGGAAATATATCCAACTCCACCATTTCAACTACAGATTGTTTTCTTAAACTATCAAGTTATGAGCCAGACTTATTCACCTGGCATTTGACCTCTAAATAATGCAGATAAATTATTTTAATCCATTATTGTATGAAGTCTATGATAATTCTGCAGGTGGTGGTTTCAAATATGGGATCATTTAAAATGACAGGTAGTGGTCTTTTATTAATTGAATGATATTAGAAAAATGCATTTTCCTATAGTAAACTAAGATTCAAGTTTGCCCTTTTTAGCTGTCAGTCAGCCTTTCTGATCCACTTAAAAAAATAGACTGTAATATTTTGTTAACAGAGATCATAAGTGTCATGAATCAGCCAGGGGCAATATTGGATTTGGCGTGAACTATGCTGGGGCCATCTTGAGACTGGCAGCAGTGGCCTATATTGGGACTGGACTGTTATATACCAATAGCCGCCATCTTGGGGCTGGTATATCATCCACAGTTGGTGCCATATGGAGAGTAAGAGTTCTGGGTTTAGGAGACCCGCTGTATATTGTGTTATGGGTTATAATATGTTAGTATTATATTGTATATTGTATTATGGAGTGATAGCTATGTTTTAATTAGTCAACCCTCCCCCATTGTATAAACTCTCAGTCAGGAGTTGGCCATATGGTCCATAGTGTAAACAAAGGAGATAACCTAAACAAAGAGATTTGCCAGACTGCCAGGCACCGCAGGACAATGGTATAGTATGGGGTTTCCCAACCACAAGCCCAGGGGCATAGTCCAAGAGCTAATACAGGATGTTTCCAGTCTGAGACCCAGACCAAAATGAACTAGTAGCCACGCCTGGAGGAGGCCCTGGGGGAGGAGACTAATAAGTTCCCACAAATTACTTCTGTGAGAATGGCCAGAGGGGAATGAGGGTTTGACTAAGAGTAGCCACTCCCTCCACTGTGTGTGTGTGAAATGTTTTAAGTATGTTGTTCAAAAATAAAACGTGGTTCATAATTTTCATCAAGACGTGGTGTGTAGATGTATTATTTACCCGGGGACATATGCTTGCAGTAAGATTCGTCAGACTTACTGTCAATATTGCTCAGTCTAAACCAAGGGCTGAGACATTATGTTCCTGTACTCAAAGCTACTCCGAGGTCCAGAGTAACCCAAATCCGGTCAGCAGACCCCAGCCAGAGAGTGGGTCGTGACAATTGGTGGCACAGTGGTGGGGTACTCTGAGAAGGACCAGAAAATGGAGCAGCAGTATGAGGACATGTCCAAGGAGGCAAGACGCAGGTTCAGTATAGCCAGGGAGTTTTGCCCCGGGGAGATAACGCTGGAAGAGGCAATTAAAGGACTGAACCTAATAAAGCAGCAAATAAAGGAAGAACGTACAGGGGTGAGTGTCCAAGCTCAGCAAAGGTTTGGGGTCATCCCTGCAGAGATGCCAGTAAGAGTCAAACTGGCAAATCAGAATTTTAAACAGTCCCAAGATGATAAAGACAGCATTGACAGATTTATCCAAGTGGACTACAGAGGAAGGGTCCTGCTAAATCAATGGATGGCATTCCTGCAATTATGGCATGGCCATGAGCTGGCAAGCTGGTTGGAGGAACTGGTAGAGAAAGAGATGGACTTGGAGGAACAGTATCTTGCCAGGGTAGAGTCCTTTGGTGGCCGGAGAGAGGATCTCTATTTTCGTTTGGATCTACAATATGGGGTTGAGGAGATTCTGAATGGTGATCCGGAATGTGGCATGGGAACTGCAAGGAGACATAATAACTTGTTTGTTGAACGCTGCCGGGGTCTGGGACTGGAACCATGGTTCCCGGAGGCTCCTTTGCTAGAACCCTTGGTTCGGCAAGAGCAGCAACTGGAGGCTGAATATGTTCAATTGTGGGATGCGATACCCAAGAAGTATTTTGGCCCATCCGGATGGGAGGACGGCTCACCAGACCCTTACAACTCAGACGGTATGTACCAGAGTGAGTATGCTCACTGGAACTGGGGAGAGGCTTTTCTTGACGGTAAACAAAGTGAGGAGTGGGAAGGGGTAAACACTGTTCCTTTGCCAACTCCTGGGGATGGAGAATGTTTGCCCCTAGAACATGCAGCAACTGTGTCAGGGCCTAGTCACCAGCCCAATGAGCCAGAGACCCAGTCGAATGTTCCCGGGGTGGGGTCAGATAATCCATGTCTGCCCCCTGAGACCCCAAGAGACTTAATCCCAGAGGGAGTGGGAACTGCTCACAAGCTAGGGCCAGATAAGTTAAGTCTGCCCTCAGAAGTTCTAGGCAAAGTGTGTTGGCCAGAACTGTTAATGGAGCCAGAGGCTCGTGATGATTATGTGATGGACGGTGGGAAGGGAGCCTTAGAGGCCAGGCTGGGTGGGAATGATGAGATTCCCCAGCCTGCATCAGATAACCACTGTCTGTACCCTGACACCCCAGGGGAGTTGTTCCCAGAGGTGCTAGTGAAGCACAGAGCCCAGGAGGGTTGTTTAAGAGACTGTGGGGAGGGAAAGGAATTGGTTTCAGGCTACAGGGAACCTGACCTCACACAGCAAGAGAGTGCCAGGGGCACAAAGAGCCAGGCCGGGGCAGCAAGCATGCCAGCCTTGGCAAAAGTGTTATGGGTGCAGAGTGGCACCATGATAGAGGGTGTACAAAGTGGGGAGATACCCTGGATAACCATTGTCCAGGGGCCCACTGGAACAGACACCACTCCAAAGACCCAGTTCAACAGAAAGGACTGGGATAAAGTTGCTCAACCCCGGGCAATGGAGGAGTACGGCACTTCAGCTGGATGGGAGCAGCATAGCCCCCCAGCCAAGTCAGAGGAGTGTAAGCACAGCTTGGGTGGGAGCAGCGTAGCTCCCCAAGCTGCAACGGTAACAGCTGGACCAGAGGAAGAAAGCCAAGAGGAGCTGTCCCTTTGCGATCCCATAGGCCCAGAGACTGTTTTAGAGATCCCAGCCCAGCTGTGGGGACTGGCTGGGGGGAACAGGGTTGCTATGGGACACAAACTGTGGCCCACCTGTTGTACTCTGGGATCCCAGACTATTAGGGGAGGGCCCTGGACTATTTGGGTGGGGGTGCATGGGAAGAGCAATTTGCTCTATACAGTGGGAGCAAGGCCAAGGGCTGGGGGAGGTTTTTACTCTGCACCTTGGGACAGACAAGAACTGGCATAGCATACAGAGGGCCAAACCAGCAAATTCATGACTATCAGCGTAGCTGGAAAAATCAGGGATGTTTCCTGCCACGCTTGGGGGAGGTGTTGTCATGAATCAGCCAGGGGCAATATTGGATTTGGCGTGAACTATGCTGGGGCCATCTTGAGACTGGCAGCAGTGGCCTATATTGGGACTGGACTGTTATATACCAATAGCCGCCATCTTGGGGCTGGTATATCATCCACAGTTGGTGCCATATGGAGAGTAAGAGTTCTGGGTTTAGGAGACCCGCTGTATATTGTGTTATGGGTTATAATATGTGAGTATTATATTGTATATTGTATTATGGAGTGATAGCTATGTTTTAATTAGTCAACCCTCCCCATTGTATAAACTCTCAGTCAGGAGTTGGCCATATGGTCCATAGTGTAAACAAAGGAGATAACCTAAACAAAGAGATTTGCCAGACTGCCAGGCACCGCAGGACAATGGTATAGTATGGGGTTTCCCAACCACAAGCCCAGGGGCATAGTCCAAGAGCTAATACAGGATGTTTCCAGTCTGAGACCCAGACCAAAATGAACTAGTAGCCACGCCTGGAGGAGGCCCTGGGGGAGGAGACTAATAAGTTCCCACAAATTACTTCTGTGAGAATGGCCAGAGGGGAATGAGGGTTTGACTAAGAGTAGCCACTCCCTCCACTGTGTGTGTGTGAAATGTTTTAAGTATGTTGTTCCAAAATAAAACGTGGTTCATAATTTTCATCAAGACGTGGTGTGTAGATGTATTATTTACCCGGGGACATATGCTTGCAGTAAGATTCGTCAGACTTACTGTCAATATTGCTCAGTCTAAACCAAGGGCTGAGACATGATGTTCCTGTACTCAAAGCTACTCCGAGGTCCAGAGTAACCCAAATCCGGCCAGCAGACCCCAGCCAGAGAGTGGGTCGTGACAATAAGGATTAATTAACAATTAGCCCCTGAGACATTGCTACCATTTTCCATGTGTTTACATGCACAAAAAGACACAGGACATGCCGGTGACTACACTTGACACAATTGACCCAATGCCTCAGGGCAGTAATTAATGACAATGATCTCTAATTAACAAGATATTACTATCACTTTTTGGTTGGATCAAAAAGCTGACTGATAGCTCAAAATGGTAGTTTTCAAAGTTAGTTTACTGTAAAAAAAAAAAAACTATTTTTCCCCAACTGATAAAAGTACTGGTTACTTACCTATGGTTTAAATTATAGGATATTGTGAACCTCTGCTGTGTCACTTTAACTAGGAAAAAGCTGTGAAGCCTACGGTAATTGCTGATTAGCATAATCAACTAGCATACAATCATTTATCATCAATCAAGCATGGATAAAATAGCCAACTTAATTATCTAATTAAATGGATACTGTAATAGGCTCTTTGAGTTACTTATCTTGCACTCTGTATGCTTCTAATTTGCATAGATAATTTATATTAACACAACTGTATTTGAATCTGAGAAATTTAAATATTTCAGAACCAATTTAGGGTATACAAAGCTAATACAATCTCTAATGTATTACCTCTTATGAGCAATTATGTTGCAGTGGAGTCAACCATTTTGATTTAAGTTGCTCAGGTTAATCGGCTTGGAGAAAATTTGAATGCGGGAAAGCTTCAATTCTCACAATGGGAAGATGGCAGCTAAAACAGTGCTTTTAATAGGACTAATGAAAAGTAGCAGAAATAATCAGATAAAAAAGGGAACGGCACAGAAAGAATAATTTTTACTATATAAAAACATTTTGCACAATATTGTGTACTCAAATGGCCATATAGAAAAGGAATTGGAAATACTAGTGCTAAACGAAGACTGCTGCATCCAAACGAAAATGTTGTACTCAATTTTGTGTACTCAAATGGCCATATACAAAAGGAATTGGAAATACTAGTGCTAAACGAAGACTGTTGCATCCAAACGAAAATTTTGTACGCAATTTTGTGTACTCAAATGGCCATATACAAAAGGAATTGGAAATACTAGTGCTAAACGAAGACTGCTGCATCCAAACGAAAAGTAGTATATTCCTGAACTTTATATAACAGCAGGAATTGATGTAAAACCTTCATATCCATGTTATGTTTTTTAAAAGAGTGCTTTACTGCAAAAAAAGTATATTTTTGTCAGACCCACTTTTGATAAAAAACATTTTTTTATTACAAATATACCTTAAAGCAGTGTTTCCAAACCCTCTCCTTGGGGCTCTCCATACAGGTTTGGATTTAAATTTCACATGTCTGAACACAGGTGAGGAAATTAGTATTCAACAGGCCATAGAGCCTCTAATTTTACACTGTTACACTGAAATCCTGACCTGTCTAGGGAGCCATGCAGAGAGGTTTGTGAACCACTGCCTTAAATTATTAAACTAAAAAAAAACATTTGCAAACCTTTACACAATCTTCACAGTGTGTTGACTGGTTATTTTGTAAGATATGAATGTTAAAGACTCTTTAGGCAAAACATTGTTGTGCTATATAAAATGTTTTAACTAGAGTAATTAATTGTATCCTCCTCAATTTAATTGTGATAAACAATTTACACTTCTCTTACTCCTCAGAAGCAAACAGTGCATCAGGTTCTTACATTCCTGCGACTGTCTTTACTTCCTGTTATTCCTCATTGGAGCAGCCATCTTGCACAAGTATAACCTAAAGCCACATGCACATGAGATGGGCTGCTGCACATTAACAGTGTCTCATGCTGCTAATAACCAGTGTCATGTAGCGTGTCTGAACTCTATGTGACACCAGTAGTGTGCATCCCCTCCCCTGTAACTCACAGTTGTGAAAGATGGCTGCTGTCATGAAAGAGAACAGGAATACAAAGTCGGCTGAAGAAAGTGAGAATTGCTTACTGTGGAGGCCCTCTGGACAGCATGGGGGAGACAGCATGGGGGACGGGGATTTTGACAGAGCTAGTGCAGGAGAGTTATTGGATAGCTGAGGAGTTTCAAGTTAACAGAAGTGAAGTTTCCCACTCCAGTCATGACCTGTGCACGGCCCACTTTGGCCATAACTCGCTCCCTGAATAATTTGTTAGGCACAAACACTTCCTGAGCCCTCTAATTAAATAATTAGACACAACCACTTTTTGGGGAAATACTGTCCACAGCGTTTATTGGTAAACCCAAGTTCACATAATAATAACAATACCATTAATTAAGTACACATAAACAAGAGAGGGGAGGAGCCTGAACCGAGACAGTAAACTCTGCGCCCTGACCCTCGTCCAGGGCCTACCATGATGGAGCATCCGTACCCCCGTAGGGTAGGATCACCCCCACTTTACCACTGTCCCGGCGACTCCCCTCACCACCGCCCCGCTGTGACAACAACAAATACAATAACATAATAATACAACCTGAAAAATTAAGACATATCACAACTGCTAATGACGTAAACAGATTAAACTCAAATACTTGACTTTTTTTTTATTTTTATATATAAACACATATTTTACAATTTTCCATACATAAACACATGATTTTTACATTTACAATAAGTTAACACCTATGCTCCAAATATTAGGGATGGGTGGGTGGGATCTAATTTCTTGGCTAGCTGGGGGCATAATGGCCAAATGGCGCCAAGTCCTATTGGTGGCTCCGCCCCCAGCTAGCCACTTCTTCTCTTCTATACTCCCGGGCCTGCCAGGTCACATGGCCCTCCTACCAACCCCAGGAGGCCTGGGGAGGTATACAGCCTGTCCAGTTACCCAGGCAGGAGCACATGCTGAACATCCCTCCCTCCCTGTTTTGTGTTATTTTATTTTTATGTTGTCACAGCTGGGGGGTATAGGGGTGATTGCTCACTGTGGGGTGGAGCCCTTATGGTGATTGCTCAAGATCATAGTTGATCCTGAGGTCTCCTGGGTACGGAGTTCCTTGAGGCCTCTGAAGTGTGAATTTATGACACATGTAAAGCGATGACTTGTTGGTGTTGACCCCTTTGCTCCATGACATTGCGGTCCACTACAATTTCTGGTTGGAGCTTGTATTTTTTGTATTTATATACACTGAAAAAAACATAATTATACAGTTGTTAATACAAATATGTGTTAGTTTGACATAGTGAAAGTAAGCACCCATAGAATAGTCTTCCCACTCAAGCCACAGGGATTCTAGCATCGAAGATGTAATCCCTTGTGACACAATCAGAGTCATCTAAATATAAGACTTTCTCTAAAAATATTTTTATGTTCCTGTCTTGCATATAAGTTAATATTGTTTGTTTGTGATATCATTTTTACCAAATGACAGTAGAAATTTAATGAGTGCTATATTTTGTTAGCTAACAGTAAACCGTGGCTGCTGTAACGGTTTCAGTTAATTCTATTAAAAGCTCTTGAAATTAGATGAAGATGCTATTTTTCCAATGCCTCAGACCCCTTCCTCAGATATGAAGACCCTGTACCAAACAGTGACAACATTAATTAAAAGCAAAACTTGACAAACTTCCTTATTTGCTTATTACCATTGTCAATTAGCAGCCAAGCTCGGCTAAAATAGGGTCCTTAATTATCTAATTATTTTACAGTAATATGTTCTGAGTTACTGTCTATTTTGCATAGTGTGTCCAAATGTAAATGATTTGAATGTATAATTTATTTTTCACACTAATTCAACTACATTAATTTTATTCAATTTAAATACTTCAGAATCAAATCCCTGTAGGTTAATACAGTCAGGTTTAAATATATATCTATGATTAAGGAATATATTACATATGCTGCCATTTCAAAGGGGACAGTTCGTCTAAATATAAGTGAAAATATGTGTGGGACATATATAGAACTTGACTCTTATTGCCAAATAATTATTTTTATTATATTGTATTATTTTATTGTATGCATTCAAATACAATAAACACAGTAAATGTGTACATACATGTACATTCTGAGGGATTATAAATAAGGAAAGACAGCACGTTAGTACATTGGTACAGGAGGAGATGAGGACCTTGCTCTTGTGAGAGCTTACAATCTAAGAGGTAATATGGATCATAAGGTGAGTGGACTGCATGATGGATAAATGTTATAATGTAATGGAGGTAAGTGGCATTCTTATCTGAACAGGTGGCTTTTAATATCAGATTAAATGAAGATAGAGAATTTCAAAGAATGGAAGACTTGATGAGTCATGTAGGCAAATGTGATACCTACCTAGTAGTCATAAAGGATGAGAAAAGCAAATCATGGGCAAAGCTAAGGGAGAAGCTTGAAATGCATCCAGGACTGTCTCCATCCATTTTGATGCTCTGGGCAAGGACAAAGAAGTAACATCCTAAAAAAGTTACAGAAAATTGGAAAGGTTAAGTTTTAGTTTTACAAGGCAAAATAGGGAGATACTATAATTATGAGATAGTAATTCTATGCTGCTCAATAAATCAACAACAGGTCCACCTAAGTTGTTGTCTCTGTCTAATATCATATATTAGGCCTCATATCCCTCCAGGTGATAGGTGGTCATTGTAAAAGTGGCAATCATCTGATGAACTTGCCTTTGGAGCCATGGGCTCTCAGCAAAGCACAAACAATCCATGAGACTCATCTTTGAAGGGAGATGCTGCCATCTCTTAGATAGGGGTCTCATATACTGATATGAGGGTGCAAAGGTCATACAAACATGGACATTACTTGAACACCACCGCCTAAATGAGGCCAATTTATATAAATAGGTATTCAAATTCCATAAGGAAACTGTGAAACATTTTGCATCAAAAGATACAAACATTGCCTTGCAGAAATGTACACACCCATCTCAGGTAGAATGTAACAAAACTGTATTTAGTGGCAAGACACACACCTTCCTAAACGCAGCAAAGTCTGAAGGCTGTATCTGACAAAATAATCTCCTTAATCTTAACATTACATATAGATGTTGGATCCAAACACTTCAGTCACTTAAGTGAATATGAGAGACTATAAAATATAGAAATTAAAGGGAATAAAGCAAAATGTACCAACCAGTGTAGCGTACCAACCAGTGTAGCATGAGAACATTATTTATTATACATTTAATAATATATACTCACAAGCATGGCCGGATTATCCATTAGGCCAACTAGGCAGTTGCCTAGGGGTGCTCCCATGTGAGGGGCGCAACTTTTTAAAAAAATGGTTCCCGGCTTAAAAAGCAATTAAATGCTGCAGTTCATATACTGGCCAATAGAAAAAGGAACTTAAAGACACAGAAAAGGCAAAAATGGGTCTGTGCATACCATGCATACTCACTTGCAGGGGCAACTCTGCTTCACTACCTAGGGGCTCCAAAGAGGCAGACCAAGCCCTGCTCACAAAGACAGTATTATCAGAAAAATGATGACAGAACCGGTTCCTATGCATTTCGTTCAAATGGGACATTCAGAATATTGAATCATAAATATCAATTATATTTTAGTTATGCATTGGTCATTAATACAATTCCTATTTAACAATTTATGAGAGAAACATTCAATCTTAAATACATTCTCACCTTCCAGCTGAATGTTTGTCTCCATCCTGATAAGGTCAAGAAGGGGAAGATGGAGGATAGGCGGAGAGAAAGAGCTAATGGATTAAAAAAATAATTGCATTTCATAAAAGCACAAAGAGTCGTTGATAGGCTACCTCAACGACAAAAGATCATTGCTTTGGGAGCCATCTTTAATTCAACAAGTCTCCAGTCAATAGAGATATTTGTGTTGGTACTCCTTATGTCTTAAAATGTAGCTGCTGCCTGCTGACAATTCCACTTCCTGCTATTGACCTCATTGTGGCTAAGTTTAGTATTCAATATTGTTTCTTTTTTTTAAATAACTGAATATGAATTTTGCTATGGTCATTAGGGCAAAACATTGGTCTTTTAAAATGTACAAAATTATACAATATTTGGAACATGCGCTGTGTTTTTTTAAGCATAATTGTGCATAATGTAACCTTGAGAAACAGCATTTAGGACAACACTGTGAAAAATATATTTTTATACATATAAATACATTAATGGATCACTGTGGTGAAATGATTTATAGATTTCTTTATTACTAAACTTGATAATTGGAAAATGATATTGGAATGTAAAATAAATACATAAATAAAAAATAAATTATCATTACCTCTTATTTATACACTAGTAACTTGCCCACCATAGATTACAGTATCAAAGAATGTTATCCTTTATGTCTGTGTTGTCTTTCTGTGTGTTATTTCTCTGTGTGTGTTATGTGGAGAGTATGCTGTTTCTCTCTCTCTGTGCCCTCTCTCTGCATCTCTCTCTTGCTGTGTTCTGTCTCTCTCTGTGCTCTTTCTGTTTCTGTGCGCTCTCTCTGTCCTGTGTCTCTCTGTGTCCTGTGTCTCTCTCTCTCTGTCCCTCTCTTTCTCCCTCTCTCTGCCCAGTGTCTCTCTCTTTCTGTCCTGTGTGTCTATCTCTGACCTGTCTCTCTCTCTATCTGTCCTGTCTCTCTCTCTCTCTATCCTCTCTATCTTGTCTCTTGTCTCTCTCTGTCCTGTCTTTCTCTATCCTCTCTCTCTCTATCTTGTCTCTCTCTGTGTCCTGTTTCTTTCTCTGTCCTTTCGCTCTCTCTCTGTCCTGTCTCTCTCTCTGTTCTGTCTCTCTCTGTATATCTATCTCTCTCTGTCCTGTGTCTATCTCTCTCTCTGTCTTGTGTGTCTCTCACTCTATCCTGTGTCTCTCTCTCTTTCTCCTGTCTCTCTCCCAGCAATGTCTCTTGCAGCGCTGTGTAATGGCAGCGGTGAGTGTGGTACTGCGCATGCGCACAAACCCAAACTTTTTTTGCAAAGACACTGGGCAAATGGAGGGTATAAAGTAACACGCATCATAGGTGGGTGATACATGTTAGATGAGTTCAGAGGTAAAAGAGAAGTTGGTGTTATGTGAGCTTCTAGGTCTGGAGGTAAAAGAAACTAAGGTGAATGGATCTGGATATGTTCTTTGGTCAGGTGGATGGTCTGGGGCCCAGTGTCACTGACTGAGCCTCTGCAGAAGCGGCTGCCTCAGTCTTGATGATATTAGAAACCAAAATAAAAAAATAAAGACACAGCCTTTGTATATTTCACTTTTATGTGCCATTATTATACACTGCATTGTTCATTTTTCTAGCTTCTTATTTCTACTGTTGTCTGCATCCTTTTAAACTAATAGCTTTCCAATAAAAAGCAGTGGCAGTTGTACCTGACACTTACCCACTGTAAAGATAGAGGCTTTGCTTAGTAAGTAAATCAGAAGCAAAAGTGCAGATTAAAATGCAGTAAAACTGAATATAAAAGATAATACAATTATGACTGAATTTTTTGCTTTGTGAAATCAGTGTCCATTATCACGTGTAGTTCCTCAAAAGAATGTAAATAATAATGAAATATAGCACTACCAAAAAAAAACAACTGCACAACTGGCTATATAGATATGTGCACCCTCTATATACATTTCTATCAGTGCCCCACAATTACTTCCCCTCTCCATACCATGAAGATGGTATGCTGTAGTTCCCCTTCTGGATCACTACCGTGTGGTGGTGAAGGGGCTTTTGTTACTCAATGAAATTGTGAGCTTTACCATGTAGGGTTAACCAAGATGGGCAGGTCATGGCAGAGAGGCCAGGCAAATTACAATCCACTGGAGCACAAACTGGCAACCCACTGTTTGTCAAGAAAATCATATGAATAAGCACAACCAGAAACAGAGATTATTATTATTATTATTATTACTAACAACTTTGATTTGTAATGCACCAGCATATTCTGTAGCAATGTATGAGGGATAAGAAGAAGGAAAAATACAAAGTTAACAAACTGCAGAAAATGGAGGGCCCTGTTTTGAGCTTAGAATCTTTGTAGAAAGTGCTTTTTCTAAAGCGCCCAAAAGGATTGAAAACTCGTTACTTACAATCTAAAGGAAATGGAAGAGTCATAAACCTGGGCAAGAATAACAGATAGGGAATAGCAAGGGCCAGAAGTAGGTGAAAGTTTACTTAGGTAGGAAGGTGAAGCTCTAGTATGTAAAATGCCATATGCCCCTAGTTGTCAGATAATACAGCCTCCTCAACCCCCCTCCTCATCCTCAACCTCCTCCTCAACCTCCCTCCTCATCCTCAACCTTCCTCCTCATCCTCAGCCCCCCTCCTCATCCTCAACCCCCTCCTCAACCTCCCTCCTCAACATCAACACCCCCTCCTCATCCTCCCTCCTCATCCTCCCTCCTCATTCTCAACCTCCCTCCTCAACCTCCCTCTTCATCCTCAACCTCCCTCCTCAACCTCCCTCCTCAACCTCAACCCCCCCCATTCTCAACCCCCTCCTCAACCTCCCTCCTCAACCTCAACCCCCCATCCTCAACCTCCCTCCTCATTCTAAACCCCCCCTCAATCTACCCCTCTTAATACCCCCCCCCCCCCCCTTTCCCCTCACTTACCTGCTCCTGCTCCGGCCTCCGCTCCTTCCGGGTCTTGACGTGGCGAGCATGTGACGTCATTTCATTAGCATATACCGGGTGCTGGCACCCGGTATATGCTAATGACGTGGCGGGCATGTGACGTCGCATGCGCACCACGTCAAGACCCGAAAGGAGCGGAGGCCGGAGCAGGTAAGTGAGGGGGAAGGGAGGGGGGGGTATTTAGAGGGGTAGAATGAGGGGGGGGGTTAGAATGAGGGGAGGGGTTGAGGATGAGGAGGGGGAGGGAAAGAGACACGGGGGGATTAGAGAGACACAGGGGGTTAGAGAGACACGGGGGGAGAGTGAGTCGAGTATAAGCCGAGGGGGGCCTTTTTAGCCTTAAAAAAAGGGCTGAAAAACTCGGCTTATACTCGAGTATACACGGTAGCTCATGGGAGCATGAAAGAGGATGGGAGAGCATGGAATGTTATGTTGGAGACATTATGTGGAAAAGTTGAGAAGACGGGCCTGAGGAAAAGACAGAAGACAGATAGATGTGCCTGGCATGCTGCTGTACATACGGTTACCGAGAGTGGAACACGTATGAAGAACTGAACAACAACAATGTTGTAGTTAATATTTTAGCTGACTTGGCAAATTAACATGGAAAACAGCAGAGAAGATAAAGAAGGCTTAAAGAATTAAAGTTAAAACTACCATATATACTCAAGTATAAGCCAAGTATTTCAGCCCTTTTTTTAAGGCTAAAAAATGCCCCCTCGGCTTATACTTGAGTCACCCTGTGTCTCTTTCCCTCCCATGTCTCTCCACCCCTGTGTCTCTTCCCACCTCTCCCTCCCCTGTGTCTCTTTCACCCCCTCTCCCTCGTGTCTCTTTCTCTCCCCCTCCCTTATCATCCTCCTAATCCTCCCTCCTCAATCCCACTCCTCAACCCTCATCCTCAACTCCCCTCCTCAACCCCCCTCCTCATCCTCAACCCCTCCTCCTCAACCCCCCTCCTCATCCTCAACCTTCCTCCTCATCCTCAGCCCCCCTCCTCATCCTCAACCCCCTCCTCAACCTCCCTCCTCAACATCAACCCCCCTCCTCATCCTCCCTCCTCATTCTCAACCTCCCTCCTCAACCTCCCTCCTCAACCTCCCTCTTCATCCTCAACCTCCCTCCTCAACCTCCCTCCTCAACCTCAACCCCCCCATCCTCAACCCCCTCCTCAACCTCCCTCCTCAACCTCAACCCCCCATCCTCAACCCCCTCCTCAACCTCCCTCCTCATCCTCAACCCCCCCTCTTTCTAACCCCCCTCCTCATTCCACCCCTCTCTCCTCATTCTAACCCCCCCCTCAATCTACCCCTCTTAATACCCCCCCCCCCCCTCCCTTTCCCCTCACTTACCTGCTCCTGCTCCGGCCTCCGCTCCTTCCTGGTCTTGACGTGGCGAGCATGTGACGTCATGTCATTAGCATATACCGGGTGCTGGCACCCGGTATATGCTAATGACGTGGCGGGCATGTGACGTCGCATGCGCACCACGTCAAGACCCGGAAGGAGTGGAGGCCGGAGCAGGTAAGTGAGGGGGAAGGGAGGGGGGGATTATTTAGAGGGTTAGAATGAGGGGGGGGGTTGAGGATGAGGAGGGGGAGGGAAAGAGACACGGGGGGATTAGAGAGACACAGGGGGTTAGAGAGACACGGGGGGAGAGTGAGTCGAGTATAAGCCGAGGGGGGCCTTTTTAGCCTTAAAAAAAGGGCTGAAAAACTCGGCTTATACTCGAGTATACACGGTAGCTCATGGGAGCATAAAAGAGGATGGGAGAGCATGGAATGTTATGTTGGAGACATTATGTGGAAAAGTTGAGAAGACGGGCCTGAGGAAAAGACAGAAGACAGATAGATGTGCCTGGCATGCTGCTGTCCATACGGTTACCGAGAGTGGAACACGTATGAAGAACTGAACAACAACAATGTTGTAGTTAATATTTTAGCTGACTTGGCAAATTAACATGGAAAACAGCAAAGAAGATAAAGAAGGCTTAAAGAATTAAAGTTAAAACTACCATATATACTCAAGTATAAGCCAAGTATTTCAGCCCTTTTTTTAAGGCTAAAAAATGCCCCCTCGGCTTATACTTGAGTCACCCTGTGTCTCTTTCCCTCCCATGTCTCTCCACCCCTGTGTCTCTTCCCACCTCTCCCTCCCCTGTGTCTCTTTCACCCCCTCTCCCTCGTGTCTCTTTCTCTCCCCCTCCCTTATCATCCTCCTAATCCTCCCTCCTCAATCCCACTCCTCAACCCTCATCTTCAACTCCCCTCCTCAACCCCCCTCCTCATCCTCAACCCCCCCTCCTCAACCCCCCTCCTCATCCTCAACCTTCCTCCTCATCCTCAGCCCCCCTCCTCATCCTCAACCTCCCTCCTCAACCTCCCTCCTCAACATCAACCCCCCTCCTCATCCTCCCTCCTCATCCTCCCTCCACATTCTCAACCTCCCTCCTCAACCTCCCTCCTCAACCTCCCTCTTCATCCTCAACCTCCCTCCTCAACCTCCCTCCTCAACCTCAACCCCCCCATCCTCAACCCCCTCCTCAACCTCCCTCCTCAACCTCAACCCCCCATCCTCAACCCCCTGCTCAACCTCCCTCCTCATCCTCAACCCCCCCTCTTTCTAACCCCCCTCCTCATTCCACCCCTCTCTCCTCATTCTAAACCCCCCCTCAATCTACCCCTCTTAATACCCCCCCCCCCCTCCCTTTCCCCTCACTTACCTGCTCCTGCTCCGGCCTCCGCTCCTTCCTGGTCTTGACGTGGCGAGCATGTGACGTCATGTCATTAGCATATACTGGGTGCTGGCACCCGGTATATGCTAATGACGTGGCGGGCATGTGACGTCACATGAGCACCACGTCAAGACCCGGAAAGAGCGGAGGCCGGAGCAGGTAAGTGAGGGGGAAGGGAGGGGGGGTATTTAGAGGGGTAGCATGAGGGGGGGGGTTAGAATGAGGGGAGGGGTTGAGGATGAGGAGGGGGAGGGAAAGAGACACGGGGGGATTAGAGAGACACAGGGGGTTAGAGAGACACGGGGGGGAGAGTGAGTCGAGTATAAGCCGAGGGGGCCTTTTTAGCCTTAAAAAAAGGGCTGAAAAACTCGGCTTATACTCGAGTATACACGGTAGCTCATGGGAGCATGAAAGAGGATGGGAGAGCATGGAATGTTATGTTGGAGACATTATGTGGAAAAGTTGAGAAGACGGGCCTGAGGAAAAGACAGAAGACAGATAGATGTGCCTGGCATGCTGCTGTCCATACGGTTACCGAGAGTGGAACACGTATGAAGAACTGAACAACAACAATGTTGTAGTTAATATTTTAGCTGACTTGGCAAATTAACATGGAAAACAGCAGAGAAGATAAAGAAGGCTTAAAGAATTAAAGTTAAAACTACCATATATACTCAAGTATAAGCCAAGTATTTCAGCCCTTTTTTTAAGGCTAAAAAATGCCCCCTCGGCTTATACTTGAGTCACCCTGTGTCTCTTTCCCTCCCATGTCTCTCCACCCCTGTGTCTCTTCCCACCTCTCCCTCCCCTGTGTCTCTTTCACCCCCTCTCCCTCGTGTCTCTTTCTCTCCCCCTCCCTTATCATCCTCCTAATCCTCCCTCCTCAATCCCACTCCTCAACCCTCATCCTCAACTCCCCTCCTCAACCCCCCTCCTCATCCTCAACCCCCCCTCCTCAACCCCCCTCCTCATCCTCAACCCTCCTCCTCAACCTTAACCCCCCTCCTCAACCTCAACCCCCCTCCTCATCCTCCCTCCTCTACCCCCTCCTCACTTTACCCCTCTCTAATTACCTCTCCCATTGCCCTCACTTACCTTCCATCAGCAGCTGCTCCTCCGCTCCTCGGTGCGTCTTCCTGCTGTGTCGGGATACGCCCAATGCTAAGATGATGAGGAGGGCTGTTGAAGAGGGGGGTTGAGGAGGGAGGATGAGGAGGATGATAATGTAGGGGGAGAGAAAGAGACACAAGGGAGAGGGGGAAAGAGACACAGGGAAGGGAGAGGGGGAAGAGACACAGGGGAGGGAGGGAGGGTGAAGAGACACAAGGGAAGGGCACAAAGGGCACAAGAGGGACACAGGGGGTAGCACTTTTCCCACCCTCGGCTTTTACTCAAATCATTACGTTTTCCCAGTATTTTTTGGTAAAATAGGTGCCTTGGCCTATACTCGGGTCGGCTTATACTCAAGTATATACAGTACTTAAAACCACTTTGTAACATGATTTTCAAGTCTCTACCTTATGGTGTACAGACACTGTGATGATGACTTTCAGGTCCCTTTATGAAAGAAGAACTTCAGTCTACGCTCAGGATCTGTGAGACAAATACATTTACAAACCCACAAAGCATAACCAAAGTTCAACATTATGTATATCTCCAAAAGAGACTGTAACTGTAAATTCACTGATCCTTGGGATTGTCCAAAATCCCCCCCAAATCCTTTGTACTCAATTTAATGAACCGTATGCTAAAATACATATATATATACTAGGAAATTTGCCGTAAAAAATGACGGGATTAAAATTGAAAGGCTGTCAATGCTGTGCGGTAAACACAATGTGAGGCTTTTGCTCGTCTGAGCACCTTCGGCCCTCATTATTATCTTCCCGGTGTACTTCAACTTTCCTGTTTTGCACTGATCACCTTCGGTGCTCATTGCGAGCCCCACGCTGAGCGCCTTCAGCGCTCATCGCCGGGCTCTCAATGAGCGCCTTTGGCGCTCATTGCAAACCTCTCCTGCACGCGGTACTCATCGTGAGCCCCGCAATGAGTGCTGAAGGCGCTCATCACGTGGCTCGCAATGTTCGCTGAAGGCTACCCTTTCCTCCCGCCTACTGTACGGGCCGCTCATTGCAGGGTTCGTTAACCTGCAAGTTTAGTGATTGGGAATGGAATGTGTCTCTTTCCACCATCTCCCGCCTGTCCCTTTCCTGTGTGTTTCTCCTCTGTGTGCCTGCTGAATGTTTGCGTGTTACGCACTGACTGCCGTTGTTGGTGTAAGTGTTACTGTCTTTGCATCATGCCTGGCTTTGCTCAGCCTCATTTTCATCCATTTTCAGAATTTTTACATTTTTCGTCCGCCGTTTTTTTCCTCGCTTAGCTGTTTTTGTATTGATGAAAACCCCCAAATATGGCTCAAATTTGCTTGCAACCTCACTCCCAGGCTTCCTGGCTCCACCCCAGTGCTGTGTGTGAGTGTGTTATTATTATTGTTAAATTATTTTGTTTGTTTTTCAGGTTTTTAGAGTTATGCGCTTGGATCGCAGTTGCGACCATCGCAGTCGAGTACCTCAACTGCTCATCTCACTTCGCAAGACGAGCAGTCGCGTGAAACTGCTCACCGCCTAAGTCCCGTGTGCCTCAACAGCTCGACTGCCCAAGTGCTGCGCGGTCCACGGCTCGCCTCGCTTTGCGAGGCTCGTAAGTGCGTTACCAACATCGCTAACATCACCAACATTGAAAGATCCACAACTATATATGTGATGTCTGAGTCTGACTTAGGGCATGGCAGGTAAAAGTCATAAAGTTAGTTTATGATTTATAATTAATGTTAATGTCTCTGCTGGCCCCTATAGGTATCCAAGATTCTTTGTGAGTGTGGGAAAAGGGTGGTATAATTTCTGGAGTGGGGCAAGCCGTCTGCTTCTCAAAATGTGTGGAGGAAGGGCATTGGTGTTAACTCTATTTAATAATTCTTCATATTATCTCGCTCTTCTCCAACCCTTCCTCCACTGATAGATAAAAATACACCCTTCATGCTCCAGCTCTTTGGAAATGTTGAAACAAAGACAAGATGGTTCTTCTACACATAAACCTTCTTCATAAAATCAGATCAAATGTTTGTGGCTTATACAGCTGCTAATGTCACTTAGAAGTTTAGTAAGAAGGTAATACATTATTTTTGTTCATAAAACTGTTGTTGCCATATAATTATCATTTCAGTAAAAACCTGGCTTGCATTTAGCTCCTACACATTGAAATTATAATGTATTCTAACTTTTTTATCTAAAGAACAGAAATAATGTACAACAAGTAAGTTAACTTTCTCAAGTGAAAAAAAATATTATGAACTATATAATGTAAAGTTAAAACTTCAGTTCGAATGGGATCCCTCCGCCAATCAATGGGCATTATTAAATTCCAGGAGTTACAGAGCGATTCAATTAGAAAAGGCTGCAACGACATGGGAGGAATCGGAATCCGTAAACCATACTTCGGCATGTAGCATTTGCGGGCGTGTAGATGATACATTTTTCAAATCCATAGTTACGGGTTTTGACAGAGCCAATAGTAAAAGCGATCATAATTATTACGTTACTAAAACATGGAGGTTACATTTCAATCACTTACAGTTTTGATGTTTGATTTGCAATCGGACCCGCATTCCAGAAATAATGTAATATGAAAAAATTAGTGCATATAATATTCTAGTCCATGGAAGTTCTGTTATATGTATTAACACATTGATTGCCAGGATTGATATAACACGGAAATTAACCATTAAAAAAAATATTGAGATTTGCTAGCTTGAGAATGTCGTGCTATTCATTTTAATAACTTTCATTGCTTTTACAGTGCTACGGACAGGAGTTTAACCCCCTTGCGGGTCCTCTCCAGTACTCGTAGGATTTTTGGCTACATTTGCCATTTGCAGGTGTGAAAACAATTGCGGGCTTGAAGACTTGTAGCAATTTAATAGCGATTTGCAATTGTAACATTTACGGGCTCGAAAGATGAAAGGCAGAGCTGGGCCGGAGTTCCGATTTGGGCACACACTGTGTTTTTCAGCCTGTAACAGCAGATCGTTTGCGGGTAGCTAACAGAGGCCAGTTTACTCATAGACAGTCTTTAAAAACTAAAAACAAAATTCCAGCTGCTAATATTGTTAGTTTGGTACATACTTGATAAACATGTGTGCCTTTTCTTTTGACATACAGTGGTGCTTTAAACCTTTTCTACAAATGCAATCAAATCTACATGACCAAAGAAAAAGCAATATTTAGATGTACAATGTGTTAATGGAAAAGATTGTTCAGAACCTAATTATTTATCATTTAATTTGTTTTTAGCAGATAAATCCTTATGTTCCCTCTCTGGCATCACGAAACATGGCAGGAGGATAAAACATTGAGAAGGATGCCAACCCGCTCCCTGGCTTCCTTCACAGCGCTACTCCTATTTTGTCACATGTGCACTTGCTAGTAAACAGAAAATTCAATTTGAAGACCCATACCAATACACCCATCTAATCTGCCCATTGCCATCCAATAGCGCAGGCAGAAAAGAAAAGCAGTTTTTTTTTTTTTTTACATTAAATAAGAATTATTTTAGGTGTTGTCAGTTTTAACTACTTCATAGATAATGAAGAGGGATGATGTATGTGGCTGCATCTTTATCAAGTAAGAGTAATTACCTCATATTACATGCTGTGAAATTAAATCCTCATTGCCATCATTTTAAAATAATAATTTTATTTTTTATCAAAGATAGAAACAAACAGACAAACAGGTATAAACTGTTGGCGTTGTAATGCATCTGTAGTCACTAATAACGTATATTAATAATTTATTAACTTATTCCACTATTTGCACTACAGAGAGTAAATATATATATGAATATAAAGTAGGCAGAGTTTTCAACTAACACTCCAAATATTACAGGAAAACTTGCTTAGAAATTAGTATCTTTAAGCATCCCCACCCCCGGTATGTTTTCTTGTAAACTAATAAACTTTTCATTATTCCTGTTGAAGGCACTGGCAGTTCTAGTTGCCATGTTTTCATTGTGCAGATAAGATTTCTCTGCATTCAAAGTCTTATCCCACCTCAGGAATCAGCAGACACCAAAATGTTTCGCATTTGTGCAGAAACATGGGGCCCTATTCTGTCAGTAGCCTGTATATGCTTCAAATTCGTACTTTTTTTCTCTAAATGTTTAGATGTATTCTATTGACTCCAGCTCGCAATTCACCTCCTTAAGCCTAAAGTCATAAACCCTGCCTTTTTAGTAGGATTTCAAGGGATATGACTATATGATCTGACAATATTTAAGCAAGTATGTTGCGCAATTCATTATAATGAGTTTCCATGCTTTTAAAGTACAGTATTGTGTTACAGCTTTAATAAGTGTTTGAAAAAGTCCTTGCGAGTCCTATTTAGTACTCGTAATATTTTTGACATAAATGTGATACTTTTTTCAGTTGCGTGTTAGACGTTATTTGTGAGCTAGAAATATGGGTCTTTTTTTGAAGCTGCTATCTTATCCTACTGGTCCTTGCTGTTTTGTAACTAGTCATATTGCCAAGTGGCTATTCATATAGACAGTCTTTAAACGGAACGGAACAGAGATCTGCATCCAAGGTTCCTCTCACTGAAAGATGATGAGACACTCAGTGAGGACGTTTAACTCCAAAAGAAGAATTCATTTTGTATGTGCCGACTTAAAGGTGTGATCCAATCACCTTATCCCATTGCTCCCAGGTGCTAATCATATAAGGAACAAAGTTTATGTCTCCCACCATTAAATAAAACTTGAATATAATAGTTACAAATTAAAGGTTATATATTTTTAAAATTTTCTTAAAACACTGTGCACTGTATGAAGTCAAATTCCTAAAAAGAGCAAACTATAAATATGACATTAGTGGGTATGATAATGTTGTATCCTGGGCAGAGAAAGACACTGAGATCTGTACCTGTTATATACGGTCCAATCACATTATTATGACCACTATCTAATGTCTTGAATAACTGCTGTGGGTATCACATACAGCACTAAGATGCTAGAAGGTTAGTAAGGGTATCTGGAGCCATGCAGACTGCTGAAGGGTGCATGGTGAAGGATCCATGCAGCAAACAAGGTGATCAAGGTGGTCCCACAGGTGCTCAACGGGGTTCAAGCCCAGGGAATTTGGAGGCCAGGGAAGTACTTGAAAGTCTTTATTTTGCTCCTCCAACCACTAGAGGACCATGCTGGCCCTATAACATGTTGCATTGTCCTGCTGGAAGATCCCATCCACTCTAGGGAAGACAATCAAAAGCCAGAGGTATGATTGGACCCATACAATGCCAAATAAAATTCCCCAGACCATAACGTCACCGCCACCATTTTGTGTTCATTCAAAATGGTTGCAGAGTTTTTGTTCTCTGAGGTTTCGCGCCTGACATGCCAACATCCAATTTCGTTACTGTCGTGAAAAGTGAAGCTGTTTCTGAAGGTGAACCCTTGTTAACATGAGTGCAGATATCAGCTGTGTGCTTTGGAGCCCCATAAGCAACAGGGTTGGCGGAACTGTCCTTTAAGACGCACGTCGGGTAGCCCCCTAGTTTGTTTGGATGCTAAATTGTTCAACTGTAGCTTGTCGGTTGGCCCCCACACATCTTCACCGCCGATGTTCACCTCTAACATCAATGGCACATGGTGCTCCACAGTTTCAACATTGTTTATTTGCAATGCTGCCATTTGTCCATCACGGTACGCTTTAGTCAAAGCAGAATGCAAGTTATTCACAAACTGCACTGTTTCAGAAATACTGCCACCCTTGGCCGAAAGTCCGATAAATTGCACATTTTACCCATGACAGCTCTGGTTGATATATGTGCAGAATGCCTACATGTCACCTTATATACCCAACCAAGCCAGCTCACGACATATGCCGTATTTCATTGGTGGCATGCTGACGTCAAAAGTAGGCTATGATCATACTATTGTGACTGGACCCTGTATATTTCAGGTCTACAGCTAGAAAAACTGGACGTTTACTGCTGTCAGTATATTTTAAATTAACAAATGGTGCAGACACAAATTATAAGGTAACATTTCATGACCAGAATATATACAGGTTGGAGAGGATAAGAGATACAAGGATATTAGAGAAACTTGCAAATATATCAGAGGGTGTAATAAAGTTCCAGTAAATATTTTCCAGAAAAGGAGAAATGCAAGAACACGAGGTTATGATTTGAAGTTTGAAGTTGGAAGATATTTGGGTAATGAGAGAAAGTACTACTTTACAGAAAGAGTAGGAAATAAGTACAACAGCCTTCCAGTTAAGGAATTTAAGCATTCCTGTGGTAAGCATAAGGCTATCCTAAAGCAATCCTTTAGGTAGACAGAATGGGAACAATAGGTGGACCTTTTGGTTCTTATCTGCCATCAAATCTGTATTTCAAAATATATTCCCTTACTCTTCAAAAATTCATATTTATACCTAAAAGATATATAAAGTTGCTAATGTTAGTTTGTTACCTACCGTATAAACATTTTTGTTGCATTACAGTGGCCTTTAGGCTGATGTTACTCAAATACTCCTAAGTGTCCAATTATCTAACAACTACCCACGACTCTCCCTTCTCCCGACACGACACATCATATACTAGTAAAGGTGCTTTAGTTAAATAACGGAAAACATTTCTATAATCAGAGTTTGCAAACATTTATATTTATTCTAAAATATTTTTATGTTATTATCTTATACATATCCTGCTCCTGTTGTTCGTTTGTTATATACTGTGTGAGTTTTTTCCTAAAATACAATGGCCCTTGAACTTATTGTCATTAAACATTTTCTGTGCAGGCTATCGTAAATCTACATGACCAAGTAAAAAGCAAATATGTCAGTGTGGGTGAGAGTTGATAAAAGCCATGGAAACCAACTTTCTTTAATCTTATTTATCAGGCAATTTGTTTTTATCAGATGAGTGCATATGTTGCAACTGGTCTGGCAGTGGAGGGTAAAACATGTGGAATGAGGCAGATAGTTTTCCCTGGCATCCTTCACAGTTCCACGCTTATTTTGTCAAATGGACATATTTCTAGTCAACAGAAACTTAGACCCAATTCAATTAGTCAAATTGTAATTACTGGAGCCCATAATGTAGCCCGTAAAAGTTACTGATATTCAATTGACCTCTTCTAGCTACCTGCAAGTGATTTGCAGGTTGCAGGCTCAAAAATCCTGCAGATTGTCAAAATCGCATCTTTGCCTTTGATCTTTCAAGGCCACAAAAGTTACAATCACTAAAATCGCAAATCGCAATTCAATTACAACTATTCAACAAGCCTGCAATTGCTCTCAAGCCTTTAAATGGCAAATGTAGCAATTATTTCTATGAGTACTAGATAGAACTTGCAAGTGGGTTAAACACCTGTTCATAACACTGTAAAGGCAAATATAAACACACTACTGTACTAAAAAATACTGGGAAAGCAATGAAAGGCATTGGAATGAATTGCACAACAGTCTCAAGCTCGCAAAATAATTTTTTTTTTTCACGTTTTATTTCTGTGTTATATTGATCCCAGGAATCAAGGAGTTAATATATATCAGGCCACCCACATGAACTAGAAAAGTTTCTTAATGTATTTTTATTGATTTTTATATTACTGGATTGGGAGTCGTACTTCTAAACTTCTAGTTTAAACTCCATGTTTTACTGACATCATGATGACGGTCTCATTTAGTATTGGTTCTGTCTAAATTGTAACTTACGGGCTTGCTTAATTGATCATTATCATGCCCTGAAATGCTACGTACGGGTTTACAGGTTTCCGGTTTTAGGCTTTATTCCTGTAATTGCAGGCTTGAGGCAATTGAATACAGCCAGAATTCTAACACATTTTTAACCTGCAGACATGCAGCCTGTATGAATGTAATTAATTACAGGCTTGCAATTGAATGGAAGCCATAGTTTTCAATGTAGATACAAACAAACAGATCAATTTAATCTGTCCATTCTATTTATCCCAGTCATGGAAAATACCAATACTGCTATGCACCATCATGTAGAGACATAAAAATCACATGAGAAAGTTTTTTAAATGTTAGTTCTGATCAGGGATTGACTTAGATATTTCCAATTTTAGTTGTTGTATATTCATTGAAGACCTCCCAAAGGATGCTGCATAGATAATTAGGTACAGTCTATGACTGTTATATTTCAGTTTTTATTCAAGTTTAATAGTGCAAAAAAAATCGAAGAAAAAAAAAAAAAAAAGAGTTGAGGTTAATTAAATGACCACTGTGCAATGAAAAAAAAAATTAAATTAATAATAGCACAATTAGTCATTTTGTATTTTTAAATTCTGAATTGTATTGAAAATACAAACAAACCGCAGGATAATATGGCAGTTGCACCAGTATGACCTATTAAAACAAAATCTTTTAAAAAAGGTGCAGTAAAGAAATGTAAGGATTACACAATATAGGACAAACAGTATTTACTAAAATGTCAATTTTGTGTAGTTCAGCTCCTGGGATAAAAAAAGAAAAAGCAGAGAATGGAATGTGGAGATTAGGAACATTGCAGAGGAGGTCAGGTAACAAAAAATAAAAAAAATAAAACTAAGTTTCTAACTAAACTGCTTAATACAGAACATTATGATGACAAAATGTTAAAAGGGTTAAGCTACCTGTAACGGAACCCATCACTGTTTTACCCTGTTTTATGATTATTATGGTTAAAATATGATCCTACTGTTATACTGCATGTATGTTGGTTGATGCTCTGCAAAATATTGTCCCAGACATTTGCAGCTACTTGGCATGGGAGATAATCCTGTTACAGCGACTCCGCATAAGATAAAGGAAGTCTATTGTATACAGTGTTTTCATTCTCAGATAAGAACAGAGAAGTGTAATTGAATCAATGTCTGATTGTATCAAAGTTGCCAGGGAGGTGTGACCCACCTATTGTTCTCTTTATGTGTATTGTGCGGCCAAATATGGGCATGTGTATTGCCTGTGGCCAAAGAGATGTATATATATTTCTGTAAAGGTAAATAAAGTCAGTATTCATTTGACTCCCAAATTGTGTGTCGTCCAATATGGGAGGTCGGGAATGGTGAAACTGTAGTGCCTCTTGGGTATTTTACCGTATACCAGCGGAGATTTTGGACTGCGTGTTCCAGCTCCGTTACATTTGTTGGCAAGTGGCGGAATTGTTCCCACGGTCAGAAGGACAGCTACAGGAGACACCATTCCGTGGAGTACAAATTGAGGGCAACGCTAGTATCCGTACAGCGCCCCTGGCTACAGCAGGATGGAACCGGCTAGTTTTCAGACAGCGTTCCATCATGAGGAGGAGGAGGAGGCGGCCGCGGACTACAGGGATGCAGACAGAAAGGAACTCATGGTTACAGTACCTCTTATTACCCCACAGACTGAGTTTCAAAGAGAACTCCAAAGCAGACTGGCCTTTTTCCCAGGTACGCTTCCCATGAAAACCTTGGAATGGTTAATGACAGATGTCCACAAATCCATAATGGAAAAGCAGCGGGCACGGGAGCGGTCCATCTTGGGAGCTGCTAACCCACCTCCCACCATTAACCCCCCCCCAGCACTGCGTCCGGGTGGTGGGAACTACCAAACCCCTCCACGGTACATCAGGTGCCACACGTGTAACCAGCAGGGTCACATGCAGAGAGACTGTCCCAGAAACAGAATCCGCTCCACGTGGAATACTCCAACTAATTCCCCCCCCCAGCGGCAGTGTGTACCCCAGGGGGCCGAAGGTGTCGTCCTTCCCCCCCAGCGGCAGTGTGTACCCCAGGGAGCTGAAGGTGTCGTCCTTCCTCCCCAGCGGCAGTGTGTACCCCAGGGGGCAGAAGGTGTCGTCCTTCCTCCCCAGCGACAGTGTGTACCCCAGGGAGCTGAAGGTGTCGTCCTTCCTCCCCAGCGACAGTGTGTACCCCAAGGAGCTGAAGGTGTCGTCCTTCCTCCCCAGCGACAGTGTGTACCTCAGGGAGCTGAAGGTGTCGTCCTTTCTCCCCAGTGACAGTGTGTACCCCAGGAAGCTGAAGGTGTCGTCCTTCCTCCCCAGAAGCAGCGTGTACCCCAGGGGGCTGAAGGTGTCGTCCTTCCTCCCCAGCGGCAGTGTGTACCCCAGGGAGCAGAAGGGGCCGTCCTTCCTCCCCAGCGGCAGTTTGTACCCCAGGGAGCAGAAGGTGTCGACCTTCCTCCACAGCGGCAGTGGGTACCCCAGGGGGCCAAAGGTGTCGTCCTTCCCCCCCAGCGACAGTTTACCCTAACCAGGGGAGACACCAATCTCCCAGACGGCGCAGATGGGACCGTGGTCTCTGCGCCCGCAGCCTGTCCAGATCCCCAACTACCCTCACTGGGACAACCGGAGAAGGGGGTAAGTACAAATTCCCCTCCCCAGCTAACTTCTAATGTGGCCCCAGGGTTAACAGAGGAAATGTTAACCCCCACTGACCCCCACGTTTTCCTGGCTACTGAGCCGGAATATGTCCCAGGTACCCCAGCAGAAGAGCTGACAGTGGGGCAGAGTGCAGTCGGCCTCTGCCCTCCCTTTGTCCCTTGTACAGAGCAGGAGGTCCTGCAGGTTATACCAGCAGAAGAGCTGGCATCAGGGCAGAGTGCCGCTGGCCTCTGCCCCTCAAGTCCCCTCAGCGTGTTGCCCCATCACCACAGCGAAATATCCAGGTGCCTGGTTAGACTTCCCCCCAAAGGGGAGATGTGTGACGAAGTGCCCTTCGCCACTTTGGCTTGGAGAGGACTGTTTGCCAGCCTCCTGCCCTGCGACTATGGCCCTGGTACATATTGCCCTTTGGAACCAGTGTTCTTCCATACCAGAGTGTATGTCACTCATTCTGGCCCTTTACATACAGGGGGGTCATTCTGTGCTTGCCCTGTGGGAGCGGTGATACCCCAGATGGCTATGCCATGGAGCCCATTCATGTGATGAAAGACTATGGGAGAGACTTTGGCTGCTTGGCAATTGAACTGTGTGAGTAGGATCTGAGCGCTATTCGGTAGTCTTGTGCGCTCAGATCCCAGCTATCTGGGGATATGGGAGGTGTGAGTAAATGTGAATTGCGGTGACGCTGATGGGTTGTCAAGCTGGAGAGTTGACCAACAGATACTTTTGTCCGGACATCCCCAGGCCGATCCGTTGGGATCAGACCGTGTATGCCGGCTTGTGGTCACGGGGGAGGTGTGTAACGGAACCCATCACTGTTTTACCCTGTTTTATGATTATTATGGTTAAAATATGATCCTACTGTTATACTGCATGTATGTTGGTTGATGCTCTGCAGAATATTGTCCCAGACATTTGCAGGTACTTGGCAGGTACCTGTTACAGCGACTCCGCATAAGATAAAGGAAGTCTATTGTATACAGTGTTTTCATTCTCAGATAGGAACAGAGAAGTGTAATTGAATCAATGTCTGATTGTATCAAAGTTGCCAGGGAGGTGTGACCCACCTATTGTTCTCTTTATGTGTATTGTGCGGCCAAATATGGGCATGTGTATTGCCTGTGGCCAAAGAGATGTATATATATTTCTGTAAAGGTAAATAAAGTCAGTATTCATTTGACTCCCAAATTGTGTGTCGTCCAATATGGGAGGTCGGGAATGGTGAAACCAAGTGCCTCTTGGGTATTTTACCATATACCAGCGGAGATTTTGGACTGTGTGTTCCAGCTCCGTTACACTACCTTATCCGTGTGAGCACTTTCTCTTTAGAAGCATATCTAATAAAGTTAAATAGTAGCTTTATAATACCTACTAGCTGGTGGCATCACCTCATTATAAACTAAAATTTAAGGATTAGTTTCCGCTATTTCAGGCCCCCAAAGCATTCTGCCAGCAAGCCATCATTTATTACCTTTTTTTTTATTTTTTATTGGACCACCTAATATATATAATATCTTATTGGCTGTTGCTGGGATGTGGCATTGTTATAGAAGGGGTAATGGATTATACCATGTACATTATGTAGTTCACTATAAAAAGCTATGTTGTTTATGTTTGTGTTCTGTCAGCCAGCCATTTTGGATGTTTTGGTTGCTGACCCACGTTTTTGTCTAAATAAAATCTAATTATAAGAAATTTATCAGAGGCTTCTGTTTTTTGGTATCATGACTGGGTTTCGGAGTAAAATGTGGCTTGTGGATATGGCTTTTCTCCAACAAGTACAATGACAATAACAATACAGGGAGTAGATTGAAAGGCTACCAATAATACATTTCAAATAAGAGTTTGATGCTGATAACCTTGACCCTTATTCTGTTGCCCTAATACTGTCTGTAAGTATGTGGGCTTGAAATTTGCACTAGTTACAGAGTGATTCAAATCAGCAAAGCCGCAACTACAGGCCCAAAGTTTCAAGCCCGTAAACACTTCCCACGCCCGCAAGCTGTTAGTGGGCTGGAATAGAAGCGGGCCGCAGTTACAATCCAATCCCGTAATTATAGAGTGCGACACGGGCCTCAGAGCCAATAGAAAGCAGGCTAGCGGAAAATAATTGACAGAGAGAGATTATAAAGCTGCGTTCCACACGCCCATGCTTTGACTGCGTAGCACACAGGTTCCGGAGATGATGTTTGGTTATTAAGAGAGAGAGAGAGAGAGAGAGAGAGAGAGAGAGCAGGCAAATTATCAAAGCAGGAAGTTATGGTTTCATTCATTTATCTTATTATAATTTTACACTTAAACTTTGATTACACATATTTACTGATTACACATAATACATAGTTACATAGTAATTAAGGTTGAAAAAATACTTTACAATACAAATACATATATAGCAAATAACACACATAGATCCACATAGAGCTAGGTCACTCCCTACACCCCAACCCCCCCCCCCCTCATCCTATAGCACACACCCCATCGCTAGGTAAATCCATATACATACACACACCCTATACCCCACACTCCATCCTCCAACAGTTAATAGTTACACAATAAACACATTTTTTTTACCTCTCAAATAAATACAGAAATACTTTTTTTGATTCATCCTTATTTTCTGTGGAGGGAGGAGAGAGGAGGGGAGAGGACTGGAGATGTGGGGAGGAGGAGAAAAGGAGAGGCAGGGAGAAGAGAGAGGTGGCCCTGGGGAGTGGTGGGGCGGAGGAGGTGAGGAGTGGAGGGCAGGAGTGGAGAAGAGGAGGAGAGTGGAGGAGGAGGAGAGTGGAGGAGAGGAGAAGAATAGAGTAGTGGAGGAGGAGGGGAGAGGAGGAGAGTAGAGGAGTGGAGGTATAATAGTCTTAAGGGTATTCTTAAAGGGACTATTTTGATGAGTGTAGGACCAAGGTCCAATTGTTAAAAATAATAGGTTATCAATGTTTCCCCAAACCTTGGTTGTGTGCCCTAGACTCCTCAAACACCAGTTCTCCTCGGTCACCCAAGCCTAAAGTGTTCACGGTCAAAATTATTTTTGGGCACTCATTTCATGTGTATAAAAAGAACCTGGCCAACCTGCGAGTAGTATTGGCCTCCTTGGCCTTTTAGAGCACAATGAAGAGTGGGTTTGATAACTGGTGGCAGGGTTGGGATCACCAAGGCAGCAAAGGGTATTCAGATGCCAGGACACAAGACCTGTCCAGCGATGATACAGGAGCTCCTGCAGATACAGTCAATCTCCGTAGCGTTTTCAAGCCCAATGAAGAGTTGCAACAGAAATATTAGTTTCGTAAATAACCACTGATTGTTTTTACCAACGATGTTAGACCATGCTGTGACGATCTGGGGGTAGGGGCTATTACTACCTAGGGCCACCTGCCATAGATTACAGGTTAACTACCCAAAATGACCATTTGGTTCTTGGAAATCCCAGCACCAGCACACTGATATCTGGCTTCTGTATTAGTCAGAGTATCTCCATCAGGAATCAACACTTCCAGGAGTCTCAGTAACCCTCCTGCGGTAGTGGCAGGACAGGTTACTTGCAGGGTGGAGATAGGTTCACTATCAAGGCTACCATGAGCAAAATAGGAGACATACAATTTCTATATGCCTCAGAAGTGAACTGATTTATTTTTGGAAAGTCAAACAATATATATAGGGGGTAGATACAGAGGGGGTATACACAGTGTAACAATGAGAGGGTGTGTCAGACAATTACAGGAGATGATCCCACATGGGGTCTAGCAGTACCTTGATGGGTGGCACCTGAGAACAAAAGGGCTACCTTCTAATACACATCCTGCCATCTCTGTGTCTGAGTGTGCCAGACCATAGATAGAGTAAATGGCAGATTTGATTAACTTAATTTACTAACAAGGGGCCAGAACAGATAAGAGTACAACAGAGGTGTCTACTCACTGCAGCACACATTATTTTAACCCCATCATGACCACTCAGTCACAGTTTAAACATAACACAGAATACAGAAATATTACATGGGGAATTGCATACAGTATACAGCATAAGTAAGAAAAAGTGTAATTAAATATAACTGCAATTGGTAATTATTAAAGCTTTTGAGTGGAACATAATTAAGTTTGAACGTTAGGTATTTTAAGAATAAATTACCTAATACAATCCCACAATTCTTCTAATGACTTTAAATTATAAAATATCTCTCAAAGTACAATAAGAGGGTGAAATCTGGAAAGATATGTCCAGTTGGTATAACTAAAAATAATGATAAGACTTTAATCGATAAAAGTTTCTGTGGGAGGGTCCTTTCAGGTAATCAAAAAAACACACACTTATATATATATCTTTGCTGTTGTTTAATTCAGTTGTGTCCCACTCTTTGTGGCTCTGTGAACCACAGTACTCCTGGCACATCTGTCAGCTACTTCCCCTTTTAGATCAATCAAGCTCATGTTCCTTGCATTATTGACCACATCTATCCATCTCAGTTTCTGTTATTCCCTTCTTCGGGTGCCTTCAATCTTTCCCAGCATCAGAGTCTTCTATAGGGTATCCTGATTCTCATGATATGACCAAATAATTGAACTTTAACCTCATGATCATAACTTCCAATGAACAGTGGATTGATTGAATCCCCTGCAGTCCAAGTTATTCTAAGCAGTTTTCTCCAACACCACAACTCAAAGATCTACAGCGCTCAGCCTTCTTTATGGTCCAGCTCTCACATCCATATGTTACTACTGGGAATGCCATAGTTCTAACTAAGCAGATGTTTGTTGATATATCTTTACTTTTTAATAGCTTATCCAAGCTTGCCATAGCTTTCCCCCCCTTTAGAAAATGTCTGTTAATTTCATGACTGCAGTCACCATCCTAAGAGATCTCAGAACACCGGAAAATAAAACTGCCTCTACTTCTTCCCCTTCAACTGAAATTGCCATTTGCTATGATCTTTGTCTTATTAACGATGAGCAGCAGGCCGGCTTATTTCACCCTCATCAATAGATCCTTTAGTCCATGTATCTGAGGTTGTGGATATTCCTTCCAGCAATATTAATTCTGGCTTTGGATTAATCCATTCCCACCTTACGGATGATATACTCTGCAGATAAGTTGAATAAATAAGGTTAAAAGATTTAACCTTGTTGCACTCCTTTTCCGATCTCGAACCATTCTGTTGTCCCATGCTTGCTTCTGACCATGACTTCTCTGTCCACGTGGAGATTCTTCAGGAGGAGGATGAGATGATCTGGTACTCCCATCTTTTTAAGAACTTGTCACATTTTGTTGTGATACACACAGTCAAACGCTTTAGAATAGTCTATGAAGCAGAAGTAAATGTTTTTTTGGAACTCTCTTGCTTTCTCTATTATCCAGCGGATATTGACAATTTGATCTCTTGTGCCTCTTGCTCTGCGGAACCCGGCTTATACATCTGGTAGTTCCTGGTCCATAAATTGTTGGCGTTGAGCTTGTAGGATCTTAAGCATTACCTTGCTGGCACGTGAAATTAGTGCAATTGTTTGATAATTGGAGAGATCTTTGACACACACACTTGCATTTTACAAACTGAATGAGAGGATCAGTGTTCTATTTTCTTTTCAAACCTGATACTGTGAGCTCTTGTTAAACAAGTTGTGGGTACTACATTCATATCGTTCAAATAGAAGCATCCTCTGCATTCAAAGTCTCCTCCCACACCAGGATGCAGATTCAACAGAAGCATAATAAGATATAAAAGATAATAGAGTCTGTTTTATAATTATATACATACTAAAACACTGGCTAAGTGTAGTTCTTCAGAAAAGTACATTTTAAATAAAGTATATGATTCTGGAGATCACTATAGTTATAAATATAGTAAAACTCATCACTAAGCATTTCATTCGATTTTTATTCAGCTCCTCACATTCCTTCCAGAAGTCTAATCCAGCTAGGAAAAAAACTAAAATGTCTGACACTATTAAATAAAAATGAATATAATAGTTAAACATTAAAGTCTATATTTTTCACATTCCCAAGTTTTTCATAAGAGCATACTATAAATATGACAATAGGGCAAAGACCCTGATTAACCATGCAGAACTGAAAAATAGTAGTCAGAAACACCAGGTGAATAAAGTGGGGAAATAAATCTATGTAGGTTTAAGCATAGATATTGATAGATAGATAGATAGATAGATAGTCAGGTAGATAGGGAGAGAGGTGATTATTACCTAATAATTAAATATACTATGGGCTATACAAATAATTTGGGGATTAGTAAGAGCATATTGTCACGACTTGCTTCATTAAAGGGACTTGACAAGAACCTAATTCAAGCCTACCCCAGCAGGGCCGTGTAGTTCTTACTACCTCTGGTACAGAAGATGGCCTCAGGATATCAGGGACACCATTTAATCCCTTAGAATTAGGATTAATGCACAGAATGAAATTTACACCTTGTCTCTGTAAATTCGGATACCACTGACATACCTTTATTAATCGGCACACAGGCTGGCCAATCAGTAAGTCCCATCCCTAAATAATAGGCTTCCCCTGCTTACTGGGAACCCCTGCACCTCTGATGAAATCAGTTCTTTATTTTCATCCTGTTAATTATATTTAGGTGGGATGAGTGTGTTATCACAGATAACAACATTGTAACATACTAGGCAGCACCTGCTTACTCGGAATCCCTGTACCTCTGATGAAATCAGTTCTTTATTTTCATCCTGTTGATTATATTTAGGTGGGATGAGTGAGTTATCCCAGATAACAACATTGTAACGGAATAGGCTGGTGCAATAGCCTGCAGACTAGGTAATATGTTTTTTTACAACAATTCCTATAACATGAAACTTTGTACATAAACCAACAGTGTAATCATATTTTAACCATAAGTACTAAGAAATACATAACCATAATAATAAAAACAGAGTAACTCTGGCCAGTCAGGCTCAGGCCATAGTGTAAATGGTCCTGCTGTCATCGAACGACTAGAATCTTGATTTTGGCAGGAAGAGAATTTTTCAAGCTGCTTGTTCTGAGACTCTGAGAAATCAATTTCCTCTAGAAAAAATTACATTGTGATAACCTAAATCTGCCAAATTTCCATAATTAATGAGGAAAACAATCACAGAGTTTAATAAACTTTATCTGAATAACAGTATACCGTATATACTCGAGTATAATGACGCGGTGCACATGTGATGTCACATGCGCGCCGGCGCCGGGTCAAGGAGCGGAGGCCGGAGCACAAGCAGGTAAGTGAGGGGGGAGGTATTTAGGGGGGTTTAGGTGGAGGAGGGGGGTTGTGGGGGGTTTAGGTTGTGGAGGGGGGAGGGAAAGAGACACGGGGGGTTAGAGAGACATACGGGGGGTAGAGAGACACAGGGGTTTAGAGAGACACGGGGGGTACAAGGTAGAAACAATATTAACACATTGCAATGAATGGATGGTCCTGTCCTTGAGCTTAGAATCTAGCATATATACTGCTTTTCCTAACGCACCAAACAAGATTGAAAACTTGCAAACTTACAATCTTTAGGGTTTGGTGATAGGAGGGTGATAAATGCATTGTGAGAGGCTTCTTTGAACAGATGAGATTTTAGTGAGGTTTGTAAGGTTTTGAGGTAGGAGGATAGTCTAGTGGAGAGAGGCAAGGAGTTCTAGAGAAAAGGGGCAGCATGAGAAAAGTCCTGCAGGTGAGAGTAAAAGAACGTGATAAAAGAGGAGGAAACAAAAAGGTCATTAGGTCGGGTGGGGGAATATTTTGAGGTGAGGGCAGTGATATAATGGTGTGCTGTAGTGGTTGTTGAGGATTTTGTAAATTAGGGTCATGATTTTAAATTTTATTCTGGAGTCTATGGGAACCCAGTGGAGTGACTGACCAAGAGGTGCAACAGACACTGAGAATTGAGTATGGTAGATGAGTCTAGATCATTATGCATTAGAGTGGAGATAGAAGGGTTATGGGGCAGGGGGCAGCCAGGAGAAAGTTGCAGTAGTCAAGGTGAAATAATGAGAGAATTCATTAGAATTTTAGTTGTGTCTGGTGTAAGACAAAGACATATTTTGGAGAAAAAGATTTTATTAATGATTTTATTTGATTTGATTTTAGTGTTACAAATAAAAGATAATAATAATAATAATTTTATATGAGGAATGAAAGAGAAGGTAGGGTCCAGAGGAACCCCAAGATGATGGGCCTCAGAGGTGGAATTGATAATGGCATAAGAAGATGAGGAGCTCAGTCTTTGACATGTTGAGTTTGAGTTGATAGGCAGAAATCCAGGAAGATGTGCTTGCAAGGCAGCTGGGAACTCTTTCTAGAAGAGAGGAGGATAGATCTGGTACTAAGCAGTAGATTTGACTGTCATCTGCATAGGGATGATTTGTTTTTGTTCAGTCGGTTAGTGATGTCAGACTCTCCGTGACTCCATAGATTGCGGCACATCAGGCACATCTGCCAGTCACTGCCCCCCCTAAGCTCTATCAAATTGAATGCTTCAGTGACCTCATCTATCTCTGTCTCTGCCTCCCCCTTCTTCTTGTTCCTTCAATCTTTCCCAATATCAGAGCCTTCTCTAATGTTAATTCCTTAACATTTATGTCTTTTATCACACCCACGTTGGCATGAAAGAAGCAAATGAAGATCCCCAATTTACTTAAAAAGTTCTCTTGACCTTTCCATTTTGTTATCTTCTACCTCTTTACATCACTCACTGTATAATGTCTCCTTGTCTCTTCTTGCTATCCTCTGGACTTCTGCATTTAGTTGGACAAAGTGGGTTGAAATTCAAAAGACTTTATTAGGATACCAAGTGAGGATCTATGTAAAAGTAATTCACGTGAATAATGTACTTTGTTTAATGTCAGTTCATCATTAGAAACAAAATGTTGAAACTTTTCAACTGTATATTTTTTGTAAAAATTAATAACTTCCTGACCCTGATAACATTCACAGATTGTTTTTTGTGCATAAGGCACTGAATGACATGATAGGCTATTTTCTTTTGCTAATGCACCATAGTGATTTAGACACATAACAGCATTAACAAGTTTGTCTTTCAATATTAAATTAAAACAAGTTTACTGTATCCACAATATCAACAGCATAAAATGGGACCTGCTAATTTAATTTCCATGAAATGTTTTGATAACTCTCACACAAAATGATGAAATGGTGGAAAAATAAAAGAAGTGCCAAGTAACTGTCAGATGAAAACATCCACATTGTTTAGACATAAATACAAATAAATGAAAAGGAAGGAGAACAAAGTAGGACCTGCTGGTCTAGTAAATAAACATATCTTTATTGCATAAAGGGTAAACAGCTATTGTGACAAAGTTATACAAGGGTTTCCATGAGCCACAGACTTTACAAAGCTCCCAATGAGGTCTGAAAGATTTAACTTCCCTGAGCAACTGATTAGAAGCTGACTTAAGAATGCTATTGGAATTTGGATGTGGTAGTTTGACTGCAATTGCAGTCTCAGAGGCGGGGGTTTGTGCACTGCAGTCTGTTTGAGGCTATTAAAAAGGACTTAGCATATATTTAGTCTGGGCTGAAGAAAGATACACACAGGAGTGTGTGAAGGGTTTGAGTGAAGAAAGAGAGAAACACATAAAGGTGTTTTCTGAAGGTGGGAAAAGACAGACAGAGTGATAGCAGCTTGGACTTGATGATCTAAAGCAGAGGGAAATGTGGATACAAGTGATTGCAAGCAAAATATTGGACTGCTTATTTTGCTCCACCCAGGTTTAGCTGGATGGGAGCTTTAATAGTGAAGGAACTATCTATCAGTAAACATAGTGCTCTGTTGGGAACTGCTGTTTTCTTTGATTTGTTTTGATGTATTATTTTATAACAATGGTGGATATATTATAGTAACATTTGAAAAAGCATTAAATCCTCCTGTAATTGTGTTCCTCCATCAAAGTGCTGGAGACAAGAAAGACTGAGTGCAGGAAACAAGGGGAGACTCATAACTCATCACACTACTTACAAAATAAATATCAAAAGCTCAGATGTACAATAGGTCCAATGAGAAACCGCATAGAGAGGTTTTAATATCCAATATGTTTCATCCAGATAAGACTTCCTCAGGGATATTATTGCAATAAATAATATAATATAATATTTTTTTTATTTATTACTGCTGAAGGATTGATACATTTTCACTAGATAAAGAAGATAATGGAAAATAAGGACTTTGGATGGACGTTTCCCTAATGGATTGTGTTTTCAAGATCACAATCTGATTGCACGTAGCACATTATTTATTTTTGTGTTTGTATTTGAAAAAATCTATATAAATACAAAATAAACATATAAATGTAAAGTGATTCCCAGGTATGAATGTAAAATATAAAATCAATGCATATTGCAAAACAAAACTAAGTGTACACTGAACAATACAATCAGCAGCAAAAAATCTGTCTATAAATCAATTTACAAATCACACAATGTTTTATTATAATGTATAATCAAACATACCTTCAAAGTCTTTAAAGGGTTAAAGTGGCATTAATGGAGTTTAAAAATATGGTACAATTTAAAACTGTAGGTAATAATAAGTAATTTGTCAGTTGAATTTTGCAATAAGCAAATTGTATTTTCCTACAGTAAACTAACATTGAAGTTTACCATTTTGAGCTATATTTAAAGTGACACAGTGCAGATTGCAATATGTTATAATTTAAAACTGCAGGCAATAACCAGCATTTTATCAGTGAAATCACTTAAGCACTCACACTGTACTTAAAGATTAAACTATTGGAATTCATTACTAACAGATAAATCATAAGCCATTACATGCTTCAAAATGAAATTGCTATTTTTATACATGTAAGTGTATTATTAATAATGCAGCATAATTTTTATATTTTAAAATGTGAACATTGTATTGGAGCATGGGCGTAGGAGCCCAAAGAAATCTGGGGGGGATAATTTAACTCTACTCCCAGGACAGGAAGCAGGGCGCATTTAGCATAGCAGGGTCGGGTCTACCACCGGCGCACCCAGTGAAATGAACCAGGGCTATGCTCTGGGGGTGCATTGCTGCAGTGCATATATATAAAGTTGGCACATAGACCTACATTATATATATCTCATGAGGCTTTTAAAGTAGCCCAGGAAAGAAGGAAAGGTGGTGATGATAGGAAAATATTTCTCCAACTGAATGTAGAATTTCAGAGGATAGCACAAAGAGACAAGTAGACATTCTACACTAATCAATGTAAATAGATAGAAGATAAAAAAAATAGGACAGTCAAGAGATCTCTTCAAGAAAATTGGGTATCTCAAAGGAACCTTTCATGCAAAAGTGGGTGTGATAAAAGACCAAAATGGTAGGGACTTAAAGGAAGCAGATCAGATAAAAGAGGTGGCAGGAATACACTAAAGATCTATACAGGAAGGAACTTTACAGCAGTGATTAGCTCAATAGTTTGTCCAATGAGCTGGAGCCAGACATCTTGGAGAGTGATGTGAGATGGGCCCTAGGATGTCTTGCTAATAACAAAGCTGCAGGAGCTGATGGAATCCCATTTGAACTATTCAAAATGTTACAGGAAGATGCTGTGAAAGGGTTACTTGCCTTATGCCAACAAATCTGGAAAACTCAACAGTGGCAAATAGACTGGAAAAGGTCAGTCTACATCCCAATCCAAAAAAAGGCAGTGCCAAATAGTGCTCCAATTATCGAACAATTGCATTAATTTCACATGCCAGCAAGGTAATGCTTAAGATCCTACAAGCCAGGCTCCAACAATACATGGACCGGGAACAACCAGATGTGCAAGCAAGGTTCTGCAGCGAAGAGGCACAAGAGATCAAATTGCCAATGTCCGATGGATGATAGAGAAAGCAAGAGTGTTCCAGAAAAGCATTTACTTCTGCTGCCTGTGTGGATCACAACAAAATTTGGCAAGTACTTAAGGAGATGGGAGTACCAGATCATATCATCCACCTCCTGAAGAATTTGTATCTGGACCAAGAAGTCACGGTCAGAACCGAACATGAACATAATGGTTCAAGATAGAAAAAGGCGTTCAACAAGGTTGTACAGTGCCTTGCAAAAGTATTCACCCCCTTGACTTTTTACCTATTTTGTTACATTACAGCCTTAAGTTAAATTTTTTGTTAATTTGAATTTTATGTGATGGATCAGAACACAATAGTCTATGTTGGTGAAATGAAATGAGAAAAATATATACATAAAACTATTTTTTAGAAATAGAAAACAGAAAATTGGCACATCCCCTTTGTTATGAAGCCCATAAAAAGCTCTGGTGTAACCAATTACCCTCAGAAGTCACATAATTAGTGAAATGATGTCCATCTGTGTGCAATCTAAGTGTCACATGATCTGTCATTACATATACACACCTTTTTTGAAAGGCCCCAGAGGCTGCAGCACCTAAGCAAGAGGTACCACTAACCAAACACTGCCATGAAGACCAAGGAACTCTCCAAACAAGTAAGGGGCAATGTTGTTGAGAAGTACAAGTCAGGGTTAGGTTATAAAAAAATATCCAAATCTATGATGATTCCCAGGAGCACAATCAAATCTATCATAACCAAATGGAAAGAACATGGCACAACAGCAGACCTGCCAAGAGATGACCGCCCACCAAAACTCACGGATTGGGCAAGGAGGGCATTTATCAGAGAGGCAGCACAGAGATCTAAGGTAACCCTGGAGGAGCTGCAGAGTTCCACAGCAGAGACTGAAGTATCTGTACATAGGACGACAATAAGCTGTACGCTCCATAGAGTTGGGCTCTATGGCAGAGTGGCCAGAAGAAAGCCATTATTTCAGAAAAAAACTAAATGGCATATTTTGCGAAAAGGCATGTGGGAGACTCCCAAAATGTATAGAGGAAGGTGCTCTGGTCTGAAAAATTAAACTTTTCGGCCATCAAAGAAAAGGCTATGTCTGGTGCAAACTCAACACATCACATCACCCAAAGAACACCATCCCCACAGTGAAATATGGTGGTGGCAGCATCATGATGGGAATGTTTTTGAGCTGGGAAACTGGCCAGAGTTGAGGGAAAGATGGATGGTGCTAAATACAGGGATATTCTTGAGCAAAACCTGTACCACTCTGTGCATGATTTGGGGCTCACCTTCCAGCAGGACAATGACCCCAAGCACACTGCTAAAGCAACACTTGAGTGGTTTAAGGGAAAACATGTAAATGTGTTGGAATTGCCTAGTCAAACCCCAGAACTCAATCCAATAGAAAATCTGTGGTCAGACTTAAGGGCTGCTGTTCACAAGCGCAAACCATCGAACTTGAAGGAGCTGGAACAGTTTTGCAAGGAGGAATGGGCAAAAATCCCAGTGGTAACATGTGGCAAGCTCATAGAGACTTTTTCAAAGCAACTTGGAGCTGTGATTGCCGCAAAAGGTGGCTCTACAAAGTATTGACTTTAGGTGGGTGAATAGTTATGCGCATTTACTTTTTCTGCTATTTTGTCCTATTGTTCTTTGCTTCACAATAAAAAATCACATTTTCAAAGTTGTGGGCATGTTCTGTAAATTAAATGATGCAAATCCTCAAACAATCTATGTTAATTCCAGGTTGTGAGACAACAAAACACGAAAAATGCCAAGGGGGTGAATACTTTTGCAAGGCACTGTATATTGTCACCTTTTTATTCAACTTATACGCAGAGTACATCATGCGTAAAGCCGGGCTGGATGAGTCCAAAGCCATTTCATGAGAAGATATGCGTTGACTGTGTTGTAAATTTCGTTGGAAGTAGCACGCAGTTCAAGGAGCTGGTGGGTGAATTTGTTGGATAAAGAGAGTAGTAGTGGTTTTGATAGAGGTAGATTACGGTTTTGGATTTATTTATATTCTATTTCAAATGTATTTACACTTAAGACTTACACATATTTACAGATTACACATATTTGCAATACACATAGGTTAAAGAACACACATAGATATATATAGAGTTAGGACACATCACACACACATCCCCATCCTGCCCCCCACACCCCATTCCCCAACAGACACCAAGCCCACCTGGATTTGACCCCACTATCTCCCTCCTCGATCGACTTTGGATTTCGCCGGGGCCCTCCAACCTGCAAGCCAGCCGGCCAACACCTCCTTCCCCACACACCGGTGCGCTGGTCTGGCCGCCACCGCCACTGGGGACACAGACACCAACACTACCAGCATCACCCCTGGCTCCAGAAGGGCCTTGGACCTTCCCCACTCCATCACTGCCACCTCCTCACACGGCCCTGCAACCAGGCCTCCATCCCCACCACCACCACTGAGCCAGCCACTGGTCCCCAGCCCCCCATCATCTACCCCTTAAGGCTGGATGAGTCCAAAGCCAGAATTAAAATTGCTGGAAGAATTATCAACAGTCTCAGATATGCAGATGATACTACTCTGGTGGCTGAAAGTAAAGAGGAACTAAAGGACTTATTAATATATGTCTATATTGCAACGTATTTTGAAGAGTTTGTTTCATACTGTATATACATTGTATATCTATCTATCTATATATATGTATATACAATAGCATTAGTACAATTTTTTGACTCAATTTGTCCAACAAAGAAATTATTAAAATGAGGAATTTTTTATATGGATCTTTATTTATATACTAAGAACCTCATTCAATTGAGGCATTCGGGAGATATGGGCAAGTTACTTTGATATTCAATTGGCTTCCATTTGCAGGCTCCGATCGAGTTACGGGCTCTGAGCTGCGATTTATTACGATCCATTGCGATTTCTCAAATGGCAAGTTAATGCCCTCAAAGCCTTTGATCTTTAACGGCAGCAAAACTTCCGAATACTAAAATTTAGAAAATGCTATTCAATTGCTCTAATTCACCCTCGCTAACCAGTGTCAAGTGCGCAAATGACCAAAACCGAACCACAAGATAATGGTACCAACAAGGACTCACAATGGGTTTACGATTTGGCCAAGTTATAGAGCTATAACAATCAAGCTGGGCGCGAGTTACAGGCTTGAGACGCAAGCCCGTAAATATTGAATATGAAATATATTTTAATGGGTAATATTCTGTCACCTCCATCAGCCCGATTAAATTCAAAGTGCAAAGTGATACCTGCAACGGATGCGGGCTTGAAATTAAGTTTGAGCTGGGTTTGAGTTACAGGCTTGAGACTCAAGCCCATAAACCTTTTCCGCGCTTGCCAGTTGGAAAGGAATAGTTGCGATCAGCCAAAAATAAAAAAAATGCGGAATAACGCAGCGCGACATAGACCTCTCAGCCAATCGCATGCAGGCTAGACAATATGATTGACAGTTGGAGCTTATAAATTTGATTGACACACACCCATCCGTGACTGTGTTGTAAGTTTCATTGGAAGTAGCACGCAGGTCCGGGAGCTGGTGGGTGATTTTTTTTGGGAGAGAGAGAGTAGTAGTAGTTTTGAGAGAGGTAGATTATGTTTTTTGATTGATTTATATTCTATTTCAATATATTTACACTTAAGATTTACACATATTTACCCCAACTGACACCAAGCCCGCCTAGATTTGACCCCACTATCCCCCTCCTCGAACGACTTTGGATTTTGCCGGGGCCCTCCAACCTACAAGCCAGCCGCCTACACCTCCTTCCCCACACACCAGTGTGTTGGTCTGGCCGCCACCTCCAACGGGGACACAGACACCAACACTATCAGCATCACCCCTAACTCCAGCTGGGTCTCAGACCCTCCCCACTCCATCCTTTCCACATCCTCACCCGGCCCTGCAACCATCCTCACCACCACCAAGCCAGGCTGCTCAGGCGGAGATGCTGGCCATCATGCATGAACAGCATGACTTACTTTGTGGGATCCAGGCCAGTATCTCTGTCAACCATGCAGAGGTGATGCGCAGCCTAGCCAGGTGCTCTAGGGAGGAGAGGAGGAATCATCTGATGACAGAGACTTACCTGGTCCTCAGCCCCCCATCCTCTACCCCGGAGGCATCTCTCAGCCACCAGCAGCCCAGCCCCCCCCCCCCCCTCCTTCAACCATGTCTACGCCCCCGCCATGCTTGATGCTGTTCAATGTAAACTAATACTGTTACGGCAGTGGACTTGCAAAGTCTCACAATGGCATGTTAAGGACAGCCAGCATTGATACATGCACTAGTGAAGCATGTGATCCTAAACTCAATATCAGTCTGAGAACAGATCCTTGTGTCTGATGTAAGTAACAGTGAATCTGGCTGCTGTCCTTTGTGTCCTCTCCATATTAATGGCTATTTGCCCATATTACTGATTATCCAGAGACCTAGCTAATAGTAATGCTTGCAGATGAGAATCAATTGAGTTGCCATATTGTTACAGTTACAGTATTTAGCACTGTACATGCATTGTGATTTTTTTTTTTTTTATCCTCCTCTGCCTTTTTTTAGTTGTCCACTTTTCTTAAGTTTTTTCATTTTTTTGTTATCACATTGTATGTGTGAAACTGGATAGGATTACACAGTCTAGTGGTTAAATTGTCTGTTTCATTGAGCAGATCCAGACAAGTTGTAAGTGATATGAACATAAATGGTTTCTACAATTAAATGGAGTGATTTGTGATTTTTTCATCAGAGTCTGGTTGCAGTGGTGTAGTGACCACATGTGACCCTGGTAGGTGCTATGCATCATGTTTATCCTAGACTATAACATTACCCCCTGTAGGTATCCCCTTTTTTTCAATAATAGCCTCTTGCTCTCTCTGGACCCGTCCACACCACACCCATGATATTGATGCACACAGTGGACCACTGCTGATTGTGGTCTGTGTAAAAAATAAAGCTTTGTTATACCGTTGTATCATTTTCAATTGTTGGTGTTATGGGACATCCACATGCATCACATTAGTGTCACATTCCTAGATATGTCAACTAATGAGCTCTAGTTAACATGCAATAGATCAATACATATTAAAAGTAATACTAGTCATAATAGCATTAGATATCATATAACACAAAATATCAGATCTAATAATAATAAAGCGTTAATACACAGGCCAAGTCCATTAGTGATACTGTGGAGTAGGAACATTCGCCTGAGGGCCTACAACGAATATGACAGGTGACACTGGAGTGGGTTGCAATTTCCTTCTCTAGTGAACTGTGATTTGTCTGACCTACCCATCTACACTGGGCCTACATGGTATAGCTCACATATAAGTACTATAGCTTACTATAACTACCCCCCGGCACCTAAAATTAACCCCATCACTCATGGGGCCAATATAGACCACTGTGAGACTAAAATCAACCCCCTCAGTCCAATAGGGGTTTATATAGACCCCTATAGAACACTATTAACCCCTAGGTTAACCCTACAAGTGTCATGAGGGTCCTTCAGGACCATCATGACAAAGTCTAAGCACTACACTACACTATTAACCATAACTATACACCATTAACCCCTTAACCCTAACTATACCCCATTAACACATACTAAACCCTATTTAACCCTAACTGGGCCTATTTAACCCTAACTGTATTATTTGAACCTAACTGGGCCTATTTAGCCCCTCTAGACCAATTTAACCCTAATTGGGCCTATTTAACCCTAAGTGTACCTATTTAAACCTAACTGGGCTTAAGTAACCATTCTAGACCTGTTTAACCCTAACTGGGCCTACCTAACCCTAACTAGGCCTATCTAATCCTAACTTGACCTCTTTAAACCTAACTGGGCCTATTTAACCCCTCTAGACCTATTTATTCCTAACTGGTCCTATCTAACCCTAACTGTACTTAATAATCCTAACTAGTCCTATCTAACCCTAACTGGGTCGATTTAACCCTAGTCCATACAGACCCCCGTAAGCCTTTCTTTAAACCAATCAGTCCCATAAGGGTCTATGAAGACCATCATGGGACAATTAGAACCCTAATATTAACCCCATAAGTGCCATGTGGGTCCTCAAGGACACTCATGACACTAGTACATACACTACACTATCCCCCCCCAATAAACCACTAAATCTAAACTAACCCCCCTCTATCCCAACTTATTAACACCTACACTACCTACCTACCCCCTATTAAACCCCCACCCCACTAATTACACAAAATAAAAAAAGCTAAGTTACAAAAAGTAAAAAAAAAACAACATTACAAACCCTCTACTACAAAAAATAATAAAAGAACATTACAAACCCCCACTACAAAAAATAAAAAAAGAACATTGCAACCCCCCACTACAAAACATCTATAAAATCTATAAAACCTGGAGGACCCTCATGGCACTTATGGGGTTAATATTAAGGTTCTAATTGTCCCCCGAGGGTTTTCATAGACCCTTTTGGGACTGATTGGGTTAAAGAGAGGCTTACAGTGGTCTGTATGGACCCCCATAAGTGAAGGGGTTAAATAGGCCGAGTTAGGGTTATTAGGTCCAGTTAGGGTTAAATACCCCCAGTTAGGGTTAGATAGGCCCATATAGGATTAAATATGCTCAGTTAGGGTTAGATGGGTACAGTTAGGGTTAAATGGGCCCAGTTAGGGTTAGATAGATCCAATTAGGGTTAAATAGACCAATTAAGGTTAAATAGGCCCAGTTTGGATTATATAGGCCCAGTTAGGTTTAAATAGATCCAGTTAGGGTTAAAAAGGCTTGGTTATGGTTAAATAGGGTTTAGCATGGGTTAATTGGGTATAGTTAGGGTTAAGGGGTTATTGGGGTATAGTTATGATTAATAGTGTAGTGCTTAGACTTTGGCATGAGGGTCCTGAAAGTTAAATTTTTTATGCAGCAGGGGTCCCAATGGGAGATTTGAATCCAGGCCCGTCCTCGGACCGCCTTGGATATCTTTAGGGGTTAATAGATATTCAATGCAGCACTGTACAGCGCTGTAATTGATAGGGGACACATTGGGGGACATGAGGATGACATGTACTACATTGGCTAGCTGGCACATCGCCGCTTGCCAATACTGTAATTTGTGGCCACAAGTCATGGAGAACGGGTTACTGCCTTGAAGGGCATTCAAGCCCGTAGTCCCAGGCTTGTATGACCTCCAAGGCAGCAACCCGATCTTCAAGCCCGGCGGGCAGCGGCCACAAATGACAGTATTGGCTAGCGGCGACAGTATTGGCTAGCGGCGATATGCCAGATAGCCAATTTAGTACATGTCATTCTCATGTCCCTCAATGTGTCCCCTATCACTAATAGTGCTGGACAGTGCTTTGTTGAATTTATTTTGAACTTTTAGTTTGGCGGGCTTGCACATGGATCTGCGGGCTAGCGCCCGCAATTAGTTCCAAGCCGGCCAAAGCTAATGGCCAATAGCAATGTTTGCGATCGGCCGTAGGAAGGGGTGTCCTTTGAATAGCACAGTAGCTAAAGGGCCGCAGCACCCCGCAAGGGATTGCAGCATTGCGGCCATTTTGGGACATCATTAGAAGGAGGCCCCAAGTGAGTAAAACTTGCTCTAATCATTTATACTATTTACACAAGGCAATCTCCTAATAGTGATTTCAGCACTCTCCCTTATTAAATTTAACATGCAGAACATCATTCAAGCAACACTACCTGATTAAATAGCAACACCAAAACATCTGATTTGTCTGACCTCTCTGCTATTTCCTGCAACCTAGAGTGACCCTACATGTATAGCTCACAGCTTCATTGCAGTATACATTCCCCTTCACCACCACCACTTAGCAATGCTGAAGGGGACCAGTGGAACATACACCACACTAATCTACTCTAACCCATCAGGAGGGGCCACAAAAACACATGGAGGCTGTGCAGAGGCACAGGGATCAACAGCCAACTCATGTCCATCAGGGATAATCTCCGCTACACCCATCCTGTAAAGTCCCACGCCATTGCTGGTGTCCATGTGCCAAGATGTATAGCCATTCCCATTTTGTTACCTCCCATTATGTTCTGCTATTCATCAATTTATATTAATGTGGATTGCTAAGCGGTGGTGAAGGGGCTTGTGTATGTGAATGAAGCTTTGAGCTATACCATGTAGGGCCAGTGTAGGTGGGCAGGTGATAGCAGAGAGGGCAGACAAATCACAGTCAAGTAGAGAAGGAATTGGCAACCCACTCCAGTATCTTTGGCATGCAAACCTTGTAGAACAGCACAGGCAGAGACCTAGCTAAATGTGCTGCAGTCCATAGGGTTACAAAGAGTTGGACACGACTGAAGGACTGAACAACAAATAAACAAATGTTTCCTGGGTACTTGACCTATGTGATGTGGCGGTGAAATATGGTCACTATTTGTGTTCCCATATCTAGATGTGATGAGCGAGATGTATATTCAATTATATTGATGTTTTAGGGGCCACAATAGTGCCTCTGTGAGTGGGAAAGGGTTAATATGGTACTGTTTCATGTTTTGGTGTTGCTATTTAATCAGGTAGTTTAGCTTTAATTGATTTATGCATCTTGCAACGTGGCTTTTCATATTGGCATGTGAATGACCATTTCAGCATATGATGAAAATTAAATATTTTTAATTAGCCTAATTTTTATTTGGAGATTATTGTCAAGGTAATTGTAATGCCTTTCCATGCTTTCCCTATGTTTTGAAGTGCTCAGTTGGGTTTATATTGCCCTTTGTAGGGTTTAAATGTGGTCTGTCAACCCTTTGCGGGTCTCATTTGGAGGCCATAATGTTTTGGCCTCCATTTTAGAGTTTACGGGCTTGAACGCCAAGGCATCTTTGAAAATCAGTTGCAAAATGGATACCTAGCAGTTAAGGGCTTGACAGAACCACAATTTGGCCATAAACTGCAAATCTTGCGCGCTTTGATTTACGGGTCTGATTTGATAGCTATAGGTCTTGTGGGCTACGTTACAGGCTTCATTGACAGGCTTCGCTTTTATTGCCCCGTTTCTCAATCTGGAGTTACGGCCTTGGTTAATGGATCATGTTCAAGTTTGCAAATTCTACTAATTCTACATAATCATGGTTTCTTATTTTCGCGATCGGGCCGTAACTTGCAGACTTGCCGAATTGAATAGCACAGTAAGAGTTGCAATCTTGTAATTGAATGAGGCTCTATTGTTTTTAAAAACAAAAATACATCGCAAAAAAATACTGATTAAAAACAAAAGTTTGATGACTGGCTTATTTACAAAATATAATATGTGACAGTTAAATAGAAAGTGCTGATGTGAGAGCTAAATATCAACAGCCTTATTAAATTGCAATTCTGCAAATTCTAAAGGGCTCTAATTAAGCACATAGCATTTTTTTTTTTACAGAAGTTTTTAGTCAGTGAACTTCTATCCAAAAGCAAAGTCTTCCTGAACTAAACACCTCTGTAAAAAAATATGCTATGTGCTTATATAGAGCCCTTTAGAATTTTCCGAATTGCAATTTAATAAGGCTGCACGTTTTTTTCTATATGACTGTATGGGTACTCTTTTATTGTTTCAGAGATTTTTCTTATTTCTCTCTTTTCAAAGAAACCAAACAGTTATGATTAAACTGAATACATTTGACAGCAGGTATATAAGGTGGTCATCCTAATTTCTCCCTGATAAATTGTCTCTGTTCCTAAACCCTTTTGTGCCACTAACATAGAAATCTTGTTAGGCGATTCCTGTCTTTTATCAGTTTACACATCACTTCCTCCATACTTTGAATTATTTATTATATTCTAGGGTCCTCATTCAATTGCGATTAGGCCAATTGAATAGGGCTCTAAATAAACACATAACATATATTTTTTAAATACATTTTTAGTTAGTGAAAACCTTACTTTTGGATAGATGTTTACTAACTAAAAACTTCTTTAAAAAAAATATGTTAAGTGCTTATTTAGAGCCCTATTCAATTGGCCAAATTGCAATTGAATGAGGCCCTAGGTATTTAAATGTTAAATCAAGGTGAGGCTTTAACAGGAAAGGTATTACTCGTTGTCAGGAAGTAGCACTCACTAAGTTTTTCCTTGTATTTGGTATCAGGAAATTGCTGTCTATATATTGGCACACACTATACTTTCCATATATTTAATATACTAGCAGGAATGTCATCACACTCTGGATTAACCCAGATTAATATTAAGGGCAAAGTACGGCCCCCAAAAAGTGCAGGATATTTACGCTGCACAGAGAGAGCGGTCTTAAACAATTACTTTGTATTTTAAAAAATATTGAAGTCAAAATTATCAGTATTATACTGCCTGAGACATAGTATCTTATAGGAGAGAAATCTGAACCAGCAAAATGTATACATCCACAGCAGGCGGATTTTTTTAGGCAATAACTTGCTCTCCATATTAATTTGGCTTTGTCTAGAGTGTGACCTCACAGATTATGAGTAAAAAGTGAAGGATAAACATTGCATTGCGATAAGATGCAGACAAGATATCACGCTGCACAGAGATAGATTAAAGTCTGCTGTGTGATTAATAGGGGTATATTTGTCCAAAGTATGCAATAAATGTACAAAATGTGGAGCTATATAAGGCAGGGACATAAATAGGGACATGCTATGCATATACTTGCAGTAGCAAGAAAGTAAGGTGTAAGTTGTCTGAAGGAAGATACAATTAATGAATTAATTAACCTAGTTAAAACATTTATATAAAACATTTCTTTCCATTTACATTAGGCATAGGGCTATCCTGAGATTTAATTAAACCATTTTTTAACATAAAGGAAAAAACTTTTTTTTACCATAAAGGAAATGTTTCTGTATTATATACAGCTGTTTACTATATTCTCTGGAATATATATTTCTTTTACTATAATTATAAAATGTAGCTGTTGCAAAAACAGTCTGCACAGGAATTAAAAACATATATTATTAGCATTTTTAACATGCCTTTTTCAAAAATAATTTGTAACCTGAATTTTAGATGGCTATAAACTGTTGATTCTTACTTATAGAAGTGGCTGGTAGGCAGTGACCTCTAGTGGCTGTAGGTGGCACCTGCAGACAATTTATCTGTGCTAGTATCCTCTTCTAGATCGCTACCTTATCATGGTGAAGGGGCTTGAGTACTTCAATGAAGCTATGAGCTTTACCATGTAGGGTCACCCAAGATGGGCTGGTCATAGCAGAGATGAAATTGGAACTGGCATCCCAGTATCTTTGTCAAAAAAAAGTATGGATAAGCACAACCCGACACATAATGATTATGTTTGACGTGCTGCGATCCAGGGACATGGAGAACTGGACACGACTGAATGACTAAACAACAATATATATATATATATATATATATATATATATACACACACACTTTAGCTGAGCCACTTTTACAATACAATTATTTTCTTTCATTCTTTCATTGTTCATGAAAAGCTAGTTTCATGTGGAATCATAAATATTACTTTATATGAACCTTATAGTATTAGCTTAATAAACCAGTTGCTCGTTTCATTCCACTTTGCATGAGTGTAGGTGCCCAAAAAAATTTGGGGGACGGGTAAAATTTATAGAAACAAACAAAAAGAGCTGTCCCTGAATGGTGCATTATAACGCTGCTCTCATAAACAGGCAGCCTCCCAGGGAAGAGAGGGTGAGCCAACCAACAAGTATAAAGAAAACTGTGTTAGAATATCAAGGGTATAGGAAGCAGTGATCTGATACAGATTCTCCATCAATTCTAATGGTATCAGTCCAAGTCTAGGAGTGGACGGATGATAAGCTGCTATCCTAAAGATTTTGAGTGACCTGCAGAATAAATAGCTGGAAAATAATTTGGAGGATACAGCAAAAATAAAATAAAAAATAAAACAGAAAAAATATATGGGTAAGCAAGTTTTTTTTTTAATACATGCATAAATATTGCATTATAAGACATTACAAAACTGACAATATACTTAATACTAAAAAAGTCAATTATTTGGGATAAAGCACAGGTAGAGCATCTTTTTTAATGTATGTATTATGGCAGATTATTTATACATTATAAACTTTCATTAAAAAAAAAAGTTCTACATATGTAGTGCATCAGATAACTTACAGTACCTATTTAGTATGAAGCGGATAATATTTAACTACTCTCATATCCTGTAGTTACATATATATTCATCTTAACTAGATGTGTCTGTGTATGCTGTCAGGTTGTGGACACATTTCTGTAATTTTCATGTTTTGTATGTACAATCTCTCATGTGTGTATTAAAATAATCCAAACGTTATATCACCGTACATGACCTAAGCATAAGCGATTTAGTACGTACAGTATAAAATAAGACACATATACAAACATGTCAGATACCTATCTTGGATAAAACAGGCCACAACTTTATCTGAGTGACATAAACAAGACAGAGGTGAATGCTCGCAACCACCAAGAGAGGGAGCCCAACCAATTTAAGTCTCAAGGGACGACATGCCCAGAAGACCTACAACCACACCTGGTAGGTACCAACACCAACATTATGCTCCCCCCTTACCAAGAGCAGTTACCCCAGCCCCACATAGCTGTGACAACCTCTATAAACATAGCGAGAGAGGGAAACTCACCATGGACTCCCAAATGTGGCAAAAGGGCGGGAAATAGTTTTATTTCCTAGGGACTCCACTCCTAGAATAAGATCCACCCATCACTTCCCTAAAACCTGCACGGTCAAAAGCCCGCTCCCCCGTGATGTCTCTATGGACTGCCATAACCTAAGCATAAGTGATTTGGTACGTACAGTGTAAAATAAGACACATATACAAACATGACAGACACCAATCTCAGTTAAAACAGGCCACAGCTTTATTTGAGTGGCATAAACAAGACAGATGTGAATGCTCACAACCACAAAGGGAGGGAGCCCAATAAATGTAAGTCTCCAGGGACCCCGTGCCCAGCAGTCCTACACCTGATGTGTACCAACATCAACAATATGCACCCCCCTTACCAAGAGCAATCACGCCCCCAACCACCGCCACCATCCAGCTGTGAACAGCTAGCCCAGCCATCAAACAAAGGCAAGGCCTGTTGAATACCCTCACTAAGTACAAAATTGAATACCCTTCCTCAACATAGGTATCACTACAACTTTCTATATCTACATTGGTGTCATCTCTATGAACATTGGTGTCAGGAGGGAATATTGGGTCATTAGAGAATGTTTTACAGACATTTTTCTGTTTACTTTTTCTTTTCTTTGAAGCTCCAGCAGACTAATTTTGTGCTTTTTTAGTCAGTTTCCTTTTATTTAGAAGTCTCTGTCGATCTCCTTCTATTAAACGTGAAGTCTCAGGGGTCTGTGCATATCTCCATCTCTGCTTCCGTTCCCTAACCATTCTTATTTTACTGTATATTCTTTCTTATCTTCTGCATTGTCTGCCATTGTAATCTGTAATTGTAAATACAGGTGTAAGAATGTATTTATTTTTATTGTACATATTTTTTAACCTGTCATGATTACCAAAGTAAATTAATTAATCAACGTTTTTTTTTTTTTTTTGCATACCTTAAAAGCTAAAGAGCTAAGCATATAGTATATATATTTAAAAAAAAATAATGGTGACATATATATATATATATAGTAAATAAAAAGTACATCTGTGTTCATATTTGAATGTCTAAAGCAAGTAAAAAAAACTGCTTCCAGCTCAGAGTTCCGAGAAAAACAGTTATTACACTGCATTCTGGGAACTTGAGCTGGGACACACAAACATGCCCACAAATGCCTCGCTCTTCATTCCATAGCCATCATCAAACATGGCTTCCTTTAAGCTTATGCATGCTGCATTACACAGCTTTAATGCAAAGCCAAGGTTGGAATAAACACAGGCTGAGTATCCAATCCATGTACAGCTGTTTCAAGCTTACTGGCTATCATCAGCATGGAGCGGGATCTCAGCCTGTGTTGTGGAAATTATGAATAGGTAGTTCACCACAACAATCATTTATAATATGGTGGGCAAAAGAGCGATAGAAGCCCTCCACCGTACAGTAGTACAGTAAATAAAAAGTACATCTGTGTTCATATTTGAATGTCTAAAGCAAGTAAAAAAATATATATATATATATTTTTTTTATACTGAATTATGAAGTAATTAATAAATGAATATCCATTAATTAAACAATCTGAAACTGCCATGACTGCAAACCATCATGTCTACAATCATGTCTTCCTACAGAAGGTCAAACCAAAAGAGCTATGAGCAAACTGTAGATTGGCATAAAAAAAAATTGTAAAATTAGGTATCAATAAATAAAGTTCTGAGGTATAATTCTCATTCATGAAAACATAAATGGCTAAGCATATATGTATTCATAATGTATTTTTTTAATTATTGATTAATTAAAAAAAATAATTACATAAATTAATTACTAACTGTCATTAATGTGGAAAAAAACACTTAATCCTGTTTTTATATAGAATGTCATCATTAATTATACCTGTCAATTTGATGTGATATCAACTGAAATCCTGCACACATCACTCTGTGTTTTCAGGGAGGTGCAGAGATGATGGATCTCTAAAATGACATAAAAAGGCTTTGTAATGTTTTGTTTGAATTAATTTATGAATCATTGAAAGTATCCTTTTTAATTGGCATACATGGCAAACGTAAATCCTAATCATCAATATATGCCTAAGAAAATGCATTCTAAAATCATAAAAAATGTCCTAATATAATAAAGGTATTTAAATATTTAAGTGCTTATAAGGTCCTATCCCTGTTAGACAATGAGCAATAATAGAATTATGATCTAATTAATCAAAGAATACACATGAATAAAAGAATGTAAACCTGTCATGACTGCAAAATATAAACAGGTAATCATGTTTTCCTAAAGAGGGGTAAACAAAAATACCTATGAGCAATCTATAGTATGGCGTTAAACAATTTTTTTTTTGTACTAAATTAATTAATGAATACATCACGTTTTGATGTGAAATTGTAATTAGTGAAAACATCAATGGCTAAGCATGTATGTATTCATAATGTATTTTTTTTAAATTTTGATTATTAATTAATTATTAAAATAAATGACATAAATTAATTAATCAATAGCTGTCATCAATGGACTAAAAAATACTTAATCCTATTTTTCTAAAGAATGTTATCACTAAATTATATACCTGTCAAGTTGATGTTATATCAGCTGAAATCATGCAGAGCACACTGTCTGTCTTGAAGCAGGCGCAGAAAAGAGGAATCTGTGAAATTATGTATAAAGCATTGTAATGTTTTGTTTGAATAAATATATGAATAATTAAAAGTATCATTTTTAATTTGCATACATGCAAAACATAAAGGGCTAATCATCAATATATTCATAAGTGAATGCATTGCAAAATATTAAAAAGGGTCATAATATAATAAAGGGATTCAAATGTTGAAGTGATTATCAGTTGCTATCCCTGTTAGACAATAAGCATGAACACAATTATGAAGTAATTATTAAATTAATATACTTTCATTAAATAATTTAAAACTATAATGAATGCAAAACATAAACCATAAGGTAATCCTGTTTTCCTAAAGAAGGGCAAAGCAAAAAAGCTATGAGCAAACTATAGATTGACGTGAAACTGTTTTATAATTGTTTTATTAAATTAATTAATCAATAAATCAAGTTATAATGTGTAATTGTCATTCATTATTAAAAAGTAAATGGCTAAGCATGTATGTATTCATATTTTTATTATATTGTTTGTTTTGATTATTGATTAATTAATAAACTAAAATCCATTAGTTAATGAATCAATAAGTGTCCTGAATGTTAAGAAAATAATTAATCCCGGTTTTCTATAGAATATCATCATTAAATCACATACCTGTGAAGTTGATGTTATATGATGTGAAATCTTGCAGAGGTCCCTTTGTGTCTTCAGGCAGGTGCAGATATGATAAATCTGTAAAATGAGGTAATAAGCATATTTAATATTTTGTTTGAATGAATTTAGGAATCATTGAAAGTATTCTTTTTACTTGTCATACATGCAAAAGATAAAGGTCTAATCATCAATATATTCATAAGTAAATGCATTCCAAACTATTATAAAGTGTCATCATATAATAAAGGGATTTAAATATGAAAGTGCTAACAATGTCCTATCCCTGTTACAGAATGAGCAGGAACATACATATATACATAAATATATACATTTGAAAATGTCGCTAATTTGTATTTCATTTTGTTTCTGTAATTATTAATCATTAATAGTTAATCAATGAATGTACATTAATAATCATTACTTCAGATATATAAATGCAATATTAAAGATATGCATTGTAAAATAGACAATATATTATTTTCTATTATGATTAATAATTAATTAATATTCATTAATTAATTAATTAATATCATTGATCAATTGAAAACAAAAAGCCTTAATCATTGTCTCCTAAAAAACAGCATCATGAAATGATATACCTGTAAAGGTGATCTTATTGCAGATCAAATGCTGCAAACGTCAGCTGCACAGATGATAAAACTGTGAAATAAAATTAAAAGCATTGTTAATGTTTGTATGTAATTTATTAATTAATCATTAAGAGTATGATGTTTAATTGGCATACATGCAATATTAAATGTAGCATGTATCATAATGTAATAAAGTGATTTCAATATTTAAGCGCTTTGAGGATCCTGTTCCTGTAAGACAATGAGCAGCAACACAGAAATATAATTACACTGTAAAGTCTACCTATTTTTTTAGGCATTTTAACACATTTTAAATTATATTATTACAAATTGATGACTAATTAAGTAATTAATGATAAACATTAATAATTGAGGAGCAACACACAAAAAAAAGGTGCATTAATAATTAAGCAGCAAAACAAAAATATAACTGCACTGTAATAATTAAGCACCAACACTGAAATCTAACTGCACTGTAAAATGTACATATCTTTTAAAGCATTTTAAACCTTTTATTAATGAGTAATGAAGTAATTAATGAACATTAATAGTTGAGCAGCAACACCGAAATGTAAGTGCACTGTCAAATATACATATTTTTGGATCCAGTTTTGAATATTTTTTTTATTATGACTAATAAATTACTAATTAATGAATTGATGAACATTACTAAGTAATCAGTGGCTAAATATATTAGAAAGAGTTAATCAATAATATAGTCATAAAGTAAAGTCAGTAAAAAATATAAAAACATTTTCATAGTGATGAATAATTAATGTCCATTAAAAATTAATTAATCAATTAATAAACATATTTGAAATCGTTAATGCCTTAGGCATTGCAAAATCTTAGAATGTAACATTTTTTTTTTAAATACAATTTTTTATTTTATTAATAATTAATTAATCAGTCAATCAATTAATATACTTTTTTTCCTCCCTTAGGCGATTTTCGAGTACCGAAACTCGGCAAATTGGACTTAAATTCATGTTCCACCTCACTCCCAGATGTCCTGGCTGTTCCTCTGCGCTATATTGGATGTTTTTGTATTTTTTTGTTTGTGTATTTATAATTTTTTTAGTGTTTTTTTTGCTTTTCGCTGTTCGGTCGTTAAGTTCGTATTTTTTTTTCTAAGTCCCGCGTTCGTCATCTGCTTGCAACCTAAGGGGATTGCGCGTTTTGTAAGTGTTTGTGGGCTAAGTCCCGCGTCTTTGATCGCCTAAGTGCTGCGAGTTTTGTGGGGTGTTTTGAGGTGCCATAGGAGTAAGTGCTGCGAGTTAAGGTTTGTGTGGGGAAGTTTTGTGGGATGGTTTGAGGCGCCGTAGGACTAAAGTGCTGCGAGTTCACGTTTGTGTGGGGGAGTTTTATGTGATGTCTTTAGGCGCCGTAGGACAAAGTGCTGCGAGTTAACAATTGTGAGGCGCTGTAAAGCCTTCACCTCCTCAAATGCGGCCCCTCGGTTCACGAGGATCCGCATTTGCAGCCAGAACTGCGTCCCACGCTTGCAAGCTCACAAAGTGTGACGACGATTTGTAGTTTGACAACTATTATATGTGATGCAGGTTTTGTCGTGTTTTCAGGATTTTTCAAGCTTTTTAATCCGTGTTTGCAGGAGCTGAGCTGTTTTGCTGCTGCGCTCTGCAGTTGCTGGCTCCTCTCCTCCAAAACCAACTTTCTAAGCAATCTAACAACTGGAAGGGAGGATGCCGAAGTGGAGTTGATTGCCTGAACAACCTTAAGGTTATCACAGTGGAAAACCATTGGAAAGTTGCGTAGGCAACTGCCCCACATATATAAGGAAACAACAATGAGAAATAGTTCAAGTAATGCTAGGTTCATGAGGGTGCTGGCGTCCCAAGAAGATGACCATGCCTCTGCACACCAATGCCCCCTAATGTCGGCTCCGAACCCTTTGAGCCTGCCGCATCCGTATATTAATCCAATCCTGCGTTCTGAACCGGATCATGCATAATAACTGACTGAGTGTTGAAATGGGAAAGGAATAGCAACCACACCCTCAGTAGCCATCAATAATCATCTAGAGAATATCCTACCCATAGGCATTATCCGGCACTCAAAATTTAGTTTCCCAAGCAATGAAAGCATCTCCCTCAATGTCACTCTCTCTTATCTGAAACTTTTTTATTGGCAACCTACAGATCATTGCTTGTGAATTGATCAGAATACAGAGAACACTCAGAATGGATTTAGGGCCCTCCGTTTTTCCAACTGCCAATGGCACACCAAACTCTGCCACCAGGTCAGAAAATTCCTTGAGAAGCATAGCACAATCGCCAGAACCGGGGCGGACCATCAAAGAAGAAGTCGTCTAAGTAATGTACCAACAATGTGAGACCAGACCTGGTGACCATGACCCAGTATAGGAATGAGCTAAACTTCTCAAAGTATGAGCATGAGATGGAGCATCCCATGGGCAGGCATAAATCAACAAAATACAGCTTGTTCACTTGACATCCCAGTAGAAATTGCGAAGCTGGGTGTACCGTTATGTAGACTCGATATCAACCTTTGCCATTAACACTCCTTTTCCCACCTCTCTTACCAGTTTAACTGCTTGGGAGATGTAAAAAAAAAAAGATTACATTACTGCAGACAAATTCTGATCAATCCCGTCATTTACTGATGCACCGTTTGTGTATGATAGATAATGTATCAAACAAAATGTTCCCAGCTCCTTCTTTGATACTAAACCCAATGGAGAGATCTTCAAGTGAGGTATCTGCATTTCCCAAGAGAGATCCACCATCCTGCCCTTTACGACCGCCCCCAGTAATTTTTCCAATACTAGCAAAGGATTTTCTCTTACAGACTTTAGATTTATGGGTCAGAGCAGTGTGAACCTTCGGGTACCAAGGAGGGGTTAACAAAACTGTCTGAAAAACCCAGCATCAGCAACTTAGCATCAACCGGCCATAGCCTAGAGTATTCCTTTAGTCATGGCCGCATCTTTCCTAACCGCACTGGCGTCACCCATTTACTCCTGTGAAATGCAAGCTTTCATTGAATGCGAAACAGCCACCTTTCTTACCCAGAGCTGCGACGAAAGGCTTTGCGGACCCCGACACGCCTGGGCGCAATGGCATCACGATTTTAAGCCAGCTCCCCAGCTGAATCAACATTTTATGTCTGAACATAACATCATACTGCCACCAGGCCAATCCCCCATAAGTCCTGTGAATCCCATCTATCTTGTCAAGATAGCCAAAAAGGGGCAAGCAGTATTCCGGATGTTTTTCTCCCATAGTCTTGCAACCAGTTCTCAAAGGTCTTCAGAATCTTCCTATACCGCTTTTTGCGTTCCTCCTCCTCTTTTTTGGAATCATCTTTCTTTTCCTCATGCTTGAATTCAATAAAAAAATTGTAATGGGAGGAGGGAGAATATTTCAATAAACTCCATATACCAAATTCTTTCCCTAACCTCTAGGGCAACTTGCACCCCTATGGGGCCAATAGAGCACAAGTAGACTTCTTAAGGGCCGAATCCGCCACTGTTAAAACCAATGATGATGGGGAAGGAGTGTGGGAGCTCCCTGCAGCCTCAGTATTCATGGTCCCGTCATGCGGGGTAGCACCGGCCTCTGGAACCTCAGTGGATGCAGAAATGACCGCACCTCTGGTGCTAAGCTGGGGGACTGGAGGAGGACCTACCCATGCTGTCTCCACCCCACTGTGTTTCTTGGAACTTTCTACCCTAGATATGAAACCTTCACGCCTTTTAATAGAGACATAATGGAAGCCGAAGTAGAGTCAGGAATTATCTCACCTGGGTGGCACCGTCTGTCCTTGGGGTAGTGGGTCAGCTTGGAAGCAGACATTGTGCTGCTCCGTAACCAGTCTTCTACTTGACTGTCTGTAATTAGAGAGACAAGCCTGCCTGCCCTGTCCCTTCCATCATCCTCCTGTCCCGGACCCCAAGCCTTCAAGGGGAATTACCACTGGTCCTGTTCTCAGGTGAATATGCGTGAGACCACTCTCAATGGATGGGGTCTGCTGCCTATGCAGTGAGCTTGTACTCCCCTCCTGCCTAGGTGATCTAGACCTGGAATACTACCGTCTCCTAAAATCGTGCCCGCACCTAAGTGGACAATGCACTCCTCCTGTCCTGAGAATAATCACTCTGCTCTAGCCTTATCATGGGTCAACTCCCCCATCTGATCCCAGGCAGTGGACTACACCTTCTCTGCTGAGATGACCGTACCCCACGGATCCTGCTTGCTGAATCCAATCCAGAACCAAGAAGCGGTGAACCATGCCTCCTCCTATCAGAAGGTTGGTGTTGCCAATTGCCTGGCAGTGGAAACTGCAGAGCATACCAACAGGAGGTGCGTCACCAAGAATTGGAAAAGGCGGGAAGCTAAACTGTAACTGTCAGTACCCAATGCCCCTGTGAGTGCTAAGAAGAAGGGAAGAGGGGCGGGGGGAGCAGGCTGACAGATACGTGAGCCAATACGCTACAATACCCTTGACACTTCTAAATTTCTCTATCTCTGTTTTTTTTTTTTTTTTTTTTTATAACACAAAGCCCCCACTCACCCAGTGGGCAGACCTATAACTATATGGTCCGAAATAATGGGCGAACAGAGCTGCAACTCCCCCCTAATTAAATCCACGGGAAGGGGGGTGACACTACATAGACTCACATGGCCACCCTTCTGCACCAAAACTCCTACAACCTCTCTCCCATTGCACCCTGCCACGGAAGTGTTAGCAGGAAACCATAACATCCTGCACTAACTACCTCTTCTTTTAAATCCCCAGCCTAAAAAATTTGACTTTTTCTCAATTTTCTCAAATCCTGCCCAGACTGTCCACCTGCACACCCGTCCTGCACTACCTTATTCCACCCATTATTAACCCTTCCTCCCCACAGTCCCATCCACCTTCCTGTGCCTTGCCCTGAGGCCGTGTGTCTCCCGCGCCCAACCGGCCCTTTCTACATGTCATGGGTTGGCATAGTACCTGGTGTGGTCCCTGCCAGCACCCAGCACTCACCGTCGGCCTTGCACTGCTCCTCTTCTTTGTATCCTTCCGTGCCAAGAGCGCCACCGTAAGTCCTCCGCGGGTCCCCCTATGCAAGTCTGATCAGGCCTACCTGTATCTCCAGAAATGCCAGTTTCCCTCTGCCTTGCTGTATTGATGTCTGGTCCAAGGCTCCTTCTCCGGTGATCCTTGCTCGCCAGGTATCCTTAAGCAGCCGCTGATGGTAAGGGTGTAATAATCCCTTGTGCTGTGGACACAGCAACTTGCACAGCCTCTTGACCAGCTGTCTCCACAGGTGCAGCAGCCTTCCTTTCCGGACTTTGTTCTCTGTGCTGGACTGGGACTTCCTCTCCTTTTTCTCACTTGCAAGGTAGGGCTTAGCCTCTCTGGGGGTCTAGACTGCCTAACTGGGCGCCCGGCTTCATTAACTCCTGCCAGCTTATTCCTCTGGAACTCAGAATCCAGTAGCTGCTTCAGCCAGTTTTCCCCATGCGGGGCTTGTTCCCTAATTTGTGCTATCAGTCCAGACAAATCAGGTGCTGCCATGGTGGTGGTGAAGTGTGACAAAATGGCGGAAAGAGTAGTTTCATTCTCTAGGGACTCCACCCTTAGAATAAGATCCATCCATCACTTGCTAACACTGACCCTGTCAGAAGCCCCCTCTTTCATGCTGTCTTCTGGGGCTGCCTTTTTTTTTTGCTGCTTTTCACCTTTTTCACTTTTTATTTGTTTTTGCTCTCTTTTCCAATTTTTTTAAACAAAATAGTATAACAAAAAGGCAAAGATAATGTGTTGTAAAACTGCAGAGAACAGAGATAACATAATGAAGAGATAGAGATACAAAAGAAAGTAGTACTTTACAGAAAGAGTAATAGATAGCTGGAATAGCCTTCCAGTGGAACTGGTAGAGTCACACACAGAAGTGAGGCATGCCTGGAATAAGGCCACCTTTAGGTCAGACTTTTTGATTGATAGAATGGACAAGCTAGATTAGCATTTTTAAATGTTATCTGTCATTAAATCATTGTTTTTATATTAAAGGGAGGAGGCAAGAAATGGGAGAAAGAAATAGTCAAACATGGAAGAGAGAAGGGAGAGCGTGAAAGACAATGGAAGAAACAGAAAGAAACAAGGAAGAGAGAGAAGGGGTTAGGATGGGAGGGAATAAAAGAGAATATAGGGAAAGTAGGGAAATCAGAAAAAAATATTGTGAGCAAGAGAAAATGAAAAAGGAAGAATGAGGAGACAGTAGGGAGGAGAGGTGGGGGTACAGAAGGGAGTGGAGAAAAGAGAAAAGGGACAATAATTGAGGCAGTGAGAGAGAAAAAAGGGCAAGAAAAAGAAAAACAGGTAGAAAAGTCTACAGAAAGGGACCTTTGTTCAAATACTCTTTCTGCTACTCTTGCAAGGTAACCTTCTGAGTTCTGGCTACCCAGTGCATCCTCCCAGGGTTGCTGTTGAAAAATGTGGAGTCAAAGGTTTTCCTGGGTCTAAGTTTTCCTTGGAGAGACATGCTGCTCCATAGTGCATTGAAATGTTTAATTTCACGATCTTGTGTGTCCGCTATTCATATATTCTATGAGGATATGCCCCCTCCATCCACCAAGTCACATTCTGGTACTTTTTACTTGTTTTTTTTCTGTAGATTCAGATGTGTTTAAATTTTTTGTGCTTTATTATTTTTTGAACAAAAGAAGTATTAAATAAATTGCCACATAATGATAGTATGAATCTTCAGTAAGTATGAAGGTTCATTATAAATGGCTATGTCTATCAATTTTGGCTTTGTGTGATATGAATCCGTAATTGCTATTATTATTATTATTATTAGCGACTTGCCCTTCAAAAATGCCGGAAATAACATTTTAAGCCATGGCAATGCTGTTTGCCACACAATGTAAGGCTTTGCTCCTCTGAGGACCTTCGGTGCTCAGTGCTAGCCTCTCCCCTAGTTCAACTTTCCTGCTTTGCAATGATCACCTTCGGCGCTCATCGCGAAGACAGATATATAAGTACAGTGTAAAATATAAAATGTATTTAGTACAGTGAATTAATAAATTCATATGAATTAATACATGAATATACTTTACCTATTTATATTTAATATGCAGCAATCAATATCCTGAAGAGCTTTTTTCCTGCATCTGAAAATGTTCAGTTAGAGTGTTGATCACCTGAGGAGAAAGTGTCAGCAATGTGGCAAGTGTGCAGTGTAAATAGGCTGCATGCACGAGGCCAAATCGTTTGTTTAGGCATGTAAAGCTCCATTTTAGAATTGTAATGTTATTATTTGAAAGTTAGTGTTGTAAAATGGAGTTTTTTTTCTATGTGTTACTTGGCTTGCAAGTATTTTCGTCTGTTTTAATGGTATATTGTGTATCTCCTACGTTCCTGGCTAACTCGTACTTGCCTGTCGGTTATTTGCACACTTCGGTCTCCTTTAGCCTCGTTTTCATTTTTCAATTCAGTTTAAATTTGTGTGCAACCTCACTCCCAGGCATCCTGACGTTCCCCCCGTGCTGTGTGTTTTTTTATTTTATTTTAAATTTGTCTTGTTTTTAGTGTTTTTAAATTTCCACGGTTCGGCCATTAAAGTCGTATTTTTGCGATGTCTTTTTTTTGCCCCGGAGATTCCGAGGTCAGATTTTTTTTTCCAAGTCCTGCGTTCCTCAACCGCTTGCAGCCATAGGGCCTCATTCTATTAGCGGCCGCAGCCGTTGCGGGCCGCAAGGACCGGCCGCAAGCTATTCGGCTATTCTATTCCCTTCCGGCCGGGGGCTCCGGCAGGCTTGCGGCCGGTGCCTTGCTATCTCTAAAACGGCCGCAACAGTTTCGGCCGTAAGAAATTCCTATTTGCAATTCAATTGCTCCGGGAACCCTCTCTGCAAGGCTAAAAACGAGCCGCAGCTTACTTGCAGGAAAGAGGTCCCGCTAGCACCAATTAAGCACATAAAATAGCTCAAATAAAGCCATCCTGCACTTTGAGAAGACTATAAAGGGATTTTAGGTGTTAGAAAAAATAGCACATAATTATCCTATACTCAAATCTGTAAAATATTTTATTTTTAATATCCGTAAAATATCCATGTAAAAAGTCCAGAGTGCTTGGAGCACTTCAGAACCGCCCACGCCGCAGCCGTAAAATAAACAGTTAATTTGAACTCGGGTTTGGGCTGATGTGCAAGCTTGAGAGTGGGTTACTTTTAATCCTCATGTCCCCCAATATGATCCCTAGCATTTACAGAGCTGTACAGTGCAGGCTTGAATTTATTTTTGCGTTTTTAGATTTCACAGCTTACGGCCGGTTTCAAGATATGCGGCCGGCCGTAAGGGGAGAACCTTGCGGGGCCGTATAATAGAATCGCGAGTTAACAGAACCCCCGCAAGGAATCGCAGCCTTACGGCCGATTTACGGCCGATAATAGAATGAGGCCCTAAGTAAGTCCTGTAAGTCCCGCGTGTTTCAATGCCTTAACTGCTTGCCGAAGCTCCCGCGTGAAACACAGCTCCCGCGTGATACACAGCTCCCACGTGATACACAGCTCCCGCGTGATACACAGCTCCCACGTGTTTCAATGCCTCAACTGCTAAAACTGAGATGCACACTTTAGACATAGTATCTGTCTATATATAGTATCTTACCCGTTCGCTAATTAAAACCATAAACCTATTAAAAAAAGACTCCATTAAAAATAAAGCTCTGGTCCACCATATTGTTAAAGATATTTGTTTCAGTATATTATGCATGCTTATCTCTATTCAATCATTTCTTACAGTGAAAAAATTTACGTGCCTGTAGTGCTATTATTTAAAACCAGATGTGAATCTGTTCTAATCATACTACCTACTATAATTCTATATATTATTTCTAAACTAGTAAATTGCCCGTCATAAATTGTCTGTGCTGTCTCTGTTGACCCTTTCCCTCTCTCTGTGTACACACTCACTCTCTCTGTGTGAGCTCTCTAGCTCTCTGTGAGCCCTCTCTGTGTGCCCTCTCTTGCTGTGTATCCTCTCTGTACCCTGTCTCCCTGTGTATCCTCTCTGTGCGCCCTTTGTTTCTCTCTCCGTGAGCCATCTCTCTCTCTCAGTGTGCCCACTCTCTCAGTGCATCCTCTCTCTCAGTGCACCCTCTCTCTCTCAGTGAACCCTCTCTATGTGTGTGTGTGTGCTCTTTGTCTCTCCCCTCTCTCTCTCTCCCTCTCCTCTCTCCCTTCCCCACCTACCTTTCTCTCTCCTTCCATTTCTCTCTTTCCCTCCATTTCTCTCCCTCCTCTTCTCTCCCTCCCCCCTCTCTCTCCCTCCCCCTCTCTCAAATTACCGAGACTGAAAAACTCCATGCTGCTCTTCCCATTTGAGGCGGATGACTTAATGTCAATGAGCACGTACAGTACAATGTACTTTATGTGAAAGGTGCTGTTACTTTGGAGAAACCAGTCAAAAACTGTAGCTGAAGATGAATCTGTCATTAACTTTATTTTGACCCTTTTCTTTTATTATGGGTACCCTTAAGGTGTTAAATCCAATTTTATATATTTTGTTCTGCAGATGCACTGATGAGGTCAGTTCATCGAAGGTGAACAACAAAAGAAAAACTTTTTGTGGTTATTTTTTTATTTGCCACAAACCAAATACACTTTTGCATAAAAAAAACACTTTGTTTACAACCTTTTAAAAACTATTTTTAACTCAGGGTTTTCTGACATTACTTTTACCAAATATAATATTGCATTTTTGTTTTCTTTATTTGTGCATCCATGTGGTAAATAGTATAACACTTTGGCACGAATAAACAATTGGCAAAAGTTAGAGCACTTTAGCACAAAGTAACTTAAACAGAGCACTCGAGCACAGAGAGAAGTGGACACTATATTAAGCATTTGACGAGGAGGTAGCAACAACAAGCTATCACAGAATATAAGATCACACTGAGCACTTTAAATTTGTAAAAGAAGTGGGTGCATGATTATGCATCCATGTAGAGGTGGTAATAACAATTCACAACTACACATGAATGCAGAAAAAGTATTTAACAACAGCACCTCATAAACTGCATTTTTTAAAGAATTTGAGTAAACCAACAATATTGAAATAGAAGTTGCAATCGGATTATTTTTATGCATGTATTGCACAGTTGAGAACTTACAAGTTTGGTGGCAATGGATGCAAGATAGGTGCATCCGTGAGAAAATAATATTTAATAATACCAAAATAAAGTCAATAGAGAATGTAATGCCCCAAGAATATCTGTTAAGCAAAACGGATAAATATTTCATTATGCAAATAGTGCAATGATAACTATGCAGTGATTATAAGATACAATTGAAACTGAGAGGCAAAATATTCACTAGGATTCTAAAAACTATTTACAATCAGTTTAAGAAAAATCTTTGAGCTAATAACCATTGAGTATCTTATAAATCAGTATCTTCTGAAAAATAATTGAACAAAATTTGGACTTTGAATGTAAAAATTAAGAAAACAAAAATACAATATAATGTTTGGTAATAGTGACGTCAGAAAAAACTGAGATAAAATCTCAGATTTTTAATCGTTTGAATATTTTAAAACAAAGAGTTTTTAACAAGTAAATAAAGTTTTTTTTTTTTTAAAGCAAAAGTGTATTTAGTTTGTGCCATTTAAATATCCACAAAAAGGTGTTCTTTTGTTGAGGATGAATCTGCACAGACTTTAAATAAAAAAGCACAATGAATACAGGAACTGCACCTGAGTTGAACACCATTTCACCCAGAAGAATCACTCTATCCAAAACCTGAAAATCAAAATACTGAGAGGGAATTTCATAACTATCCAAGAGCAGAAAAATTTAGATTTGAAAATAATTAGATTTTTTAATACAAAGTATTCTGGGCTTAATATTGATTTAGGATTTATGCCCCACTAGCAACATGTCTTATGATACAGACACATTCCACACGCCTTCCCTGTCCAAATGATGTTTTTCTAATCCACAAACTAATGGACACTTATGGCTCTAAATTGGGCGCTCTGTTGTGTTCTTATCTAAAACCTGATCTACAGACGCACATTCTGACCTATCCACCTTCTGCCCATTTCTTTCACTTCTCTGTATACTTTTATCAGTATTGCTTTTGACTCCCTTCCTCTCCCTATTTCTCTCTTTTTCTCCCTGTCTCTCTCTCTCTCTCTCTCTCTCTTTAACTCCCTCACTATTTTCTCCCCCTCCCTGTCTCTCACCCCTACTTCTCTGCCTCCCTCTCTCCCCTCCCTCCCTCCCTCTCTCTTCCTCTCCCTCTCTTTCTACCTCTCTCTTTTTCTCTCTCCCTCCCTCACTCACTCACTCTATCTCCCCATCTCTTTTTCTCTCCCTCATCTCCCCCTCTCTCATCTCCAGCTCCCTCTCTCTTTCTCCCTCCCTCCCTCACTCTATCTTCCCCTCCGTCTCTCTCCTTCTTCACTCTCTTTCTCTCCCTCTCTCTTTCTCTCTCTCCCTCCCTCTCGATGAAATTAGCATTGTTGCCTCCAGTAGATGTGCTTCTCTCCACCCCCGTCCAAGAGTAAAAAAGGATCTGCCCGAAGGCTATACTAATTTTTTTCTGACCGATATAGGTTTGCCCACAATAGCTACTGCAGTGAAGGAGCCAGCAGTGTTATCAGGACATCATGTAAACTCACATCACTCATATCAGGACTGTTCGACTGAACAGATCCATATCACTAAATGTCAAATATAACTTTTAAAAGCTCCAGTAAATTTATTGTATTCAAATTTTGATTTTATTGCTTATCAGTAAGTAAATAAACAAACTCTACTATATTAACACTACAATGTATTTTTTAAAACTGCAAGTCAAAATATAAATAATCTTATACAAAATTCTAGATAAACAGGTTGTGCCATATATTTATGAACAAAAACCCACAGTGTAATACATTTCACTTCAAAAGATTATCCAGTTAATAGCTATTCCAGTGCTGCCAAGCATTCTGAGTAAATCACCTTTTTACCCGCCATATTCTGTGGCTGTTTTTAGTCAGGCACTGAGTGTGTCTTACTTAAAATATCCACAAGATGGAGCTCTAAGATGGGGGCTTGGTTTTTTTACATAGATGTGAAAATCACAGTTTGAGGGATTGTAGAGGGAAAATACTCTTTGAACTATACTATTTGAAAAATTATTTAAAATACTTTGAATTTTTTGCATGAAAATGTCAACTATTTTGACTATCCAATAGCTGGAAATAGATTGCAAGCTCAAATATGTAATTTCTATGCAAAATATAAGAAGTTTAGGATTGTACTACTGCTATCTTAGAGGCCGCAGGCAATGCCCACCAGCTCTTACTCCACATAATTATCAATACCCGATGCAGTCACATCACAAATTAGGACCAGTTTGTGGTAGTCTTGGGAGGATATCCTAAATGCTCAAGAACATGGCATTTTCTAGGATGCAATCATGTACTTATTACATGTGAAGGCTAATTCAACAGTTCCCAAAAGAGTGGTTTAAAATCAGGATAAGGAAGGAACACAGGTCCAGGTCTCTGCTCCTTGCATTGATTAATCCCCTTGGCCAAGTAAAGAGTCCATATCAGGAGTAGAATACTGTCTTATTTTATGTGGATTAAGGATTGAAGCATGTCTAATGTGACTAGCCCTTCTAGTGGAAATACATTAATATAATTTTGTAAGATGTTTTGGCATAAACACAGATGTAGTTATAATGTTTAACCTCTATCTGGCTAAGAAAACCATAAAAGACATTTTGGTAATTCAGGTCCAACGATACCATCCAATATGAAAGTTAATACAATTAGAAAGTTCCATATATGGTAAAAAATTTCATATGACCTGAAAAATATGGGAAACGAGGGACAACAAAGTTACCATATACATACATATACCATACATATACCATATACATTTCCACCACCAGATTAGAGGGTGAATTCAAGTGGAAAAGTTGTATCACATACAGCTCCTGAACCTTCCCATCACATATAATAGTTGTCAAACTACGAATCGTCATCAATCTTTGCAAGCTCGCGAGGGACGCAGTTCGGGACGCAAATGCAGACCCTCGCGAAAATACGACCATAACGGCCGAACCATGGGCATCTGAAAACATTAAAAAAACAATAAATACACACAAAAATGACATAAAGCTTACCCACAGCACCCAGGAGCTCTGCAAGTGAAGTTACACCTCAATTTAAGTCCAAATTACCGAATTTAGACACACGAAAATCCCCTAAGCGAGAAAAAAGATGGCCGCCGAAAAAAACGAGGCTACAGGAGGCAAAACACCACCAAGCACATATGGATTTTCAAAAAAGCCATATGAGGCACAAGATACACTTTTATCAAGGACGCTAAATCATCCACACCCGCGTACCACATACACATTCGCAGCCATTTTACAACACTAACTTACAGAATGCAGAAGTACACAGCTACACTAACGGCTTCCCCTCGTGCACACAGCCTATTTACACTACACACTGCACACATTGCTGACACTTACACCTCAGCTCCACAACAGTGCAAATCTACATTGTATGCTGCAGGAACATCAAAACAGATTGTCAGCTCTTCAGCACAATGCTTCCTGCATATAATACTTACAAATAGGTAAGGTATATTAATTTATTAATTATTTAATTAGCATACAAAAGTACATATACACAAAAAAAAAACACTATCGCAATAAACACAAAACTCATTCACCGCACACCTCACAATGAGCGCCCATGCTGCTCATAGCACATAAACTACACCAGGGGACAGCCTTGCAATAAGCACAAAAAGCAGATCAGCACCAACTTTACAATGACAGCAAAAGCGCATCTGATCAAAAAAAATACATCAACCAAGAGCCTCACAATGAGCAACGAAGGCTCTCATTGCGAGCCACGCGATGAGTGCCGAAGGCGCTCAGCGCAAGGCTTGCAATGAGTGCCAAAGGATCTCAGACCACCCCAAAAATTAATGCATGTGCCAAACAGCATTACCTGCCTTACAATTTTATTGCACCGCCATTTTTGACGGGCAAGTCGCTAGTAACTATATAATTACTATGGGTAATTAAATTATAAATATATATATATATATATATATATATATATATATATATATATATATATGTATCTATACTACTGAGTACTTATAATCGTAGAGCCAACAGCAAGAAAAGATAGTGGTGATGCGGCACTTCTGGACCAAAATATACACGTGCTTTGCAGGCTGTGATGTCATCTCACTGAGCTCAGCACTGTTACACATGTGTTGCAGACATGCTGTGTGTTTATATATTTAAATTGAAATATATATATTTTCAGTTTAATTTTCAGACTTAAATAAAAATTACTATTAAAAATAAGAAGGTTGTAGCAGAAAAAAATAATATTATATAACTAATACTGGAAATATAATTATTTTACTATTCAGCATTACTACACTCACATTCGTCTTGTATCATCAGGTTAGAATTGCTATCTTCAGTCATAACAATTCATTTAGAAGCAATTTTAAAAAGAGGCACATTTTCATGTTTTTCCATTCTGTATCTGACAGCACAGAGGATATATGGTGATTGCAGAGTCCCTTTAATGATGCTCTGGTTTTAGTAAACCTTGGTTAAAAAAATATGTCTAAAAAGTTGCATATTTGTTTTTATTTACCAGAACCTGGATTATTGTTGTTAATATTCTTATCTACTGGTTTCTAACTGAAATCTAAGTTTCATTAAAAGTGTGAAGTAAAGCTTAAAGGTAGCGATTACCTGGTAGGATCTGTGCCACCATCACCATTTTGCAAGACACTATACCCCTAACACCTAACCTCTCTCCTATTCCAAGATAATTGTGTAAACTGATAAACATGTAATGAGTTCTAGTGCCTCAGGCTATGTGTACGCATAGCTATAACTCTAATGTTATGTTATTCTCACTGTATATATGTGACTTTCTATCTTTTTGTTGAACAAACAGGTAGAAAGTTATTTTTCTTTCTACTGGAATATACATGAATGTACACCTATGTTCACTTGCTGCAAATAGTGCATGCAGCATTTATCATTATTGTGACATATTATACTTTCCATATCCAGGTCTAGGTCAACATATCACATATGACTATTTCATTGTATATTTTGTTTTCCTTTAAAATCTTAAAAGTCACCATATGCACACTGCTCCACCAGATTAGCATGTAGAATCAAGTGAAAAGTTGTTTAAAGTTGTGAAATTGATCAATAATTAACTTTAATTAATTAACTTTTTAATTAATTTTAATTTTTGAGTATATAGCCCCTGAAGATTTGCCATAACTGTAAAGATAACTAGACTCAACCCTGTTACTGTCACACTGATTCTGTTTCAGCTCTCTATTTTTCTACTCTATTTCCAACATGTAGGCATGTGGTCTTGGTGAGTAAAAGCCTATGGTTTTAGGATTGTAGATTCTAAATTTTAATCTCCCTTCATCCAGTGTTACTTTTTAGCAGTAAAGAGCGCTGTATTCCAAAGAAACTATCATACCGACTACGCCAACATTTTTAAAAAGAGATGATCATTCCTTTTGGCTGACTGCACGCAGTGGCGGCCATCGGCCACTACATGGTGTGCTGAGATGTCAGTGAATTTCTTGTCAGTGTAATGCTTGTAGTCTGCCAGTACGCTAACCCATAAAACCTAACCCTAATAAGAAATTCACTGAACAAGAGCCCGAACCACCAGTTGTGGCCAGCCAACAGGAAAGGTCCCAAAGAGACTTCAGTTAAAAAATGAAGGCACATATCACTGCTTTTATCACTTGAGGGAGCCCAATCATCATATGAACAGATGTATCAATGGAAACAGGGGGAATGTTTAATATATGCACAGCACATGGATCAGGCACCAGTAGTCCTGGGTGAGGCTCAAAGTACTTCCTCTCTGCTCTTGCTTTATATAGTATTTTACAAGATACTACAGAATAATTAAAAATAGTTGCATGATACATTAAAATGCTAACTTGTAACATTATGTCCAAAGTCATTGGTTGCAACATAATTACATGTTACATTTATTTCCTCTCCGCTTGATTGCATGCCCCATCCTCCCTCCCTGATAAGAAATATAATAAACCGCTTAGTCATTGTGATCTAGTTCTGGACCAGCTAATAACCAGCTAATACAGAGTTCCCAATTAGTTGGTGGGATTGTAAAGTACCAGTAAAAATATATATACAATTGGATGTTAATGAAAATATGTAATTCAGAAAGTATTGGTACCTAATTTCCTCATTATTAATAAATAGCTCCCTGGATTCATTTTTTTTTGTTTTTGCATATAGTTTTGGCAATGTCATTCATAGAGCCATGCTCTACTCACACATGATAAAATAGTAATAGTAGAAGTAATTATATACTGATAACAACCCCAGTCTGGTACAAGAATCTCTTAAACTGAGCTTTTTTATTTAGTGAATTATATGTTTTTTAAACAAATTCCAATTACAAATATTCATATTTATATTAGTATCTTACCATGCTACCATAACTAGAACCTCCGCTAAGTTACTTTATTTTTTATACCATAGTTTATTATGGAAAATATATTTTGCCCACACCAAAGGGATGCTGCCTGGAACATACTGAGTAAATATTTCCGCTTAACTGCAGCTGGCTGGCAGGATCTATATCCTTGACTTTCCCCATCCAGAGCTCCCAGGACTGTGGCAGGGGTTCTTTTTAAAGCATCAACCCAGATCAGCTTCAAACTAAAGTCATGTGGTGTAGAGTTTTCAACCTTTGTTAATAACGAACAAAACTGTCTGACTCATAGTATATTTGCCTCCCTTGTTATCACAAGGACCACACAATATGTATACCGTTTATGCCATGTAGAGAACAATACTGTATTTATATTTAGTGTGGAAGTGAGAGCAGGGTAACTAAGGGGACTGAGAAATAGAAGAGGCTTATGATATACCACTCGCAAGGGTACACCAAGAACTTTTCATTGTGGAAGACTTAAACACAAAGGCCCTCATTCAATTGCAATTTGGCCAATTGAATAGTGCTCTAAATAAGCACATAACATATATTTTTTTTAAAGTTTTTAGTTAGTGAAAACCTTGCTTTTGGATACATGTTTACTAACTAAAACCTTTAAAAAAAAATATGTTATGTGCTTATTTAGACCCCTATTCAATTGGCCAAATTGCAATTGAATGAGGGCCAAACAATTTATGTATGTATTTCTATATTTTCTATATCAAGTTCAATAAAGATGAATCACCATTGTCTAATGATAATTTGATATTGCACTGCAACAATGTATAAGTGAGTGCATTCATGTTTTCCATTATTATTACAGTTTTCTGCATGAAGACTTGTTGTAACATAAAAAAATAATCTAGCCTGCTGACGTGAGTGGAATATTTGAAAAAAGTCTTCCTTAAACCACAAGTTCTCAGTATTGTATCTGTTGAGCTGCGACATTTCATAATAATAATAATATACTGATGTATATAGTGTATTATTGCTACAGTACAGAGGTGTAATATGTGACACCCACTTTATATAGTGTATTAATTAAAAGATACATATGAAATCTCCATAAGAACCTTCAGAACTATTTAAAAATCCTGAACTCAGGATTTTCTACATTGAATCAAAACTAATCTCCTCTCTCTTCTAAATACATATTCTGGGCTTGTTTGCCACTCATTGCTCAGGATTATTTGCCACTTACACTCTCTGTCACTGATATCCCACTCCATTTTATTTAAGGTATGTAGCTGTATAATTCCACTGGTGGTCAAAGCCATGGACAGAACCATGCACACAGCTGGGCAGGCTCCACTTACAACATGACAGGAGGAAACATCAACAGTCAACTGTTAGAAGCATCACCCCTAGCAGAAAAGGAGGCTCTTTATTTAACAAATAAACAGTAACACATTTTACAGGACAGTTAAAAAAACTCTTCCATTAATTAAAACTGATCATACAGAAAGATCTGTGTTGTATCTTTTGGAGATAGGCAAGTAATATGTAAACATTGATTAAATGTACAGTAGACTCTCAGGCAACTTTTTAATTTTTGGTGGTTCTATTAATGTGTTTTTCTGTGATTCAATTCCAGTTTGCGATCGTACCCACAGGTCAGAAATAATGCAAAAATAATAAAGCTGTAAATAGGATAGTCTATTACATGCCAGTTACAGTATATGTCGTAACACATTGATTGCTGGCATCGATATAACACAAAATATAATAATGGAATTAAGTATTTTTCCCGGGGCGATTTGTGGGCTTGAGAATGTTGTGCTATTAATTTTAAGACCTAACATCACTTTCCCTTTTAAGAAATGTACAGTAGAGTGTTGATATTTGATTTACAAATGCAACATATTGTACTTTACTCCCCTTGCGGCTGCTCTTGAGCACTCGTTGGCCTTTGGGCTCCATTTGCGCATTTTGTGCTTGTTCGCGAGTATCCACGTTGCAATTTAATAGCTGAATTGAATAAGTACTGGTTACGGGCTCATCAGATCAAAGGATTTACATGTGCAAAGTTCAACTTTGCTCAGCACGTAGCCTATTCTCGGCCCTCCATCGTGTTAGCATGCAAAGCCTGCTGCAAGCAAAGTTACAGGGCTAATTTAATACCCGTAACACATAAAATCAGAGTTACGAGCTACGTTTTAACCCGTAGCCCCAATTTAATAGGGCTGATAATGTATATTACACTACCAGTGAGCTAGTCCGTGTATAACATATTGCAATCATTCAATTAGGATTACGATTTACATGGACACAACCTCTGAGTGACTAATTAAAATTCAACTCTGTTAGAACTCTGTTTGACTCTGGAAGCCAGAATGGTTTCAGTAAGACATATTTCCCCAAAGGATATAACATGGGTAATATTGTAAAGTCTAGGAAAAAATAACCTTATAAAATGTTTATCTTCTTTTCATATAAATGTTGGCTGGGATCAATTATAAGGTGTAAAAAAATGTTGCAGTACATAAAGAAAAAATAGATCCTTCCCTTCCCTCACGGGGGAATGTAGATTGTTAATTCTCTCACAGAATTTGTATATATATTGAACACAAAATATATGTCTTAACACTTATTATAAAATAAGGTCAATGGTCAGAGTCCTGAGCAGATGGAGAAATGAGCAGAATAGATGGGTCAAAAGGTATGAATCTATTGGGAAATAATACAGCGTTTATTACATAGATACATTATTTTACAGTTAAAGGGATATCTACGTTTCCTGGATTATGAATGCATCTGATAAAGGAGAATCAGAAGTGTATGAAAAAAAAATGTTTGCATGAAAAAATACCAAAATAAAAATATAAACACTTACCTTGAAGTTAGCATTTCTGACAGTTTAAAATGAATGTTAACACCCCCTCCAATTTGTTTTGGCCAATCCGGTTAGAGAAAGATTTGAGACATAGCACTATGTTAGGTGCTATGGCAACAGCCCACAGCATTGACAGGAAGTAGGGATGAGTCATATACCAGCAGTGACAACACTGCTCTCCTATTGGCTGTGGTGCAAAGCAGCATCGGGTATGTAGCAAAGAAGACTAGGAAATGTAGTGTATCACTGACATGTGACAGGAAGCTGCAGTTTTATGAGATGTTCTGTATACACATAGGCTGCTTTTTGCCTGCAGAGTGCAGAACTGTATCAAACCAGCTCACTTAGCCCTTTAAGTTCTATTTTACAGTTTATGGTTCTCTCTGCAGATTGCACTATGGATTTATATATATATATATATATTTATATATATATATATATATATATATATATATATATATATATATATATATATATATATATATATATATATATATATATATACATATACACATACAAATACAAACAAATAGTAAATCTCCTGTTTACAGTTTCATGTGCCCGGCAGGTCGTTTCTGGATCTCTAAAAAAAAAAACATTTATAGAGATACATTCTATGTTGGAAAAATATTTAGAGCCTGTAGTAGACATTTACAATTTTTTGGAGCCCTGGCTAGCAGGTCCTGTGAACTGTTTTCTCCAGCATATATTAATAAACGAGTAACTTGCTCGTCATACATGACATTGCCATATGTTATGTTCAATTGTCTGTTCTGTCTCTCTCTGCACTGTCTCTCTGTTCACCCTCTCCCTTTCTCTGTGCACCCTCTCTGTGCGCCCTCTCTCTCTCTCTCTGCACACTCTCTCCCTCACTGCACCCTCTCTCTCCCTGTGCACCCTCTCTGTGTGTGTGCTCTCTCGCTCTGTGCCATTTGTCTCTCTCTGTGTTCTCTCTCTGCGCTCTGTGTGCTGTCTGTCCCTCTCTCTCTCCCCCCTTTCTCTCCCTCCCTTTCTCTCTCTCTCTTTCTACCTTTCTCTTTCTCCCTCCCTCTTTTCCCCTCCCTCTCACTCCCTCTGTCCCCTCCCTCTCTCCCTCCCATTCTATTCCTCCCTCTCTTTCTCCCCCTCTCTGCCCCTCTCCCTCCCTCTCTCTAAATCTATCTCTATCTCCCTCCCTCTCTCTCTGCCTCCCTCTTTCTCTATCTCTCTCCATCTCTCTGCCTCCCTCCCCCTGTCTGCCTCCCCCTACCTCTCTCTCTACCTCCCTCTCTTTCATTCATTATCTCTTTCTCCATCTTCCTCCCTCTCTCTTTGCCTCCCTCTCTCTCCACTTCCTTCCCTCTGACTCTCTCTGACTCCCTCCCTCTCTCTCTCTCCCTCCCTATATTTCTGCCTCCGTTCTCTCTCCCTCCATCTGTCTCCCACTGCTGCACTCCCTCTGTTCCCTCCCTCCCTTTCTCTCCCTCCCTCCCTTTCTCTCCCTCCCACCCTTTATATCTCCCTTCCTTTCTCTCTCTCCCTTCCTCCCTCTTTCTCTTCCCCCCTCACTCTCCACTAACCCTCTCCCCTCCCTCCCTCTCTCTACCGTTCCCTCTCTCTCACTCCCTCTCTATCTCCCTCCCTCTGCATCCCCCATCTCTGCATCCCTCTCTGCTTCCCTCCCCCTCCCTCTCTGCTTCCTTCCCCCCTACCTCTCTCTCTCCCTTCCTCTCTCCACATCCCTCACACTCTCTCTGCCTCCCTCTCTCTCCCTCTCCCCCTTCCTCTCTCTATCCCTCCCTCTCTTTCTGCCCTCTCTCTTTTCCTCCCTCTGCCCCCTCATTCCTCAAGTCCCCTCCCTCTCTTCCTTTCTCTCCCTCCCTTCCTCTCCCTCTCTCTCTCCTCCCTCTCATTCTCCCCACCATCTGTGCATCTTCCTCCTCTCTCTCTACCCCTCCCTCACTATCTCCCTCCCTCTCTCTTTCTCCCTCCCTATCTCTCTGCCTCCTCCCCTCTCTCTCCTCCCTCTCTCTCTCTCCCACTTCCTCTCTTCATCCTCCCCCTCTCTCTGCCCCTCCCTCTCTCGCTCCCTCTCTATCTCCCTCCCTTTCTCTCTGCATCCCTCTTTGCCTCCCTCTCCCTTACCCCTCTTTCCCCTTCCCCCTCTCTCTCTCTCTTTCCCTCTCTCCCTCCCTCTCTCTATGCCTTCCTCCCTCTCTCTACCTCCCACCCCTGCTCTCTATGCCGCCCTCCCTCTCTATCTGCCTCCTTCTCTCTCCCCCCTTCCTCTCTCCCCTGACCTCTCTCTCTCTCCCTCCTCTCTTTCTGCCTCTTTTCTCCCTCCCTCCCTCCCTCTTTACCCGCCCTTTATCTCTCCCTTTCTTTCTCTCCCTCCCTCTCTCTCCCCTCCATCTCTCACTCTCCCTTTCCCTCTCAACCAACCGGGACTCTCAAGCAACCGGCACCTGCCTCCATTCCCCGATTGCCAAAAACTCTCACTTATTCGCCATTATCCAGCACAATCGGCATCCTCATTTTTTTTCTTTAAATGTCAACTTTTTTTTTGTAGTTTTTTTTAGCTTTAAATTACTTTAGATTTGATAGCAGTAGCTGTTTAATAGATAGTTTAAGGGTTTTTAGGGGGGTTAGGATTAATTAGGCTTCATAAAACAGGGACTCTCAAGCAACCGGCAACTACACTTATCCGTCAATAGGCAGTCCCCATGGGTGCCGGATAATAGGGAGTTTATATATACATATAGTATCTCACAAAAGTGAGTACACCCCACACTTTTTTGTAAATATTTTATTATATCTTTTCATGTGACAACACTGAATAAATGGCACTCTGCTACAATGTAAAGTAGTAAGTGTACAGCCTGTATAATAAATTTGCTGTCCCCTCAAAATAACTCAACACACAAGTCTAAACCATTGGCAAAGTGGAAATGTCCAAATTGGGCCCAAAGTGTCAACATTTTGTGTGGCCGCCATTATTTCCCAGCACTGCCTTAACCCTCATGGGCACAGAGTTTACCAGAGCTTCACAGGTTGCCACTGGAGTCATCTTCCACTCCTCCATGATGACATCACAGAGCTGGTGGGTGTTACAGACCTTGCACTCTCCCACCTTCGTTTGAGGATGCCACACAGGTGCTCAGTAGGGTTTAAGTCTGGTGACATGCTTGGCCAGTCCATCACTTTGACCACTGCCTTGCTAAAGAAGCTGAAGGTAGTCTTGGAATTTTTGTTTGGGGTTGTTATCATGTTGGAATATTGCCCTGTGGCCTAGTCTCAGAAGGGAGTCACAGTACATGTTGGCATTCATGGTTCCCTCAATGAACTGTAGCTCCCCAGTGCAAGCAGCACTCATGCAGGTCCAGAACATGACACTCCTACCACCAAAAGTATACATCTATAAGGAGGAAAGGTAGTTGAAATAATCCCTAAATGACAGATAAACGGATAAGGCACAAAGAGCACAAAAACACTGATATGAGATGAAACCCTCAGTTTGAACGTAAACAGCAATGCAGAGAGAGTGGAGGCAGCATCTGACATCATCAGGTAAATGCATATAGGGGGAATCAACACAACACATTATAGAAAACATATATACACATATAGACATATGTGTATATTTGTTTGGTCTGGGCCTGCATGAGTGCTTCTGCAACTGGGGAGCTATAGTTCATTGAGGGAACCATGACTGCCAACATGTATTGTGTCATACTGAAGCAGAGCATGATCCCCTCCCTTCAGAGACTGGGCCTCAGTGCAGTATTCCAACATGATAATGACCCCAAAGACACCTCCAAGACAATCACTGCCTTGCTATAGAAACTGAAGGTAAAGATGATGGACTGGCCAAGAATGTCACCAGACCTAAACCCTATTGAGCTTCTGTGGGGCATACTCAAATGGAAGTTGGGGTAGTGCAAGGTCTCTAACATCCATCGGCTCCGTCATGTCATCATGTAGGAGTGGAAGAGGACTCCAGTGGCAAACTGTGAAGCTCTGGTGAATTCCATGCCCATGAGGGTTAAGGCAGTGCTGGAAAATAATGGTGGCCACACAAAATATTGACACTTTGGCCCCAATTTGGACATTTCCACTTATGGGTGTACTCACTTTTGTTGCCAACGGTATAGACATTAATGGCTGTGTGTTGAGTTATTTCGAGGGGCCAGCAAATTTACACTGTTATACAGGCTGTACACTTACTACTTTACATTGTAGCAGAGTGCCATTTATTCACATGAAAATATATAATAAAATATATACAAAAATCTGAGGGGTTGTCAGAACTTTTGTATGAATAAAGTTCTATCTTATATGGATATTATAGTATAATATGATATTCCAATTATTAACCACTATTTTATATCCAATGTATTAATATTTTATATGCTGTATATATATATATATATATATATATATATATATATATATATATATACCTATGCATGCAATTCTATTACTTGAATATATCTATGTGAAAGATATGTTTTCACAGCTGTCCACAAGTGAGCTATCCATGGCTGAATAGTTCTTTGTTCTGTAAGAGATAAATATCTGAGTGAATTCCTAAACTAATGGATAGAGGTCTATAAAGGTTATGTTCCTTAGAAGTAATGGTGTCCTCCTTAAGATTCCACATGTGAAGAATTTGTGTCATAGACACTAAGTCTACTAAACAGAATAATAAATCTGTTTAGGGATATCTAACTGAGAACCATTCTTATGACTTCATTTTGTTTATAGGTTGTGGGTCAAAGGGGTCATCAGTTAATTAAAGGGATGAAAATTCAAAGGTCCGAGAGCGCCATCTTATGGTTCAAGGAATAAATGTCTCTTTAGAAAAATATATATTTATAATAAAATAAAAATATATGATGACATCAGGAGAGATTCTATTGGTTACTAGATCTTTTAACTGATTTGGGATTCTGATAGGCAAATAAGCAAGAGGTATAATTATGGATAGAAACAGGATCTAGGAGAGAGAAAAAGAGAAAGGAGGAAGGAGAGAGAACATTTTTTATCTTGTGGAAAGGCCAGACAACTTTGGAATTAACCAGTGGAATCTTGTCATAATTGGTAATGTATAAATTGAAATATTTTATTTTATGATATAATTGAAAACCATTACCATAATTTCTCTTTTTGGTTTATTTCTTATCAAAAAGTTATTTAAATTTCCTTTAGTCATTGAAATTTATAAATCCGGATATAAATTTTAATACAAAATTAGATATCTCATTTTTCTTTTTGACCAATACAGATAAATACATTTTACTTAGTTAACTTATCAATTATATTGTAAAATACTTTACCATAATTGTGTTATATTTAATACATTCCTGTATAGCTATATTATAATATCATTAGACATTGTTAGTACATGCTAAAACGTTATTTTGGGTGAATTTTATTAATTGATTTATCTGATTTTGTTCTATGGGTTGCTATTCCAGGTTTTATTGTACATGTGATTGAGATAAACTTTTGTATTGAGATTGTAGGACTGTACAGAAGATATTATAAAATAATAAGTATTACAATATGATGTATTAATTTTCTCTTAATATCTGGCTGGTTACATTTTGTTTTATTTGTATTTGATTTGATATATTACATTTTTTATCATTAGACTAGTTGATTTTGTTATTTTCAATAAATGTTATTTTATAAAAAGGAATATGTGTCTATAAATTGATTCTGAACTCAAAATTCATTATTCTATATTATTTAGAAAATAATATGTCGTATTAATCCCGACATATTTGGAGGCCCCAGTGAGATATATATCTTTATAGACATGTGGCCAATTATTTAATTGATTTAAAACTTTTTATTGAATAACACTTGTTGAAAAAAAAATGGCTGAAGGTGTTTTTTTTTCTGAAACAGTAGGAACATTATCTTTAGATGACATAATTGGTCATGGTAAACAGGGAATGGAGTTGTTAATTAAAACTTTAATTTCAAATGTATATCCCGTTTGTGAGTACAGGGAACAGTTGTCAGAATATTTGGATAAAATACATCCCGAAATTGATGGTGATACAATTGATGATTGGTTAAAGGATAAGAATTTATTGACAACTGTGATGAGTACTATAAATGCAATTCAAATTAAATCAGAAAGAAAGAAGCATTTAGCTAGGTTATCTACTGTTTGGATGGAATTAGCCAGAAGCTGGAAATATCAAAATTCCCAAAAAGAAATTACCATAAAAAAATTAAATAATCAAATCCAGGAAGTCTCTATAACTTGTCAAACTTTGAGAGATTTACATGGAGAAAAAACGCAGCTAGCAGATCAGCAGTTTATCAAAATTAAAGAATTAAGGAAGAAAGTTGTAGAAACGACAGAGATATTTGACGCAGCTCAAGATTTAAATGGTAAATATTCAGAGAAATGTGATGAATTACAGGCAATAATAGATAAATTGGTAGCTGAGCGTGCAAAAGATACCGGTGAGGAAAGTCAAAAATCAGTTCAATTTGAGGAATTGTCTGAGAAATGTGAATACTTAAATGAGAAAGCTGAACATGCTGATAAATTAGCGCAAAAGTATGTTCAGGCTTGTCAGGACTTAAAAATAGAACAGAAGAAATTGCAACAAAAGATTGAATTCTTAACTCAAGAATTAACTGATAAGAAAATTCATGAGGCTGAGATACTTGTAGAGAATAAAAAGATCCCAAAATTACTGACTGTAGCTAAGAATAAGATAAAACAATATCAACAGGATGTTGAAAATCTAATGGATTTAAATAGGGCTCAAGATTATGCCTCAAGTAAAATTGTGATAAAGGACTTTAGTGATTCTGAGGAAGAATTAGAAGTAGTACCTTCAAGGAATAAACATAAACGATCACCCATAAAAATTTTACATAGCTCTAAAAATGAAACTGATAGTGATGAAGATATACGATCAAATAAAAGACTCTCTTTCCATGAGAAAGCCCAGGCTATAAGAAAATTAATTAAACCCTACACCAAAAATTCAAAATTGTCCATAGAAGACCACCTTGATTCATTAGAAAGGGTGATGGTTGAACGAGGGATAAGGGGGGCTAATGATAAAATATCATACCTCCCTTGGTCCTTTGATAGCTCTTATACCTCATTTCACCTCTCTCCATGATAGCAATATAAATGATTGGGAGATATATAAATCTGAGGTGAGAAAATACTTTTCTGAGTATAGAAACCCACAGGCTGCTATGAAAGCAGTTCATAATCTTAGATGTAAGCCTGACGAAAGTCCAAAATAATTTTTAATCACATTAAAACACGCTTATAGACAGACTGCAAAGAAGACAGACCCAGAATCTCCTGAATTTAAGAGAATTTACTTCCATGCACTACCTTTGTATATTCAGAGAAATATGGCGCGTGATTTTGATGACGCCAAGCCTTTAAGTTGGTTGGTAAATGAATGTACTAAAATATATGAGATTCAGCTTGATGATGGGAATAATTATAAGCGAAGGGAGAAATGTAATAGTCAAAATGTAGCAGAAATTTCTGTTAAACCTAATTTACAGTATGAGACAGGTACAAAATCTTAGGCAGATGTGGTTAAAGGTTCAAACAAATCAAGTCAGGCACAGTCATCATTTAGGCAAGTAAAAATTGCAAGTGAAAAATCTCAAAATGCAAATAATGATTCTTTGTATGTTAGTCCAAATTACATGGGAAACAATCCTATTAAAAATTATGTCTGGAGGCCAAAATCTCCTAGTGCAGAAGGAAGATTAACCCCTCCAATGCCCAATACTTCAAATTATTCAGAGAGTCAAAGGGTTAAAAGATATAGCCAAAATCAAAATTCTAAACCATCATCTAATTTAGAAGAGCAGGTTAAAATTTTGACACAACAGATGGCTGCATTTATGGCAGGATTTAATACTCAGTCAGTGAGAAATGATCCAACCCAAGACGGTCAAAATTCTCAAAGCCAAAGCCAATGACTGAATTCTAATTGTGAAAATAGATTAGTGATCAATAACACAAACAGAAGTGATACCTGTGAATCTCTTGATTCAAATAAAACTATAAAAATATGTTCTAAAAAGAATGTTAATGATTTATTTCTTCTTCCTGAGTATCCTTTCTCTTCAGAAATTCCTATTCAGCAAGAGAGGGATATTTCCAAAACCAAGGAAGATGACCCAGAAGATATAACTGTTGACCCTTTAAGCTCACAGGAGGTAACACAGATTGAACTAGAGTTTACCGGTAAAGGGTTAATAGCTGAAGTAGAAGAACATTGCAATGTCATGGCATATGATTTATTACCTGTTCAGTTTATTGAAAATGAAACAAATGTTAATCAGGAAATTGCTGATAGTCCTACAGAAATAGTTATAAATTGGATAGATCATACTCCACAATCTGACTTCTTAAATAAAAATAAACAATGGAAGAAGTTAGAGATGTTAAGACATACACATTTCTTATGTGAAATGGAGGAAATACAGAACCGATATTATGTTTCTGTTGGTATATAGAATGTTGAAACCTTAAATCATAAAGCATTAATTGATACAGGTTCTCAAGTCACAGTAATTTCCAAAGAGACACATGAGGAAATTGAGAGTAGAGCCAAAAAGAAAGCTATTCTGAAACCATTCGTTGGAATTGTTAGAAATTTTGATGGTATTAAAGTTAATACTGTAGGCCATGTGTGTTTAGATATCAGAATAGGAAATAAACAAATGAAACATCCATTTATTATAGTGGATATTCCTAGTTACAAAATTATAATTGGGACTGATTTACTTAGAAGATTTAGTCCAGTAATTGATTTTATTGATGGAGTGATATGGTCACAAGTTAAATGTCCCATCAATTATGATCAAGTTAAACAACCTCATATACAAAGGAATTGTCATGTTATTGAGAAAAAAGAGGAATCAGTAGAGATTCATTTCCAAAATAATCGAATGCCTGAAATGACAGTACTTAAATGTAAAGACATTAATGGAGAACAAATAAATAATGAAAATGTGATCCAAATTGATCAGGCGCATATTAAAAATATTCAAATAGAGGGAAATGTATTAACTATCTCTTTAAATAAGAACGATTCTAAGCCTTTAAACATAAGTAAACACTCTAGATTTCTAGTGGAAATAGAAACCAATGATGAAGGTTTATTTATTCCTGTCGATATTCCAGGTATGAGAAATTCTCAACAAGCAAAACTAGCTCTAAAACATGAGCATAGCTATGTTAATGAGAGCTTATTAAAATAAATAAAGAATACTAATTTAATCCGAAATACACAACCCGATGATCAATGGGTATATAAGATAGATCATGAAACTTCAACACATGCTATTATGGCAAAATGTTTATTACCTCTTTTCATTGGGAGTAAAAGGGTTATGCACCTATTCTTAGTTATTCAGGATTCCCAATATCCAATCTATATTGGAAATGATCTATTACATTGCTTTGCATCCCAAATTGATTTGATCAATAATGTTATTTGGTCTAGATTACAGGATAAGCCCTTAGAATTCCTAAATGACTCAGAAGCATTGAAATCTGCACAACAAATGCCTTATGCAGTAACCGTGCAAATGGAACAAAGTGTTACAATACCAGAGGGGGTGGCACAATTTCCTCTCCCCTTACAGATAAAAAGGGTTTAAAAGAATAAAGGTACTGATGCCTTTGTAAATCTTAGTCATCAGATGCAACGAAAAGGCCTCACCCTCATTCATAAACCTCTAATTACTATAACACAGGTATCTTTCATTATTTTGGTAAATAACACAGCATCCCGTCCAATACATTTGGAGAAGGGATCCCTCATAGATATGGCTATAGATTCTGAGTATTTTACTTCTGAGTTTATGAATATTGTTATTGGTTTGATACCAAAGAATTATGTAAATGTTGACCAGATTATGGATCAGTATTTTGACACACAACCTGAGGGATTATTTACTGTTCAGTCTATTTATCCTTTTAGTTTCACTGAAAGTAACTGTGATATTATGGATAACGAACTTGTTTTTAACCAAACAATTGATGAACAAGAATATGAGAAATATCAGAACACTGAGACGCAGGTAAGTATGATCACTACTGATTTGTCTACACAATTGGAGGAGACTTATTAGATTAGTCAGCCTGAGGTATTCCCTGGGTTTAGAGAAAGAGTTGAGGAACAGATAGCCTTAGCTAGCGGATGTTCTAATGACATTGAGCGCCAAAAACTAAGACAAGAATTAATTGATTACCAAGATATGTTCTCTAAGGATTCATATGATTGTGGTTTGACAAATTTACATGTCACTAAAATGTAAACTGACCCAAATATGCCACCTGTATTTGTGAAACAAAATCGACTCCCTCTTGCCTCTTATGAATCATTGGCAGATATTATCAAGAACCTAGAGTCTAGGGGGATTATTAGACCGGTGCACAGTTCTTTTAATAACCCTATTCTAGGTGTCTTGAAACCAAATGGAACCTGGCGTTTATGCGCTGATTTGAGACAATTAAATAAACGGGTGTACATGTCTGCATGGCCCGTTCCATATATCGATCAATGTTTAGCACAAATACAAGGATCTAAATTATTTACTACGCTTGATTGTGCCCAAGGTTATTGGACCATTAAAGTAAGTGAAGAGGACCAATATAAACTGGCTTTCACCTTTGGGAAACAGCAATATACATGGACTAGAACCCCATTTGGCTTTATAAACTCAGGGCATGAGTTTGCTATATTTTTACATAAGGCAATGCCTGACGCTCAAGAGCGAGGGACATTAACATATGTAGATGATATCTTGATTAAAAATAACGATTTTGATAAACATATTTTTTAAATCAGATATGTTCTAGATCAATTGAAACATGCAGGAGTTAAACTGTCTCTTCAAAAGGCACAATGGTGCCGCACTAGAGTACATTTTTTAGGCCATGAAATAACTCCTGAAGGTATAAATCCACAGAAAAAGAAAGTGGAAGCTCTTTTTAAAACCAGAACCCCTACAAATTTAAAAGAATTAAGATCATTTTTAGGTGTCACCAATTATTCTCGTAAGTTTATTGATAACTATGCAGAGGTAACTAGGCCTCTCATTCGATTATTAAAGAAAGGAGAGCCATGGCAATGGGGGGAAATTCAAAATCAAGCCGTAAACCAATTAAAACAAAAACTCAGCCAGGCTCCTTGCCTAGTTTATCCTAAAATGGGTAAACCATTCTTTTTAGAAACTGGATATACTGATTTTTGTTTGAGTGCCGTTCTATATCAGAAATATGACCAGCATAGTAAAGTTATTGCGTATGCAAGTAAGACATTATCACCTGTAGAGGTAAAGTTTAATGACTGTGAGAAAGCTCTGTTTGCTACAGTATGGGCCTTACAGAATTTCCGAAATGTTATCCAAGGTGAGAAAATTATAGTAGAAACCGCTCATCAACCATTACAATACATTCAGAGTGATAAAATTAGAGCCGGTAATTTGTCAAATAGCCGTATTACCGCATGGACTTTATCCTTACAAGGATGGCCTTTGGAAATTAGATATGCACAGAATAAGAGGAATCCAGTGGCCCAAGGTTTAGCTGATTTACATGATTGTACCGCCGAGGATCTTCTTAGAGAAAATTGGTCCGAAGTGGACCTTATGAAGGAATACAAATTATCTCCCCATAAGGTATATGAAGAGGTATTATGTAACACTTTACCCACAGTTTACGTGGATGGATGTGCATATCATATTAAGGAGGGGGCAGATAACAAATTGGTTGCAGGAATCGGTAATGTATGGAAAGACAATATCCCGATTCCACCTGAAAGTTATAAAATAGGATCTAAGACTAGTCAAATATCAGAATTGGTAGCCGTATATCGCGCTATCCAAACCGCAATAGAGCATGATCTTAAGGAATTAGTGATCATCACTGATTCGGAATATGTCCCTAATAGTTTCGTAGAATACTTACAGGTATGGAAACATAATGAAATGACAAGTGCCCGGAAGAAACCAGTGAAACATGGTAAGTTAATACATGCTATTGATGAGATGGTAATCTCTAATGGAATGACTATATATTGGAAGAAGACAAAGGGCCACTCAAAGGTAATGGGATAGGATAAAGAAGGAAATTATTTGGCTGATAAGTTGGCAAAACAAGGTGCCCTAAAGGGGGAGCTTGTTGATGTGGATCATCTTTTGGGTCCATTTCAAATTCAGGCTATAACAAGACAACAAATCCAAAAGAGTACAGAATTGTCTACAGCTCAATGGTCCCAGGATACTCCCAATTCTGATTTAATCAGTAGTCAGAAAGAGGATCCAATCATAGGTATATTTTATAATCATATACAAGATCCAGCTAAATATCCTCTGAGTGAGATAGATGTTATAGGTAAAGAAGACCTGAGAGTTTTAATGAAGTCAAAAGCCCAATTTAGCATCTTAGATGGATTGCTTATTCGTACATCTAAGAATGGAATACAACAGTGGGTGGTTCCTACTTCATATAGAGGTCTAATGTTACAACATGCCCATGATGCCCCAACATCAGGTCACAGAGGGGATAAAATCACCTATGAAATACTGCGAGATTTTGCGTATTGGCCGCACATGTTGAAAGATATCCAGACATATTGTCAGGGATGTTTGGTATGTCCCCAATATCAACCTAATACACCTACCCATAGAGTTCCTCTTCAGAAAAGAGGGATGTCTTTGCCCTGGTCAGATATCCAAATAGATTTTATTGGTCCAGTAACAACATCATCTAGGGGTAATAAATATATGCTAACGGTTACATGTCTATTTACCAAATGGGTAGAGTGTCTTCCAGCCACAAATTGTGAAACTGCTGCAATATTATTAATTAACCATGTCTTTTCCCGTTTTGGTTTACCACAACGAATTGAGTCCAATCGCGGATCTCACTTTACCAGTGAAGTAATCAACCGTATGTGGAAAATCCTAGGGGTTAAGAGAAAATTACTTATTTCTTATCGTGCTGCTTCTAGTGGTAATGTGGAACGGTACAACCAATCCATTATTAGTATTTTAAAGAAATTTGTGAAAGAATCAGGTAAAGACTGGATATAAAATTACCTTTAGTATTAATGGCTATAAGATCTACAACTAGTACTGCAACAAAAATGTCGCCATTTGAATTAATGACGGGGAGACGTATGGTACTCCCACAATACCTTATTTATAGAACCCAAGACCATAATTTAGTGAATGCTGCTACAACCCATCAATATATAGAGGATCTGAGGAAACACTTACAGCAGGCATTTGCTTTTGCACAAAGAAATTTAGAGAAATCTGCTGTAAGTACTAAAACTTATTATGATCTTAAGACATTCAAAAAGGAGTACAAGATCACAGATCAGATATATTTATACAACTTTCAATGAAACCAAGTGAAAGAGAAAAAGTTTTTGCCTTCATGGAAAGGACCTTATACTATTGTTGACACAATTTCACCTGTTGTATACAAAATACAAATTCCAAAAAATGGTGAAATGGATGAAAAATGGGTTCATATTAATCAAATAAAAAGTTGTCACCCAAGATCCCAATTAAGAATCATTAATGATATTCCTGATGAATAATGTGACTTTGAATACCCTGTCTAATAAGATTATCCTATTTTTACATTGGATAGAATACATTATTAAAACTTTTTGTTTTTATTTCCTAGTTGAAGAAAAGAAAAGAAAAACAAGAATTAGTGATGATGAAAGAAAGAAAAACAGCTCTGATATGGGTGATGCTGATCCTATGCCAAGAGGTCCGAATGGAACCTACTGTGGAACCAGGCCCTTCTTCAGGAATTCATATCCAAGAGGCTCCAGGGTTTATTCTCACCGGAAGGAGATTGACATTGCAAAAGATTTTCGTGAGCGTAGATCCACAAACAGTGATTGCAATTTAACATATCTAACATACAGATGGAGGAAACCAAAGTATGGTATCATGAACACATTGATCGATCACAAGCTACTGTAAAGAAGATGTTGGAACAATTAAGGAAAACTTTTATTCCTGAGTCTTACAGTTCCAACAGCCGACGTCCTAAACGATTTATCGGTTTCCTCATTGGGGCTGCGATAATGATTATACTTGGAGCTGTTATAGGTACCACTATGTCAATAACAAACTCTATATCTATTGAAACATTAATTAAGGAATCTAGGGAACTTCGGGATTCCTTGAAGATGGTGCAGAGAGAATTGGAACTCCAAAAACAGAAGCTAAATGACTTAATAACTGTAGTGAATGAGACCATTGTTACTACAATTTGCATTCCAAGGTTACTTCCCATTCAATTGACTTACATTGGAAGTACAGCATATCAAGGGTTGAGTCTCTGTTTTTCCGGGAACCAGTTACTTTTCATATTTACAACTGTAATAATGTCACCTACTTTATTAAAGAGCGATATTATTTCAGAGAGCGGGTTATGTCAGAACTTTTGTATGAATAAAGTTCTATCTTATATGGATATTATAGTATAATATGATATTCCAATTATTAACCACTATTTTATATCCAATGTATTAATATTTTATATGCTGTATATTTATATATATATATATATATATATATATATATATATATATATATATATACCTATGCATGCAATTCTATTACTTGAATATATCTATGTGAAAGATATGTTTTCACAGCTGTCCACAAGTGAGCTATCCAAGGCTGAATAGTTCTTTGTTCTGTAAGAGATACATTTCTGAGTGAATTCCTAAACTAATGGATAGAGGTCTATAAAGGTTATGTTCCTTAGAAGTAATGGTGTCCTCCTTAAGATTTCACATGTGAAGAATGTGTGTCATAGACACTAAGTCTACTAAACAGAATAATAAATCTGTTTAGGGATATCTAACTGATAACCATTCTTATGACTTCATTTTGTTTATAGGTTGTGGGTCAAAGGGGTCATCAGTTAATTAAAGGGATGAAAATTCAAAGGTCCGAGAGCGCCATCTTATGGTTCAAGGAATAAATGTCTCTATAGAAAAATATATTCATTATAAAATTTTAATATGTGATGACATCAGGAGGGATTCTATAGGTTATTAGATCTTTTAACTGATTTGGGATTCTGATAGGCAAATAAGCAAGAGGTATAATTATGGATAGAAACAGGATCTAGGAGAGAGAAAAAGAGAAAGGAGGAAGGAGAGAGAAAAACTTTTATCTTGTGGAAAGGCCAGACAACTTTGGAATTAACAAGTGGAATCTTGTCATAATTGGTAATGTATAAATTGAAATATTTTATTTTATGATATAATTGAAAACCATTACCATAATTTCTCTTTTTGGTTTATTTCTTATCAAAAAGTTATTTAGATTTCCCTTTGTCATTGAAATTTATAAATCCGGATATAAATTTTAATACAAAGTCAGATATCTCATTTTTCTTTTTGACCAATACAGATAAATTAATTTTACTTAGTTAACTTATCAATTATATTATAAAATACTTTACCATAATTGTGTTATATTTAATACATTCCTGTATAGCTATATTATAATATCATTAGACATTGTTAGTACATGCTAAAACGTTATTTTGGGTGAATTTTATTAATTGATTTATCTGATTTTGTTCTATGGGTTGCTATTCCAGGTTTTATTGTACATGTGATTGAGATAAACTTTTGTATTGAGATTGTAGGACTGTACAGAAAATATCATAGAATAATAAGTATTAAAATATGATGTATTAATTTTCTTTTAATATCTGGCTGGTTATATTTTGTTTTATTTGTATTTGATTTGATATATTACATTTTTTATCATTAGACTAGTTGATTTTGTTATTTTCAATAAATGTTATTTTATAAAAAGGAATATGTGTCTATAAATTGATTCTGAACTCAAAATTCATTATTCTATATTATTTAGAAAATATGTCGTATTAATCCCGACAGGGTTTACTCAATTTTGTGAGATAATGTATATATACAGTGCCTTGCAAAAGTATTCACACCCCTTGGCATTTTTCGTGTTTTGTTGCCTCACAACCTGGAATTAACATGGATTGTTTGAGGATTTGCATTATTTAATTTACAGAACATGCCCACAACTTTGAAGATGTTTTTTTTATTGTGAAGCAAACAAGCAATCTTTAAGTCTGACCACAGATTTTCTATTGGATTGAGGTCTGGGCTTTGACTAGGCCATTCCAACACATTTATGTTTCCCCTTAAACCACTCAAGTGTTGCTTTAGCAGTGTGTTTGGGTTCATTGTCCTGCTGGAAGATATACCTCCGTTCTAGCCTCAAATCACGCACATAGTGGTACAGGTTTTGCTCAAGAATATCCCTGTATTTAGCACATCCATCTTTCCCTCAACTCTGACCAGTTTCCCAGTCCCGGCTGCTGAAAAATTTCCCCACAGCATGATGCTGCCACCACCATGTTTCACTGGGGATGGTGTTCATTTGGTAATGTGATGTGTTGGGTTTGCGCCAGACATAGCGTTTTCTTTGATGGCCGAAAAGTTCAATTGTAGTCTCATCAGACCAGAGCACCTTCCTCCATACATTTTGGGAGTCTCCCACATGCCTTTTCGCAAACTCAAAATGTGCCATTTTGTTTTTTACTGAAAGTAATGTCTTTCTGCTAGCCACTCTGCCATAAAGCCCAACTCTATGGAGCGTATGGCTTATTGTCGTCCTATTTACAGATGCTTTACAGTTACCTTAGGTCTCTGTGCTGCCACTCTGATTAATGCCCTCCTTGCCCGGTCGGTGAGTTTTAGTGGGCGGCCATTTCTTGGCAGGTCTGCTGTTGTGCCATGTTCTTTCCATTTGGTTATGATAGATTTAATGGTGCTCCGGAGGATCATCAAAAATTTAAATATTTTTTTATAACCTAACCCTGACTTGTACTTCTCAACAACATTGTCCCTTACTTGTTTGGAGAGTTCCTTGGTCTTCATGGCAGTGTTTGGTTAGTGGTGCCTCTTGCTTAGGTGTTGCAGCCTCTGGGGCTTTTAAAAAAGGTGTGTATATGTAATGACAGATCATGTGACACTTAGATTCCACACAGGTGGACATCATTTCACTAATTATGTGACTTCTGAATGTAATTTCTTGCACCAGAGCTTTTTATGGGCTTCATAACAAAGGCGGTGAATACATACGCACATGCCAATTTTCTGTTTTCTATAAAATAGTTTTATGTATATATTTTCCTAATTTCACTTCACCTAGACTATTGTGTTCTAATCCATCACCTAACATTCAGATTAATAAAACATTGAATTTAAGGCTGTAATGTAACAAAATAGGTAAAAAGTCAAGGGGGGTAAATACTTTTGCAAGGGAGAGGAAATTAACCCAGAGTCACGCTAGGGATTACCGCTAGGAAGGTTAAAGAGAGAGAGAGAGAGAGATACTGTAGGAGGAGGAGGAGGGTAGAAAAGGAGGAGGATGAAGGGGAAAAGGAGGAGGAGGGGGAGGAGGATGAGGAGGAAAAGGGGGGAGGATGAGGAGGATAAGGGGGGAAAGGGTGGTGGATAAGGGGGGAAATGGAGGGGGGGAGATAAGGGGGAGAAGGGTGAATGGAGGAGGTGGATAAGGGGATAGGGAGGAGGAGAGGGGGAATGGGGTAATGGTGTCTAAAGGCGGTATGATTATGTCAGTATTTTAGAATGTACCGCTTTAACATTCTAAATACTAAAATAATCATACCGCCAGGAAGGTTAATACCCTTTCAATCATAGCTCCTTATACCTGCCTTATTACACAGCTTTAAGAAAAGCACAGGATGGATTATGTACAAACCAGAAACCTGCTGCTGCTTATTTAACTCAAACCTATTTAATTTTTTCATTGCACAGTGGCTCTTTAAATCTTTAAATGTGGTGCATAAGAATTGCTACATGTTGAATTCATTGCGTGTAGTAGAGTCTCTGCTTGCCATGTCACTGTGTTTTACACGTGTCATTTGTATATTAGTCACATCTTTTGAAATGGGTTTGTGTCTTTGCAATTAATCAGATTTTATATTCTCTCCATCCAAATGAGTGAATCTACCAGGGGCTGATATCTAGATGAAAATGTCCTTTATCAGACAAATGGAAAATCCCAATATGTACACAGCATTGGTGCAGAGAGATGTATTGAGGCAGGACGAGCAATTTGTTATAATAAGAACAGACTGGGCTGAAAATGCCAGTGTGACATGCAGAAGAGAAATGATTTAATTGCATATTTTTTTGTACATATTAAGAGGGAGTCTTCTAATGCTTAAGTAAAGTATATTAAAAATGTTAATACTGCACAGCTCTCTTGTCTATTAGTTTGCACCTAGGGAAAAAAAGAAAGAAAGAAAAGTAATATCCTATATCCAGTGGGTAGTGTACTGACAAAAATGCAAGAAAGGGGAGGGAAGGAACACATAGAAACATTGATGTCACGTGACAGTTAAGAGGCCCATCTATTCTGAATTCCCTAATTGTGTTTGACCCTACCACTGGAAGGCTATTCCACTCGTCTAACACGCTTTCTGTAAAATAGTACTTTCTCGCATTACTGTTTTGTTCTCTCTCTCTTGTTCATGCAGTCCTCTTTTTCTGCAAAATACTCCCATTATTCACGTTATCAAACCCTTTGATATATTTAATGGTTTATCTCATATCACTCTTTTTCCCTATGTTCTATAAGACAGTGGTTCAAAATAACCAATTCAGGGACAAAGAGGGATGAAAAGAGCCTAGCAGTTTAAAAATACCACTACCATTAGTCATAGTTACAGATCAATTATTAAGAAACGTATCTGCTGTGAAAATGGACTTTATTCAAATCAGTGCGGTTGTGCATTTTGTTGGGTAAAGAAAGTGGTTATATCTATATATTATTTACGTTATATGGTTGTCCATTGGTGTTGCTGTTACCATTGTAAACATACATATAAACTTATAGTATATCTTTTTAACATATGAAGAGTTAAAACATTTTCCTGGTAAAATGAAATAAACATCTAAGTTGGTAAATATGTTTTATCAAACCAAGACTTGGCCAGGCCTAGTCTTAGATATTTTCACATGGGTGAGAAAGTCTTCAAGATGGAACATCTCGCCTCAATCCCACATTGTTCTAAATAACATTATCAAGCAAAGATAAACTCACAATGGCCTAGTCTCTAACCAAAAATTGTTGGCAGACACAATATGGGACACAGGTCACATATATTTATAATACATTTATTTTTTTACATGTAATTAGACTGCTCTCTTGTGGGCAGTAACAAATACAGGGAGTGCAGAATTATTAGGCAAGTTGTATTTTTGAGGATTAATTTTATTATTGAACAACAACCATGTTCTCAATGAACCCAAAAAAACTCATTAATATTAAAGCTGAATATTTTTGGAAGTAGTTTTTAGTTTGTTTTTAGTTTTAGCTATTTTAGGGGGATATCTGTGTGTGCAGGTTACTATTACTGTGCATAATTATTAGGCAACTTAACAAAAAACAAATATATACCCATTTCAATTATTTATTTTTACCAGTGAAACCAATATAACATCTCAACATTCACAAATATACATTTCTGACATTCAAAAACAAAACAAAAACAAATCAGTGACCAATATAGCCACCTTTCTTTGCAAGGACACTCAAAAGCCTGCCATCCATGGATTCTGTCAGTGTTTTGATCTGTTCACCATCAACATTGCGTGCAGCAGCAACCACAGCCTCCCAGACACTGTTCAGAGAGGTGTACTGTTTTCCCTCCTTGTAAATCTCACATTTGATGATGGACCACAGGTTCTCAATGGGGTTCAGATCAGGTGAACAAGGAGGCCATGTCATTAGATTTTCTTCTTTTATACCCTTTCTTGCCAGCCACGCTGTGGAGTACTTGGACGCGTGTGATGGAGCATTGTCCTGCATGAAAATCATGTTTTTCTTGAAGGATGCAGACTTCTTCCTGTACCACTGCTTGAAGAAGGTGTCTTCCAGGAACTGGCAGTAGGACTGGGAGTTGAGCTTGACTCCATCCTCAACCCGAAAAGGCCCCACAAGCTCATCTTTGATGATACCAGCCCAAACCAGTACTCCACCTCCACCTTGCTGGCGTCTGAGTCAGACTAGAGCTCTCTGCCCTTTACCAATCCAGCCACGGGCCCATCCATCTGGCCCATCAAGACTCACTCTCATTTCATCAGTCCATAAAACCTTTAGAAAAATCAGTCTTGAGATATTTCTTGGCCCAGTCTTGACGTTTCAGCTTGTGTGTCTTGTTTAGTGGTGGTCGTCTTTCAGCCTTTCTTACCTTGGCCATGTCTGTGAGTATTGCACACCTTGTGCTTTTGGGCACTCCAGTGATGTTGCAGCTCTGGAATATGGCCAAACTGGTGGCAAGTGGCATCGTGGCAGCTGCACGCTTAACTTTTCTCAGTTTATGGGCAGTTATTTTGCGCCTTGGTTTTTCCACACGCTTCTTGCGACCCTGTTGACTATTTTGAATGGAACGCTTGATTGTTCGATGATCACGCTTCAGAAGCTTTGCAATTTTAAGAGTGCTGCATCCCTCTGCAAGATATCTCACTATTTTTGACTTTTCTGAGCCTGTCAAGTCCTTCTTTTGACCCATTTTGCCAAAGGAAAGGAAGTTGACTTAATAATTATGCACACCTGATATAGGGTGTTGATGTCATTAGACCACACCCCTTCTCATTACAGAGATGCACATCACCTAATATGCTTAATTGGTAGTAGGCTTTCGAGCCTATACAGCTTGGAGTAAGACAACATGCATAAAGAGGATGATGTGGTCAAAATACTCATTTGCCTAATAATTCTGCACTCCCAGTATACACAACATATTATGCATATACATTATAATTATACCTATACATGAAAACAGGGAGTAACCTATTGTAATTGGTGGAAACAACCTTGTGACATGGGAAAGAAATAGTATCTAATAAGCAGAGAGAAGGATTGTGGTCTTTCTGGTCTTCTTTGGTCTTTCCCTGCTCTTTCCTGCTTTTCTCATCTTTTCTGTCTTTTCTGTTTTTTCCTTCTTATGTAACCTTTTCTGTCAGGCATTTTCCTGTATTCCTGGCTTGTTCCGTCTGTCCTGACAGTCCTGTCTGTGAACATATCTGAATGTCATTCCTTGGCATAAACTTGTGCCCCCTCCATATCTTCTCTAAGTTATCTTACTATATCTGTATATATCTGAATTCTATCATATCGCTACAACTCTTTCTAACAAACCAACAGCATTATTAAATTGCGATTCTGCAAATTGAAAGGGGGTCTAAATAAGCACAGAGCATATTTTTTTTACAGAAGTTTTTAGTTAGTGAACTTCTATCCAAAAGCAAGGTATTCACATGCAAGGTATTCATATGCTCTGTGCTTAAATAGAGCCCTTTTGAATTTACTGAATTGCAATTTAATAAGGCTGCAAATACACAAAAGAGATTACTTCAGACTATCTTGAGAAGGGATCCTAAAATGAGACAAGGGGTTACTCTGAAATCCTATACATGGTAATGTATAAACTTTTTTTACTTTCTCATTTGTAATGGAGGTATATTAATCCAATTATCACAATCTTTCTGTTACCCTTTTGAACATCTACTGATTAGCACCTTCATTCCGGACTGCAGGTGTTAATCAATATATTTCAATCTGTGCCATATTCCCTAATACAGTCTGATTGACTTTATTCAACAATGTAACTATTTACTGCAACTTTGTTCCAAAATAAATTATTAAAAACACCTATATAGCAAACCATACTAAGCAATACTCCACATATATAATCTTGTATCACACAATCAACAAAACTGTTTTACATCATTATTGATTGAATTTACTGATTTGAAAAATTAAATGTATTTGATTTTGATAAAAGACCAATAACCAAATAATAGTTTGCCAATACCTAAATACAAAGGTTAGTTAGCTTGCAATCTCAGATACATTATAACGAACTTTGACACATATTGCTTCAATATATTTTTCTATATTCTAACTGCCACATAAATTGTAATACCATATTTTGCTATTTACTGCTTTCATTGAGTAACATGTTATATTGCTTATTATTAATATTATATAAACTGTAACAAATAGACAGCTGATTGTTTATACATTCTGCGTATCATTTCTGTATAGCACTAACCAAATGTATAGACTGTTCTAACTAAACTTTATATATACACTGTTTATATACTCCTATATTGAACTAACCAAATATAGATTGTATTAAAATAAATTGTTACTCCACATTTGATACGTTTATATACACTGCTTATTGATTTATGTATTGATCTAACCAAATACAAAATGTGTTAAAACTAATTGTTATCAAATCATCCAAACGAGATTGAAATAGTCATCGGTTAGATTGTATATTGTGATCTAACTAAATATCAAAGCTTACAAGTGTAAACACTTATAATTGTTTATCCTTGATATTACTATTACTAGCGACTTACTCGTCAAAAAATGATGGTCAATAAAATTGTAAGGCTGGGAATGCTGATAGGCACACAATATAAGGCATATTGGGAGCCTCTCCCCTTGTGTAATTTTGCTCCTCTGAGCGCCCTCTGCGCTGATTGTGAGCTCCACACTGAGCGCCTTTGGCAAAGCGAGTCTCTCCTCTGCTCATTTATTTTTTATCTAAATTTATTTTTTTATAAAAATGATTAATTAATTAATTAAATAATAAATTAATATACTTTACCCATTTCTAATGAATATATCCAGGAATGAATATGCTGAAGAGCTAACAATCGCTGTTGTTTTTCCTGCAGCAGGAGAAAGTGCCAACAATGTGGCAAGTGTGCAGTGTAAATAGACTGCGTGCGCGAGGCTAAACCATTTGTTTAGTTGTGGTCGGAACTTTCTCTTGGATAGTAGCTGGCGGGTGGCAGTTGCTACTAGACCCATTTTAGCCTGTTTTGAGGCCAAAAAATGAGCAGGTTTTTAGGGAGAAGGTTAGTGAGTGTTGGCTTGGAAAGCCTGTTTAGTTTCCGCAGTAGGAAAAGGTATATAGTGGGTGTAACAGTTTGACTTCCAACATCCCATGGATTGAACTATGTGCGTGTTGGCTTTGGAGGCCGGAGAGGTGGCTCCTATGCGGAATGAGTGTCCCGAATAGCTGAAAGGGTCTAGGCCAAGTTTGAGTAGTAACAGTCTAATGTAGTGAATCAAGGAGGTGGTGGACAAGGGTTGGCTTGATATACTCAGGAGTGGGTGAGTGGATGGTTTGGTAGAAATAAAATTTAGGTGGGATTTGATAGTAGTGACTGGACACCAGTCGTTGAGACTTGAATAGTAAGTGATAAGTATGGGTTTGTGACTAGTTTTGGAATGCAGGAGTGTGAGCGTGAAGTGATCTAGGTGCAGTGTTATGTCTTGCTTGGTAAGATAGTGTAGGTTGTTTTGTGATGTGGTAAACTCACCTGGTCGCAAAAAGCCATAGAAAGCCAATATTATGGCCCCTAAGATCATCCTGGATGTGTCGGGACTGAAAGGGGTAGTGGAAAGCAGGGCAGGCATCTTTTTGAAGATAACGCCGTCTATGGGGTGGCGTTGTGTTTTGGAAGGTGGTGCTCTGTGCTGTAAGCCTCTGAGAAATTATTTGATTTGAGGTGATGATACGATTGATTTATCGGTTTGAAATAGAGAGGTGAGGTGAAACTGCACGCCTGCTAGATACGTTTTAATGGTGCATGGGTGTAAGCGGAGTCGACAATCACAATGGGAGGCAAATGCGGTTATGGTAGTGGAGGTATATGGTGGTTTTATTTGGTAGTGTGCAGCAAATATAGTGAATAAGTGTCATGCTCTTGAGTATGTCATCAGGGTATTGGTTGTCAGTCCTTCTCGCATAGTGTCTTGGGCGGTTTGGATCAGCAACGTTAAGCCAAGTTGCGCGATTCTTGAGGTGGATGGATGCTCTTGTAGTGCGGTGGTACGGATTCGATGTCCTGTGGAGAGAAACCGTGTATTGTGAGGTGGGTAGTGATGAGCTTGGAATAAATGCGACATTGGTTTATGAGGCAGACGTAAGCCAATTCTCGCATAAGCGACATGGTTGCGATATCGCCTGCCTTGAGTTTAGTTAATGTGCGATGAGTTGGAGAGAACAAGCAAGAGAACGGTTCGGCCTGTCCACTGTGTACTCCAAGCGACTGCAGCGTAAAGGGCTGGTATTACTTTCGAGGCAGAGTTTGCAGCTAAGTTTGTCTGAGGCCAAGTTGATGTGTTGATTTCTGAAGCGTGGAGTATCTTGAAATGGGTCATAAACGTGTGCAGTATGAGCGTCAGTGATGTTTTCGTAGGATTGGCGAGAAAAAATGATCTCCCGTTCCACTGGTGCAGGAATTTTGAACATAGGTAGATGTCTTCTAAGGATTGGTCATTAAGAATGAACGGTAGCAGCTAATTGGGATGCTTTGTTAATTGAGTGAAAAGGTTTCTCGGAAATGGTCTGGCTTGTGGAAGGATGTTGGCTGCGTATGTCAGGTGGCCTAGGAGGGATTGTAGTTCCTTAGTGGTGCATCTCTTAGATTTTTTTAAATTTGCCAGGAGAGTTTGAACTCAATCTAATTTGGTGTCTGGGAGGCTAGCCTCCATTAACCTGTTGTCTAAGTTGATGCCGAGAAATTTGAATTTGTGCGTGGGGCCAAGGTTCTTGTCTGGTGCGTATGGTATGCGTAGATCTGTAAATAAAGTTTTGGATATTACCAGACTTGATGGTTTGGAGGTAGCTGGCTCTATATACAGAAAGTTGTCCAAGTAGTGGATCACTATGGGGCATCGTTTGACGTGGGTCAGGATCCACTGTAATCCTTGAGCGAAGTAATCAAATATTTTTGGACTACTTTTGGACCCGAATGTCAGCCTGTTTGAGAAGTAGTAATTATTCTTCCACTTGATGCCATGTATGTGCCAAAGTGAAGGATCCAGGGGGATCTGTTTAAAGGCGTCTTTTATATCTGTTTTGGATAGCCAGCATCCTGACCCAACCTAACTATGTGTGTTATAGCGTTGTCTACCCTTGAGTATTGGAGTGTATATTCGTCTGATGGTATAAGTGAGTTGATGTAAATAATGGAATTCTATGTGCACGGGATCCCAAATGGCGCTCACCAGCAAACTAGAGAGAAATCCAAGACTCTATTTTTAATTTTGTAGCAACAAAACTAAAGAAAAAGAAAAAAACCTTTATTAATAAAAGCAGTTTAGATAGGTGTAAGTGATAACCAACAGTAGTAATTAGGGTATGTACCTCTGCTATAGTAGGCAGAACGTGATTATCTAGTTCCAGGTATTAGCTGGAGGAGCTTCAAAGCAAGAAATCTTGCGATTCACGCGAGTTTGACGATTTATTCGATTATCTCGCGAGAGACGAGATTACGCGGTGCGCAATGACGTTAAGGCATTGAAGCTGACGTTGTGACGTCATCGCGTTTCGTGCCTGCGGGAACTACCAAAGAACCTGCTTTTGCTACCTAGAGCAGTCCCCTGATGAATCCAAATTAAATACTACCGGGAAATGCGCGTCAAGAGGGTAAGCAGGCTGCAGGGGTAAGCTTTCCCACTCTATCTATTTACATGCTTTTTATGGAAAGATTGAATATTCTTGATTTTTGAGAACAGTATTGGATATTGCTGTTTTATCAAAATAATTGTTTTTTTCGATTTTAGAATCTCTATGTATTGATCCAGTGGAGATATAAAAATTATGATCAAATAATAAAGTGAGTACTGATCAATCTCCCATAATTCGGATCAAACAGAGATCCATCCATTAAGCATTATAAGCAACATTAAACAGATATCAGTCTCATCAACTAGACTAATGCTGTTCTAGTATATTATATATAAAAACCTGGAGATATATACATATGATATTCCTGGAGGGGTCACTTATAATAGCTTACATTCCCTGCATAGCCTGCTTTATTAGATATGTTACACTCTATATCTTTTTAAGTCACTTGTTATATATTTTTTTATTAATAAAGTTTTTTTTTCTTTAGTTTTGTTGCTACACAATTAAAAATAGAGTCTTGGATTTCTCTCTAGTGTACTGGTGAGTGCCATTCGGGATCCCTTGCACATAGAATTCCATTATTTACATTAATCATTTACTCTATTTTCTATTTAATATAAGTGAGTTGATGCTCGGTGTGGTGGAGTCGTGGGGGGAAGAAAGGTCTTCAACTAGGCGTTTTTTGTGAGTATACTTATGTGTATCGACTCCGATGGGATTGATTCTCCAGATGGGGAACGGCGGAGTAGTGAAAGGACCCAGGAGGTACTCGTTGGCGATTTCGGTGTGGAGGAGTTGGTCCACTACCTCATGTTCTTTAGTAGCAGAGATTAAATTATCGCTAGTGAAGGAAACCTGAGGTAACGCAGTGACCCCTGTGTGGAAACCGTTAGTAAAACCAGTTAGGAGGTAAGAAGTGAAAAGACATGAAGCGTGGTGTTTTAGGTAGTGCGCTAGGAGAGGTATGTTCAAGTTAACTAGTCATGACGGGTGCACTATTTGGGGACAAATGGTCTTTGAATGGCATGAAGTAGTCTGCATCCATTAAACGTGCAACCCGTAGAGTTGAAATGATTGCATATGGCGCTTGAGGCCAAATAGTGCACCTGTCTCCCTAGTTTCTGTGTGCGAGATGTGGAAGGTAGAGTCATAAGTGGTGTAGGATTGGTTGAGGTGCTTGGTGAAGGAGTGTTGGGACAAAAGGTTGTGCTATGAATAGGTGACTGACAGTGATTGCAGAGTGCTGCCTTGACTCTGGCAAAGTGTCGGCAGAACAGTTCATGGTCCAGGTGTGCCCAGTTCACCATGTAGTGGAACTGAGAGAGTGCTGCGGCCGCTTTGGCAGAGAAAGACTTGCAGTAGTCATAATAGTAATATCCGCCGTATTTGTGCGCTAGGTCTATGATGAGATTAAGACAGTTGTCAAGTTCTTGTCTTCGGTTCGGATAGGCGGAGCATAATATGTCCATTACTGTAAGTTTACGATTCGGGCTTGGGTCCTTGGTGTGGATCGTGACAGATACATCTACCTGTGACAAGGTTTTGTTCTCGGAGCCTTCTTGGGAAGGTATGAGTAGTATCACAAGGTTGATATCCTTGCTGTCTAATATATCCCGTCTGGATTTTCTATTCTGGTCATATGATGCTCCAGGGAATTTATGGATGCCGCGATGTCCGTCATCATGCGTTGCATCTGAGCGATAGGGTCTGGCGTGGGTATGGTGGCAGGCGGTTGGTTTTGAGGTGCCCTTAGAAGCCTGTAGAGTTCTGCCTTCCTGGCTGATGCAGGATAAAGTATGCCTCTATCGACGAGTTCTTGGATTATTCTCGGTACAGTCCAGTTGCGGTATGAAGTATTACTACCTGCTAAGGACAGAGATCTCGGTGGGTGAGAAGTAGCCTGTGAAGGTGTGCTTTCCATGTCCGAGAGGGCTTGGTCGGCTATCGTTAGAGTCTATTGGAGAAAAAAGGGGTTTGAGGTGAGCAAATAATGGATGGCATGGTGGAATAGAGGGGTTTGGGGTGTAAGGTTAGGTAAGAGCAAGTGATTCGAGCATAGTCCATTTGGGCGTATGGTACTAAGGCGTAACAGAATTGATGCATATGGGACTTGTGAAGCAGTAGTTCTATGGGTTACAGTGGGCGCATAGTATTAATATATGGGGGTACAGTGCTAAAATCCTACTAAGTGACTTGGCTGAAAAATGCAAAGCTGTATGATAAATGTGCGTACAAATATAGTTCAGCTAAGTGGTTTGTAACCTTAGAATAAAGAGTGTCTACTGGATTTACTAAGGAGGTAATCATAGTGCAAATCTATACTGGCAGGGCTGATATGCATGTGTAAACTCCAGTTACTGGGCTGTGTGTGATGTACTTTGGGTATTTGTAGCTGTAGGATTTAACTTAGCCCAGACTTCAGGCCTGAGCCTGCCTGCACGTAATTATGACAATACATGGTACTGAGTGCTAGTGCTGGCATAAATGAATATGAGGGATAGAGTATGGGCCAGAAGAGGCAGAAGTAGGGGCAAATAAAGGCCAGATGAGGGCAAAGGGGGCCCGCAGCGGCAAACAGAGGGAGCAAGGGAGCGCTGGCCCAGATCGGGGAGGAGACAGGAGAAGAGGCTGAGCCACCGAAGGGGGGGCGAGCCGCAGGTGCCGGCAGAGCACCCAATAGAAACACGAGGTAGGCATATGCAGAACAGACGTGGACAAAGCGGAGGCGGAGCCACCGGCGGAGGCAGGAGCCAGGGAGCCGCAGGCAGAACACACAGCCACGGGGGCAGAACACGGGCAGGACTAGGAGAAGACAGGGCAAGAACCAGCGCAAGCGCAAGGCCACAGACCCCCGAAGCGAGACAGAGACCGCCAAATGAGCCAACGGGCGCAGAAGACCGGCGGGAAGAGAAGACGGGGGGGAAAGAGGAGGAGCCGGGACGGCTGAGGGGCGTGACAGAGGAGGCGAACCTGCGGCCAGGCTGCGCACGGGAGGAGACCGGAGAAAGAGCAGAACGGGGAAGCGACCAAAGGGGCCAGCGGAGCACGGAGACAAAGAGGAGCGCGAAGCTGGCGGAGGGGCGAGCCGGAAGAGGCGAACTGGCAGCAGGAGGAGAGGGAACTGGGCAAAGCAGCAGACGAGGTGGAAATGGAGAGGAAGGTAATGGAAGGAGGGACCGGCGGGATGCGGAGAGGAGCGAAAAGGTAAGGGGGGAGCAGGGCAGGGGGAGGAGGAGGGAAGAAACGAGCAGGGCAGCAACGCACCCAAGCCAGGAGCGGGCAGGGGCGCGGAGACAGCGAGGGGACCGAGCCAGGGAGTGTAAAGTGGCATTTTAGAGTGGTAATGTTATTAGTTGTTATTGTAGTGTTGTAAAATGGCAACGTGTGTGTATGTGTTAGGCGGGTCTCAAGCACTTTCCGTCCTTCCTAATGTATTTTGTACCTTTTACGTTCCTGGCTAACTTTTCACGCAATTTCTTTCGAAGTGCTACGGGTCGGGCACTGTGAATTGTGTATTTGAGTTTTCTGTTGTTCTGTTGTCCCGCGGATCGTAGGTATGATGCTTAATGCGTGCGGGGTCATAGGGATGAGCGCCTACGGTGCTCATCTCTACCAGCACAGTGAGCGCCTTCGGCGCACCCTGCCTAAGTTGTACGGGGTTGTGGGGATGAGCGCCTAGAGTGCTTATCTCCACCAGGGCAGTGAGTGCCTTCAGCACTCCCTGCCTAAGTCGTACGGGGTCGTAGGAATGAGCGTCTATGGCGCTCATCTCCACCAGAGCAAAAAGCACCTTTGTCGCTCCTTGCCAGCAACTGCGGCCCATGCTTCGCGAGGGCTGCAGTTGCGGTGGGCTCGATATGCGAGCCCGCAAGCGTTAGCAACCTCCCGTATTGCACACAACTGTATATGTGAAACCAATAAATAAGCGTATATTTGTCTATAAATTGATCCTCAAACTTAATTAAGCTATACATTGTAATATTTTAAGAAACTATATTAATCTATTCATTGTAATATTTACGTCATATCAGATTACATGAAAAATTGGGGCCATATTCAATTTCAATAATTATGAAGGCAACTGCGGGCTTGCAATTTAAGGCCTCCATTCAATTGAAGTTTCGGGAGATCAGGAAGCCTATAAGTGAGGTTGCAAGCTAATTTGCTATTCAATCGGCGTATTTTTGCGGGCTCAGAATGGCTTCCGAGTTACTGTTTTAAAAAAATGGCGATGGTTAACCTTGGAACTTTTATCTTTCCCTTTCGCAAGGCTAAAATCACAAATCGCTATTCAATTGCTCCAATTCCTCAAGCCTGCAAGTGTTTTCACACCAGTAAATAGCAAATGATGGTGAAAATCCTACGAGTGCTAGGAAGGACTCGCAAGGGGGTTAAACACCTATTCGTAGCACTGTAAATGCAAATAAAAAATCAATCCTGCACTGTAAATAATGGGGAAAGCGATGATAGACATTAGAATTAATTGCACAACAGTCTCAAGCTCGCAAATCGTCAGGAAATAAAATAAATTTGTATGTGTCATTTCGGGACTAAATCGATCTCGGGTATCAATGAGTTAATACATATCAGGCCACCCATATGGACTAGAACAGTATTTGCATTATTTTTCATAATTCTTTATTTTTGGGATTTGTAAGTCTAATTGCTTATGGGACCCCTGAACCTTATTGATTGACATGTAACCTCCATGTTTTACTGCCGTAATAATGACAGTCTCATTTTCTATTGGCTGATTCTAAATGGGTGGCTACAGGCTTGCTGAATTGATCATGTTCCCACCCTTAACTGCTCTGAACCAGTGCACGATTTATGGTTTTGGCTTGGGGCACGTAACTTGTGGCCTTGAGCAATTGAATAGCATCACAATCGGAGACCAAAGGAAGCCCGCACCACACCCGCAGACATTCGTCTGTCTGCGATCAAGTTGCGGGCTTCTAATTGAATGAGGCCCAACATTTTCAACAGTTACAGAGCGATTTAATTGAACAAGCCTGCAACTAACTGGCGGAAAGCCAGGATAAAGAAAATACATTTTAGAGCTGGAGAAGGTACAGAGAAGGGCTACAAAACTAATAAGGGGAATGGAGGGGCTAAGATATGAAGAAAGACTAACCAAATTAAACTTATTTTCTCTAGAAAAAAGGCGTCTAAGAGGAGATATGATTACCTTATATAAATACATCCAGGGTCAGTATAAAGATTTGTCAAGTGAGCTTTTTGTGCTAAGAGGTTTTCAACTGACAAGAGGACATCCTTTGAGGTTAGAAGTAAAAAGATTCCACCTTAAAGAAAGAAAAGGGTTCTTCACAGTAAGGGTGGTTAATCTGTGGAATTCTCTACCAAAGGAGGTGGTGACAACAGATTCGATAGGTAACTTTAAAAGAGGACTGGATATATTTTTCATTAAAAAGAGCATTCAGGGTTATCCTGGTTATTAGAGAGGGGAGTATTGACCCAGGGAGGAATCTGATCGCCAGTATCTGGGGTCAGGGAGAAATGCATTTTCTTCCCTTTGAGACGATCTGCAAAGTTCCACTTGCTTTTTTTTTCTGGTTGCCTTCCTCTGGATCAATTAACAACTAATCTGCATATTGTAGATCAGAGGAGATCTTAAAAGGTTGAACTTGATGGACTGAAAGTCTTTTTTCCATCTCAAATACTATGTAACTGTGTAACTATGAAAGCCTAAACCTGTAAACCATGCAATTGTAAGCAGCATTTCAGAAGGTGATCATGATCAATTAAGCGAAGCCGTAACTACCGATTTAGAAATAGCCAATAGTAAATAAGACTATCATGATGACATCATTAAAACATGGAGGTTAAACGTCAATCAATTAGCGTTTCGTGGTACAATATGCGATCAGATCAATCCGGTAATGTACAAAATAACAAAAATTAATGAAGGAAATGTTCTAGTCCATGTGGGTGACCTGATATGTATTAATTCCTTGATTCCTGAAATTGATAGATCACAGAAGTGAAACATAAAAAAAATATTTTTGATTGCAGATGTGCGAGCTTGAGACTGTTGTGCAATTAATTCTAATATCTTTCATCGGTTTCCCGGTCTTTAAAGTGCAGTATTGATTATTTATTTGCATTTACAGTGCTACAATCAGGTGTTTAACCCCCTTGCAAGTCCTATTTGGTACCCGTAGGATTTTCTTCTACATTTGGCCATTACGGGTGTGAAAACAATTGAGGGCTTGAGGAATTGTAGCTATTGAATATCGATTTGCAATTGTAACATTTACAGGCTTGAAAAATCAAAGACTTAGCTGGGTCGCAGTAACAATTTTGACAACCGCAGGGATTTTTAGCCTGTAACCTGAAAATCGTTTGCTAGTAGCTACAAATTGAATAGCAAATTAGTTTACGGGCTACATTACGGGGTCCAGTAACCAACAATTGCTTAACTGAATAAGGCCCTTAGTCTGTCACAGGCAGTATCACCCTGTTCAAAATGTTCTGGGTCTCAAAAGGAGTGCCTGTGGTTCTTGAAAGGTAACCAGATCAAAATATTGGTAGCCATTACATACATATTCAGGTATGATATCTTTTAGACCCTGCACCATTTTAATCTCTCTCAACTCTAATTTATTATTATAATTTTGGAGATTCAGTCTCCAGAACGGGACACAGTATCTAGGGATCGATAGAGTAACATTAATACTGAAAATTATCTGCTAATTCCACTACAAATACATCCACACATCCTACTGCCTTTTCCTGAAGATTTGTTGCAATGTTTGCCTACCTATAAATAATCCAATAATACAATTACTTCCAAGTCCCTTTCTTCTTCTCTTTTTTACATCATATTCCCATTAGAACAGTGAGGTCCAACCTTTTCACATTAGGTGCTTGAATAAAATAATACAATGAAGTAAGTTATACACAAGGATAATATTTTTTTGCTGTACTTTGTACAGTGGAGAACTTCTATTACCCTTCCGCCCATCATACACTTAATGTATTTGTGACAAGAAGACCTTCTTGCCTGTAACAACCCCACAGCTCAACTGGCACCAATCAGACTGATAGTCGGGCAGAGTAGAATCGAGGACTTTCTTTTGCAATGTGTTAATATTGCTATTATTTTTATTACCCATGTACAGCACTGCAGAATATGTTGGCACTAAACAAATAAACAATAATAATAATAATATTTAGAGCTATCTTTATAGGCAACCTAAACTTTAATTTAAAAAAGTGTTATAACACTGAGTTCTGTATTCCTGAGAAGGTCATTCGATGTTGGACATGTATGGATAATCAATCATTAGTATAACCCAAAGAGACTTTAAAAACTGGTCCACTAAGTGACCCGACCACTTGGGCTCACATTATCATTTGTTCAGTTTTATTTTATGTGTGTGATGTATTTGGTGGTGTTTTTTATATATATGAAGAATAATAAAAATTTAGTTGAAGTACCACTTTAAGACTAGACCAGTAGCCACTTCCAGTAGCCAAATGTGATACCCAGTGTGTTCCAACATGGAGATCTAGCCTCCCTGGTTTAGGCTCCATAGTATTTGTATGCTCACTGATGAGCCAACTGGGACATCAAGCATAGTTAATCATCCATAACAGACATCAATTGAAACACTTTGTATCGAGAGATAAAGGTCAAGTGATGTAAATTGCTTTGTATGTGATATACCTTTGATGCAATTGTCTTGCAGTTAACCACCATTTTGTATGTGCTTAAATCTGTCAATCAGGCCCAGACACCACTGTGAGAATCTCCAGTAATTAAGAAATATTATGGAAATCCTGGTCGAGTACAAAAGTATACCCAACAACTTGTGCCTGAGCACCCCATTCTAATCCTTCTCTCCCTGATACAATAAAGGCCTGTTTACCCAAGGGATACCAGATTGGGGTCAGCCAGATATAGCAATTTAAGAGATCCCCTACTCGGCTTCAGCCTTTCTGGTGACACTGGTCCCAAGCCCTCCATAAATCCCATCCCAGTTCCAAACAACATAGCGGGCCTCACTAAATAATTTACGGGCAATAAGCCAACCTTAGGTCCATCACATCAGACAGTATTGGCACCACAGCCCCTGGGGCAACCCAGTAGCCATCACCCGACTTAGCCTATTCTTGGGAATTCTGCCAATCAGCACCCCACACCACTCCAGCTGATCGGGTGAGGGATGATACAGCAGATCAACCCTGTTGGCGTCACCCAGAACCATAGTAGATTGTTTGTAACCAGGAACTAGAGAAGGGAAAACTTGCAGAGGCAGGCATATGCAATTAGACATAACTAAACTTGCTATAGTAATATTTGCTTTCTGTTCTTTTGAAAACACATAGAGATGGTGTGTTTTATTAAGGGAAACCCATCCTTCTGATCCGGAAGCCCTGGAAGTCCAAAGTCGTCTTGTGTGAAGGAATTAGCGGACCAGAGATAAACTTACAGGTAGGATCGGACTAGCAAGCTTTTCAAGCCCACTGAATAGTAGGTTGTTGACTTAACAGGATTTATGACATAAGTTAGCAATCTGCCACACAGTGATGAGCTCAACAAAACTGAAACAGAGCTGTCTGGGTAAAATATTGTATATGCAGCCTGAGCTCAACAAATCTGAAACAGAGCTGTCTGTGTAACATATGTATATGCAAGTATATGTATATGTATATGGGTGCTGATTAGCTGCTATCATTTTTCAGTTTCCATGATCTTTAAATTAGTATATCTCAATATATACAAATGTCAACTTATTTAATTTGGCATCATTGATTATATGCAAATATTTATAAGTGTCTTATTCTTGGTTTCTATGAAAAAAATAACTCACAAGCACTTGCATCGTGTTTTTACTAAATTATCAGTCATTTATATTAGCTGTGAATATTTTAACGAACTGGACACCTAATTTATAGAGAAACTGACCATTTGTAATAATGAAAGCTGTTATAAAGTTGAAGTTGAAGTTATGAAAGCTGTTCTACTATCTACTTTACCATTTTTTGTTTTTAATCAAATGCATAAGTATAATGATGTTTGATTTTGATTTCATTTATCAGTTTGACTAAAATGATCAAAGACTGAAATGGATACTTTATGTCCGAGAATCAGTTTAATTGGATTTTTTATCTGCCTCTACATATTATCTGTTACTGAAAAGAATTATCACTGCCTGAGGGATAACAACACATATATTGAAAAAAGGAAAACAAAGCACAAAGTATGATGAACTAGTCTTGATGAGTTTGAATCATGGGTAAAAAATAGAAACTTTAGTTTGATAATTAAAAAAAAAATCAGTTGCAAAAGTATTTATTATTGAACTAGCTACTTGCCCGTCAAAAATGACGGGAATACAGTTTTAAGCCTGGCAATGCCGTAGCTCGCAATGAGCGCCTTTGGCGGTCATTGCAAGTCTCTCCCCCTGTCTACTTCCTTCCTTGTGTCTCATTTCCCCCCTCCTCGTCTCCTTTACCCCTGTGTTTATACCACCCTCTCCCTCCACTGTGTCTCTTTCCCCCAACGTCTCTTCCCCATCTCCCTCCCGTGTGTCTATTCTACCCCTCTCCCTCTCCTGTGTCTGTTTCCCCCTCCCCTGTGTCTCCTCCCCATCCCCTGTGTCTCTTCCCCCCTGTCCCTCCCCTGTGTCTCTTTCCCCTTCCCTTGTGTCTCTTTACCCCCATCTCCCTCCCCTGTGTTTCTTACCCCCTCCCCTGGCTCTCTTTCCTCCCTCTCCCCTGTTTCTCTTTCCCCCCTCCACTTTGACTGTTTTTACCACCCTCCCTCCCGTGTCCTCCCCTGTGACTCTCCCCTCTCTCCCTCGCCTGTGTCTCCTTCCCCCTCCCTCCCCTGTGTCACTTTTCAGCCTTCTCCATCCCATATCTCTCGTCCCCCCTTTCTACCCCCTCCTCTCCCTCCCCTGTGTCTCTCCCCCTCCCCTGTGTCTCTTCCCCCCTCTCCCATCCCTGTGTCTCTCTTTTACAATCCTCTGCTCATTTCTGAAGTGTCTGCTACACTTAGAATGCTAAAATTATGATGATAATGTTTAATCGATTGTATAAACACACAATATTACTTTACTTTAGAAAAGGCTATTTTAAATATATGCTTTATTGCAGAGATATACTAACCAATCAATGTATGAAAGGAAATCAGCTACTAACAGTGCCTGTATTCTAATAACAACCCCCCCACCTAATGTTAAACAAATAATTGCTCATATTTTGGATGTAATCTTCTGTGCCTTCAAACCGCACAATTTGAATAAACTTTTCTTTTCATTCCCCAGTCGTAAAGGACCTTGTTCCATAAAAAATGTTTACACCATAGATGGGACTGGGTGTAGGCCAACCCTTGGTGGACACCATGGACTGATGAGTATTTGCCACTGCTGACAACAATACCTCAAGCTGGCTCCAGAGGATTTCTTCAGGAGGTTTGTCCCCGGTGGTGTCCTGGATTCCTGGCTCACGGTACACATACTTAAGGACGTTCTGAGTGGAACGAAACCAAGAGGTCTGAGCCTGATTGAGGGATCACACTACTCAGCAGACTCCACTGGAACCCAATAACACACAGTTTATTTTTCCTTGTAAAGTCTAGGCCACATGCGAGAGAAAGTGGGAGGAGGTGGGAATAGAAAAGAGTGTATAGAAAGTATATACGCCTTATTGCAGAGGAATACTAACCAAATAATATATGAAAGAATGTTTGCTACTAACAGTGCCTGTATTTTAGGAGTATAAACCCCCCTGCTGTTCAATACAGAATTGCTCAAACCTTGGATATAATCCTCTTTACATTCAAACTGTACAATTTTAATACATTTGGTTTTTACTCCTGGCTGTGACTTATTGACACTGGTCACCCCAGGCCCAGAGGACTTTGTTCCATAACAACAACATGCTCATTATAACAGTCTGTAGGAATATGTGCTCCACAGTGAAGATTAACAGACTTACTAAATTGCGATTCAGAAAATTTAAAAAGACTCTATTTAAGCACACAGCATATTTTTTTTACAGAAGTTTTAGTTAGTGAACTTCTATCCAAAAGCAAGGTCTTCACTAACTAAAAACTTCAGTAAATAAAATATGCTGTGTGCTTAAATAGAACCCTTTTAATTATTGAATTTAATAAGGCTGTAAATGGTTATGAGTTGACAGCAAGCTCTGGAGGTGAATGCTAAAACTGCTAAGATACTACAAATGTCTTACCACAAGTCAGAAGGTATGTATTTTGCAAGCAAGAAACAAAAGCAAAAATAATTATATGTCATTTTAGTACCAACTTAGTATTTTTTATCAGTTTGAACTTTGACAAACAATATGAATTTGTGACAAGCAATATGATGTTTTGTAAAAAAAATAAATTGGAAGTGAAGGAAAAATATTTTGAGCATTAACTTCTGTTAAAAAATAGAAGCATATAAGCATTTGCTTCTCTTTCAGAAGACTCTGTTTCCTGAGCACATGTACTCTAGGGCAGGGGTCCCCAACCGCCGGGCCGCGGACCACCACCGGCCCGCGGCCTCTGTTAAGCTGGGCCGTGGGACCTTGCGTGCGGCTTGCAGTGTGCAGGGGTCACAAAGGAACCTCACGCTGAGCTGTGCAGATTGAGGCACAGATAAGGAGCTAGAGCCCTCCTCTTGCACTCACATGACAGGAGCAGCACCTCCCCCACACTGACACATACAGGAAGAGGACATCCTGCACGGAGCTGACAGGAGGCAGGACCCTCCTCACAGCCCTGTCCAGATCCCAAGACACCCCCAGCACTGACCGGACATGGGTCCTTTCCCTCTTCACCTTCGCAAAATCTGACAGCTGCAATCCCACCGCCAATCGACAGATGGCGCTGCCGATTTTTATATAAGGTGCGCCGACAAAGGAGGCCTTGAGCTATGAGAGGCACGCTCGAGGCCCTGGGGGGGCCGAACATATCGGTGGCTTCGCTGACGACTCAGCTCCGTTAGAGTTGCGCCACATCGGAGGGGAGAATAGTTCTTTGCCATACATCAAACATGACGGGCCCGAAAATTGAAAGCGCCCTCTGCCGGATGGCTCCTGTAACTGCAGCTGTCAGTGCTGCCGAAGACATGAGAAGGTGAAGAGGGATCGATCCCAGACATGTCTAGTAAGGGTCATTTGCATTTTTGAGCAAGTAAGTGCTGCTGCCACTCTGCCCTGTACTATAGCATTTCTATGATCATATTTATGTATGTAATGGGTTTATATGTTTATATATATATATATATATATATATATATATATATATATATATATATATTGTGTGTATGATAAGTATATATGCTTGTGTGATGAGTATATATATATATATATATATATGGGTGTGTGATGAGTATATATATATATATATATATATATATATGTGATGAGTAAATATATGTGTGTGATGAGTGTATATAAATATATATATATATATATATATATATATATATATATATATGTGTGTGATGAGTATATATATATATATATATATAGGTGTGTGATGAGTATATATATATATATATATATATAGGTGTGTGATAAGTATATATATATATATATATATATATATATGGGTGTGTCATGAGTATATATATATATGTGTGTGTGATGAGTATTTATATACACATATATGTGCGTGATGAGTATATATATATGTATATATATATATATATATATGTGTGATGATGATGGGTTTATGCAGTGTAATAACTGTTTTTCTTGGAACTCTGAGCTGGAAGCAGGTTTTTTAACTTGCTTTAGACATTCAAATGTGTACACAGGTGTACTATTTATTTACTGTACGGTGGAGGGCTTCTATCGCTCTTTTGCCCACCATATATTAAATGATTGTTGTGGTGAACTACCTACTCATAAGGTCCACAACACAGGCTGAGATCCCGCTCCATGCTGATGATAGCCAGTAAGCTTGAAACAGCTGTACATGGATAGGATACTCAGCCTGTGTTTAATCCAACCGTGGCTTTGCATTAAAGCTGTGTAATACAGAAGGCATAAGCTTAAAGGAATCCATGTTTGATAATGGCTAAGGATTGAAGAGCAAGGTATTTCTGGGCACATTTGCACGTCCCAGCTCAGCTTCCCAGAATGCAGTGTAATAACTGTTTTTCTAGAAATTTTGAGCTGTTTTAGACATTTATTTGCCATATATATAAATACTAGCAACTTGTAATAAAATTTGAAGCCATGGAAATGTTTGCCACACAATGTAAAGCATTTTGTCCTGTAAGGACCTTTTTTTGTAAATACTAATTAATTAATTAATGGAATAATAAATCAATATAGTTTACCTTTTTCTAATTAATATATGTAACTATCAATAGCCTGAAGAGGTAACAATCTCTTTTTATTGTCCTGCAGCATTTATTGTCCTGCAGGACTGTTGCTGGCCTGAGGAGATAGTTTTATGAATGTCACAACTGTGCATTAGAAATAGGCTGCGTGCGCGAGGACAAACCTTTGGTTTATTTGTGTAAAGCTCTACTTTAGATGCGTAATGTTGTTAGTGGCAAGTTATGATTGTAAAATAGCGGTTTTTGTCTATGTGCTACGCAATTCGCAAGCATTTGCCATCCTTTGTAATAGTGTATTTTGTACCTCGTAGGGTCCTGAGTGAAAGTCGTATGCGGTTTGCTGTGTTTTGAGTGGTCCATGCTCGTGTAGCCTCGTTTTCAGTTTTTTGTCAGCCATTTTTTTTTCGCTTAGCCGATTTTCGAGTACCGAAATTCGCCAAAATTGACAAATTCGCGATCCACCTCACTCCTGGACGTCCTGCCTGTTCCCCCGTGCTGTGTGTGATATTTTCGTTGTATTTTTTTTTGTGTGTTTGTTTCGTGTTTTTTATATCCCTCATTCGTCAAGTGCTTGCAACCTAAGGGGATCCCGCGTTTCCTACGTGTTCTCAGGCTAACAGCCTTATTAAATTGCGATTCTGCTAATTAAATAGGGCTCTAAATAAGCACATAGCATATTTTTTTTACAGAAGTTTCTAGGACTTTGTTCCATAACAACAACATGCTCATTATAACAGTCTGTAGGAATATGTGCTCCACAGTGAAGATTAACAGACTTACTAAATTGCGATTCAGAAAATTTAAAAAGACTCTATTTAAGCACACAGCATATTTTTTTTACAGAAGTTTTTAGTTAGTGAACTTCTATCCAAAAGCAAGGTCTTCGCCAACTAAAAACTTCTGTAAAACATTATGCTATGTGCTTATATAGAGCCCTTTTCAATTGGGCAAATCACAATTTATTAAGGCTGAAAGTCCTGTGTGTTTCATTGCCTCCACTGCTCGCCTCGCTTCACAAGGCTCATCGCCTAAGTCGTATGCACCAAGCAAAGCGTGACGACGTCTCGTAGTTCAACAATTATAATATGTAATATATATATATATATATATATATATATATTTATATATATACATATATATATATATATATATATATATATATATATATATATATATATATATATATATATATATTGTGTGTGTGTGTGTGATTATGAGTATATATATATATATATATATATATATATATATTTATTTTTTTTTGCCTATGTCAAGCAACTATAACTATAACCTAGCACTATCACCTAGCCAAATCATCTGGTTGTTGCCTAATCCAATTGTCTAGCTATTGCCTATCCCAATTATCTAGCTTTTTATTAGCCCAATCATCTAGCTGGTGCCTGACTCAATAACCTAGCTGTTGCCTAGCCCAAACATCTAACTGTTGCCTAGCCCAATCAAATGTTGCCTGGCCCAATCATCTGGCTTTTGCCTAATCCAATTATCTAGCAATGCCCTAGCCCAATTATCTAGATGTTGATTAGCCCAGCCATCTAGCTGTTGCCTCTACTGATCATCTGTTACCTGGCCCAATCATCTAGCTGTTGCCTAGTTCAATTATCTAGTTCTTGTCTAGCCCAATCACCTAGCTGTTGTCTAGTCCAATCACCTAGCTATTGCCTAGCCCAATCATTTAATTGTTGCCTAGCCAAGTGATCTAAGTGTTGCCTAGCTCCATCATCTAGCTGCTGCCTATTCCAATCATATAGATGTTGCCTAGCTCAATCATCTAATTGTTGCCTAGCACCAGTCATCTAACTATTGCCTAGCTTAAACATCCAGCTGTTGCCTAGCTCAATCTTCTAGTCGTTGCCTAGCATTTTACTAAAATGCTGCAGAGATAAAGACTTCCTTTGGCTAGTACATCTAGCACTATAGATACACAGTATGCATGAGCTACAGGAGCATACATTATCAGGGACTGTTATTATCAGAAGGCTTCCGCAAGTAAAAACAGAGCTTTTAAGGACTTAAGGAGCGGAGGCCGGAGCACAAGCAGGTAAGTGAGGGGAGAGGGGGGAGAAATTTAGGGGGGTTTAGATGGAGGAGGGGGGTTTATGCTGAGGAGGGGGGGAGGGAAAGAGAAACGGGTGGTAGAGAGACACACAGGGGGGCTTAGAGACACAGAGACACACAGGGGGGTTAGAGACACAGAGACACACGGGGGGGGGGGTTAGAGACACACAGGGGAGGGTTAGAGAGACACGGGGGGGGGAGAGTGACTCAAATATGCAGAGGGAGCCCTTTTTTGCCTTAAAAAAGGGCTGAAAAACTCGGCTTATACTCGAGTATATACGGTATTTGAAAACTTTGAGTCTTTGAGTCTGAATAAGGGCATAATTAGTTAAGGAATCAAGGACATGTTGGTGGAGGCTGTGGCCCTCATTCAATTGCAATTTGGCCAATTGAATAGGGGTCTAAATAAGCACATAACATATATTTTTTAAAGAGGTTTTTAGTTAGTATGCATCTATCCAAAAGCAAGGTTTTCACTAAATAAAAACTTATTTTAAAAAAAATATGTTATGTGCTTATTTAGACCCCTATTCAATTGGCCAAATCGCAATTGAATGAGGGCCTGTGTGTATAAGAAGGGAGTTTCCATTTCTGGAAAACAGGGCTTGCATTAGGGGAAAGAGGCATTTGTCAGTTTCAACAAGATCTGAATATCGAACACTCTGTGAAAATGAATTAGTTTCGAAAAGGGGAGATGACTATATGGTTGATCTGATTACCTACAAGTATTTTTAGCTTTTTGGTGACCTTCTATAAGCACCTTCTACATAGTAACGAGAAGTTGCAAGGGGGCAGGGCCGGATCTACCTTTTTGGGGCCCCTGGGCAGTGAAGTGGAGGAGCCCCTGTGAGTGTGTGTCCCTTTTCTGTCCGTGCACATCGCTGCGGTCAGACCAAATCACAGACATTTCCCCATAACAGCCATTTTTACAACATAACTACTCATACACACGCCGAGCTATTACTTTAAATGCATTTGATGGTGGGCCATATTATTTATATTTTTCTATAGTAGGGCATCAAGCATATGTTACACATGATCATGTGTACAGTATTTCAAATAAATACTAAGAGCATAATTACTCAGGAAAAAAGTCATACAGCTATTGTTTAAATAGAAAAAAAAAATGTTTATAAATGTAACCTTAATTATTATGCTGATCTGCAACCCTAAACACACCCACCCTCACGTAAATGTTTTGGGAAAAAGCATAGTGAAGAAAGCAAATTGGGGGGGATATGGGAAGCGCAATCTGACATCTAATGCCTTTACTCCACTCAGACTTGAAGTTTAGCAAATCTAGGCCAATATATTTAAGGTCAATATGGTATACATATGCAAATCTGTACTAAACCTTGGCCTCAGGTCACTGAATACATATTTGCCCATCATTATAATGACAAACAAAAGGGATATAAATAATAAAAAAAAGAATTAAATAATTGATTAATAATTAATTAACAACTAATGAATTCCTATTTAATCTGCATATTGCAGATCAGAGGAGATCTTAAAAGGTTGAACTTGATGGACTGAAAATCTTTTTTCAACCTTAATTACTATGTAACAATGTAATATAGTGAACGGATGTACTATAAATAGTCCAAACATGATTAACAGTGTCAATGTAAATACTGAACAGATAGTTAGATAGTTAGATAGTTTTTCATTTATGTGTTATGTCTATATCATGGAGTAAAGGCTAAATTTTCAAAATTTTGGACAAAATGTGGTTTTATACAAATTGCATAATACAAAGTACTTCTATAACCAAGCTCGGAGGCAAGCTGTCCTTCATATCTCCCATCTGTCCTTCTTCTAGAGGGACAGTGCCTCTTTTAAAGGATCATTGCACAATGAAAAAAATGTGCGTGTGTGGTTTACATTTCCTTAGATGCAATGTCCTGCTCCTGGGCCACTGATGGGGAAAAGGTGTGGAGTCAATTCAGTCTTATCCAGTTATCAAACAAAGGTTCTGGAGTTCTGCCTGTTCCCTCCACGGATAACTACAAACATACACACATCATCCAGCTCTCAGGATGTGATGTAACAAACACAATATGAATTCCCTTACTCCTAAACATAGTATTTAAACACTTTCAGATTTTTGCAAACAAATGTTTTATGTCCATGGCTTACACAGCTGCAAATAGTGCATGTTGGTACATACCTAACAAACAAGGGTCTTTTTTTTAACTGCAGTGGTCCTTTTTATGTAAAAATCCCTCTGTTCCTCACAACTCCCCAAATGTCCCTCTTTTAAAAGGACACTGCCACATCTATGAACAAATTCCTGTAGTTTAAATTAATTATCTCCTTATTTCTGTTTCTGGTTTCTCCGCAGGCATTTTCCCCAAGATTGTATCACAGATGCCAGTGTGAGAAATTATTTAAAAATATTGTAGTATGAGAATTAAAAGCACTTTTTTAAAATATTTGCAGTACTTGTTCGCTATGCTGTAATATGTTTATAGTGTTCAAAACAGATGCATTGCAGAGAATATGAGTGTCTCTTTAAAATAACTGACAAAAGAATCAATTAAACATATTACTGGCTGATAAGACTAATTTAGCCAATCTAGTTTGTTGTTTTACTGCTTGGTACAAACTCTGAAAACCATAATTGACACTTTTCATATTTTACATAGTTATACAGCTTAGCTATTGTGATCAGCTCTACTGTGCAGCTGCTCCATGCATCCATTACTAGTTCTGTGCGGTAGTATGTTTGCTTAGGATAGTACCCAGTGCCTTCCCTACCAGTACTCTTTGACCTAAGCAAGGCCCAGTTGGTATGTACGTATAAGGGTTAAACACAGTTACCTCTAACATATCATGATTAGACACAGACCACTTCTTGGGCTAAAATATAATGATTAGACACAAACTACTACTTGAGAGGAAAACTGTCCACAGCCTTTATTGGGAAACCCAAATATACATAATAATCATAACGATTAATAAATAAACATAACCACGTGTGGGAAGGAGCATGGCCAGAGACAGTAGGCCCTATGCCCTGAAGCCTCATCCAGGGCCTACCGTGTTGTAACATCCGTACCACCGTAGGGTCGGATCTTACCCATTTTACCACTGTCCTGTTGACTCCCCCACCACCCGCCATAGAGAAGACCGCAGAATACCTTCTGCGGACTCGACTCCCCCCCAAAAAAAACACCATGGCCAGCCGCATATCACCTAAAACACCAGCACTCCGAGCTACATCTCTACTCATGAAGTTGAGCCCGAGCGGAGCTGAACTCATATCCGACTGCTTCCTTACAGGTTATCTCGAACACAGTTTAGCCATGTCCTTCTCATATGAGGCAACTACAACCATACCTGAACTTTTTTGCTCTTGATACTCCTCGGGGCAATGGGTGCATGTTACCAGTATCTTGACTACCACTTGGACCAATGCCAAGTTAGGCAGGGAGAAATGCCACTCGCCACCCGCTCCTCCAACTGATGTCACTAACCATTCCAAGAATTGATTGTACTCCCATCTGCCCCTGGAGCCCCGCCCGGCCATAGGCCATGATTGCAACTGAGGCAAAGCTCCAGCATGGACAGATTCACCAATAGCCAATGACATTACCACATTTAACCTTCCGATTCTCCCAACCACCTTCTCCAAACCCTCAAGGTTGCTACGGTGGCTGCTTTGCACCAAGCCATTGGATACCCAGTTCCAATGTGGAGTACGCCCAACGCTGCCTGAAGTCTCCAATGCTGTAGCATCATAAGCATAGACATCCAATCCTATTCCAATGAAGGAGAGGACCAAGAGAGCCATAATCCCACGAAGGCAGAAGCAATCAGTGTGCCTTTGACACCAGAACTTCCACCCTTCGCATACCTGCTAGATCTTGGATTGTCACTGCCAAATGGTTGCCTGATCATCTTGGATCGCCCGATTAGTCACCTGCAGTCGACATACCTTGTCTATTTTCCAACCAACCTCCTATTACCCTCTGACCAATGGGAAAGAGATGGCAGCACAGAACCGCAAGGCTTCCCACATGTCACAAACTTCCTCCGTACCAGGGATACACCAACTATGCATTTCGGCCCAAGAAAGTCCTCACGCCACAAAGGGGGATCATCAGTTTGTTTGTTGCACTGCAAACTACCTCCCTTCCTCTACCTGGTCAATCTTGGCCACTGCGTATACGGTCACATGATCACCTTGGATCCCAGGACCAATCCTCTGAGGTCGACATACCTTGTCTGGTTATCAGCCACCCTCTCCTTACCAAAGGGAAGAGTTGACAGTACAGAACCTCAAGGCTTCACACTTGTCATAGACCTCTTTCCATCACCGTGGTATACCGCCACATGATCACCCTTAGGATCGAAGACTGGGTATATTTTCACACGATCACCCATTGGATCTCAAAACCAGGAACCTTAGGTCACCATGGCTTGTCTATATACCAACAAACCTTTTGCTACCGGCAGACCCGCGTGAAGGAGAGATGGACACTCAGACGCGAAGGGTTTAATTGAGCACAGAGCTCCCTCCTGAAAAGTGATATCTCTGGCCCTTGGGAAAAGGCTACCAATCGCCTGCCATCCCTTTGCCGTACCTCCTGTTCCCCTTTTCCACTTTCTGTTCCATACCTCGCTACATAAGGTACTATGAGCCCGGCCTGTTTCCGGGCGGCCGCGGCTGCTACCTTTGCTCCACCTTTGGGGGACACTCATTCTGGGTCCTGTGTTACTGAGGACCACCAATCTTGTCATTCCACCACTAGCATACCAACTCGTATCCAGTGCACAAGAAACTGCTTGTCCTCACACCCTGGCAGGCAGTCTGAGGTGCACCCTAGAAACAGGAGGGGGAGGGTACAAGCCTGCCATCCCATCCTAACTAACCCACTCTGAGACCAACCTCTTTTGGCTCACTTGTGTCCTTCCCAGGGAGAAATATCCTGTAGTGTATCAGTCTGGTCTCACTCAAAAAAGTGACCCAGCCCCAAACTACCAGGCAATGCTACCCTGGCTGGAGAAACAGTAAACCCCAGCTCGGTACCTACACTTCCTTACACCAAATGCTCCCCTATCGGCCCAGAGCCCGGTGTCTCCAGACAACGTAGACCTGAGTGGAACAATGCATAACTGAGGGTAAATTCCCGCCAAATTATCAAAACCAATTATAAACTGTTCCAATAACATTTGCCACCGAGCAGCACATCACTCTAAGAGGACCACCAATGCCTTTTCACAGTGGCTAAACCCTGGTGGATTATACGACATCCCAGATAATAATACTACCCAAGAGGGGATACCACTCAACACGAACCTTGTAGCGGGGGAAAAAGTGGACCCCTCGATCTAAACTACAACTGTATTTGCCAGAATACCACACCAAGTTCCCCCCATATTGGAGGAGAATACACTGAACGTTCAATTGATCATTGAACCCTATCCCGGCCGACATACCAAAATGACCCCGCAGACGTACATGAATGGCCTAGCGAGACCGAGGGGATATATGTCCCTATAACTAACACCAGACAGACTGCCTTGAACGGGTACTTAGACCGGAAACCGATAACAAACGTAGACCGTCCGCACAAGCATAAATATTATAAAACCTATGACAGGCCCATGACAAATACCTATATATGAATATCTATATATGAATGCCAACTGCCCACACGCCGACAGTCTAGCAACCCTATGCCAAAGCAGTCGGACGCTGTGCTCCCAATATCCCTTGATATTGTCAAACATTGCCTAGACCCACATACCAGAGTCTGTTTATCACAGCACCTTACCTGGTGCAGTTGTAGCGTACAACCCTGTACCTGAAGTTGGAGAAACCCACTGCCACCTAAAGGGTTAAAATCATATCTGTAACCCGCAAATGCAGTTATGAACACGTTATTTTACATATCATGAAATGGAAAATTATGTTAGGTATCACATACCTAGCGCTACATACTCAGAATAGCTGATAAGCATATGCAATAATCTCATTGCAGATGAAAACCATGGTACACAGATACCAATGAATAGGATAATATATATATATATATATATATATATATATATATATATATACAGTGCCTTGCAAAAGTATTCACCCCCCTTGACTTTTTACCTCTTATGTTACATTACAGCCTTAAGTTCAATGTTTTGTTAATCTGAATTGTATGTGATGGATCAGAACACAATAGTCTAAGTTGGTGACGTGAAATTAGAAAAATATATACATAAAACTATTTTTTAGAAATAGAAAACAGAAAATTGGCATGTGCGTATGTATTCACCCCCTTTGTTATGAAGCCCATAAAAAGCTCTGGTGCAACCAATTACCTTCAGAAGTCACACAATCAGTGAAATGCCATCCACCTGTGTGCAATCTAAGTGTTATATGATCTGTCATTACATATACACACCTTTTTTGAAAGGCCCCAGAGGCTGCAACACCTAAGCAAGAGGCACCACTAACCAAACACTGCCATGAAGACCAAGGAACTCTCCAAACAAGTAAGGGACAATGTTGTTGAGACGTACAAGTCAGGGTTAGGTTATAAAAAAATATCCAAATAGTTGATGATCCCCACGAGCACCATCAAATCTATCATAACTAAATAGAAAGAACATGGCACAACAGCAAACCTGCCAAGAGACAGCTGCCCACCAAAACTCATGGATCGTGCAAGGAGGGCATTAATTAGAGAGGCAGCACAGAGACCTAAGGTAACCCTGGAGGAGCTGCAGAGTTCCACAGCAGAGACTGGAGTATCTGTACATAGGACAACAATAAGCTGTACGCTCCATAGAGTTGGGCTTTATGGCCAGAAGAAAGCCGTTACTTTCAGCAAAAAACAAAATAGCACATTTTGAGTTTGCGAAAAGGCATGTGTGAGACTCCCAAAATGTATGGAGTCTGATAAGACTAAAATTGAACTTTTTGGCCATCAAAGAAAATGCTATGTCTGGCGCAAACCCAACACATCACCCAAAGAACACCATCCCCTCAGTGAAACATGGTGGTGGCAGCATCATGTTGTGGGGATGTTTTTTAGCAGCCAGGACTGGGAAACTGGTCAGTGTTGAGGGAAAGATGGATGGTGCTTAATACAGGGATATTCTTGAGGTTCACCTTCCAGCAGGACAATGACCCCAAACACACTGCTAAAGCAACACTTGAGTGGTTTAAGGGGAAACATGTAAATGTGTTGGAATGGACTAGTCAAAGCCCAGACCTCTGTCCAATAGAAAATCTGAGGTCAGACTTAAAGATTGCTGTTCACAAGTGCAAACCATTGAACTTGAAGGAACTGGAGCAGCTTTACAAGGAGGAATGGGCAAAAATCCCAGTGGTAAGATGTGGCAAGCTCATAGAGACTTACTCAAAGCGCCTTGGAGCTATGATTGCCTTTAGGGGGTGAATAGTGATGCACATTGACTTTTTCTGTTATGTTGTCCTATTTGTTGTTTGCTTCACAATAAAAAAAAAACATCTTCAAAGTTGTGGGCATTTTCTGTAAATTAAATGATGCAAATCCTCAAACAAACCATGTTAATTCCAGGTTATGAGACAACAAAACACGAAAAATGCCAAGGGGGGTGAATACTTTTGCAAAGCACTGTATATATATATATATATATATATATATATATATATATATATATATATATATATATAACAGAACTCCCATAGCCTTGAATATCATATTTACTGGTGCAATCACACATTGATACTATGTGCTGCTTACCTTCACTGCAGCTCCCCAGACAGCATAGAGTTAACTGCCGCATAAGAGTGCAGCAAAAGGTCAGATAATCTAAAGTCTTGTCATCAAACACCTATGTTTAGATGATGTCTGGAAACAAAGAATACAAAATGGCACTGCTATATTAAATCATCTATCATTATTTTGCACTGTGCTAAATTCACAGCATGCAATCCTCCGTTTGCACCAGCCATATACCTTTAATTTAGGGGGAAACCCCCACTTTCAGGAAGTTGCCATTCTCCACCACCAAGGCAACACAAATCTCAGGACAACACAGGCACACAATCCATCCAAACAGATCACGACATGTGCACAATCCAGCACTCTCCCAAGTGCAGATTCGAAAACGAGCAGTCAGCCAGGCAGATGGCAAATGAGAGACCACTCCTAGCAGGCAACTGCCTGACCACACAATCCAGCACCAGATAGGGAAAGGGCAAAAGACCCACCAGCTCCGTGAACATGCCTAACGGGCATACACCCCACGCCGCTGCATGCTTGAGACACACACACATACTCATAAAGACACACACATAGAGACACACAAACATAGAGAGACGCACACACTCATAGAGACACATACGTACAGACATACACACACACTCAAAGACATACACACACACTCAAAGACATACACACATAGACACTGTGCTTTGCTGTCCTTCTGCACAGGAGGGAGGGAGGAGGAGGGAGTAGAGGTGGGCAATAGCTTTGTGCTTTGCCCACACGCTGTCCTTCTGTACAGAAGGGAGTGAGGAGGAGGGAGGCAGAGCTCTGTCTTGGGATAGGGCACTAAGGCTTGCCGCTAGTTGAATGACTATGTTGCCTAATTATTGATCCGACCATGCAAGGGGGGCCCTAAAGTGTTTTGAACCAGGGCCCTCTATTCACTAGCACCACCACAGGCGGTATGTACAACAAAAGAATCCACAGTGAGCAAAAGAGAAGATTGGATAAACTGATTCCTTCCAGCAAAAAAAGTAAAAAAATATAAAAGATATGCTAAATTAAATCACGTTTGGGACAATGTTATGGAATCCTTTTGAATCAATACTAATAATAAGATTTATATCCAGCATCATATCTCACCCATGAAAAAAGAGGCAAAGCAAAAAGTGCCTTAAGCAGTATAGGTACCCAGCAGTCACTATATGAGCTCTTCAATAGCCCCAGTGGCGGAACAACTGCTGGTGCAGCAGGTGCAACGCACTGGTGCCCGCAGCAGGCTATGGGCTTTTTGCTACTCTCAGTAAATTATTTATATTAATTGATTTGATGAGTATGGCAGATAACTACTTCATAAATGGATGAACTGTCATCTCCATGTATGTTTGGTTTTTGAATTAACAGCAGAGAATCGATAGAGAATTTGGAAGGGGCTCTAAATTATTTTGCACTAGGGCCCTCTATTCAGTAGCTCTCCCACTGAATGTCACAAGATAAAATTGAAAACATATATTAATCATAAGACAGATATATTAGCTCTATATTGTTTATATTACTCTACTCTTTTAATTGTATAAAGCATAAAAAAATATATGCAGCTTAACAATGACTTAAAGATGACGAGGAGTAAAAAACAGGCATTTAAATTATACAAAAAAGAGGGGACAGAGACTGCTTTACGTGAGTGCAAGGAAATCAACAAGGCTTGCAAAAGCACTATTAGACTGGCTAAAATAGAAAATGAAAGTTAGTTGCAAAGGAGAGTAAGACTAACCCTAAAATATTTTTTAAATATGTTAATGGGAAGAAGGCCAGGAACGAAGCTATAGGAACATTACAATGTGACACAGGCTTTCTGACAATTAGTGACCAGGAAAAGGCAGATGAACTAAATAGGTTTCTTTTCTTCTGTATACTCAAGGGAGGTACCAGTGATTGGGACACTGCAACATAAAGGGGTTATACTACCTTCACCAAATAATTGGTTAACGCAGGAAGAAATTCAAAAGACATTGGAAAAAATAAATGTTAATAAAGCCCCAGGTCCTGATGGAATACGCCCCAGGTCCTGATAGAATACATCCAAGGGAACTGAAGGAGCTCTGAAATAGCAAAACCATTACATACAAGAATATGTCTATTTAAACAAGATTATAAGTAGGAATGAACACCGATTTATGAAGTCAAACAGACCTAATTAGTTTCTATGAAAAGGTTAGTAGGAACTTGGATCAAGTTGATGTAGTGGATGTAGTCTTTTTGGAATTTTGCAAAGGCTTTTGATACAGTGCCACATGGGAGAATATTGAGCAAACTAAGAGATACAGGAATTGCAGTAAATATCAGCTGGCTAAAAGACAGGAAGCAAAGGGTTGTTGTAAATGGAACATACTCCAATTGGACTAATGTGGTAAGTGGGGTTCCTCAAGGTTCAGTATTTGGTCCTTTCCTTTTTAACATATTTTAGAAGTAGGGTTGGGAAGTATTGTCTCCATTTTTGATGATGACAGTTGTGCAAAGTAATTAAATCAAGTAATGATTTTGCATAAATTAGAGAAATGGGCAACTAAATGACAGATGAGATTTAATATGAATAAATAAATAAAGATATGTATATGGGAAGGAAAAATAGACATGCAATTAATATTCATAATGGAGCAAATCTAGGGTTATCAGATATTGAAAGGGATTTGGGAGTGTTTGTGTACAACCACCTAGGTAAACAGTTCTCAATGCCAAGGAGCATCTGCAAAGGCAAGTAAAATATTAGCATATATTAAGAATGGTTTAGAAGCAAAAGAAAGCAAATATAATTGTGCTGCTATACAAATCCGTAGTATGCCCTTATGTGGAATATGGAGTCCAATTTTGGGCACCACTACATAAAAAGGACATTTTAGAGCTGGAAAAAGTACAGAGAAGAACAACAAAACTAATAAGGGTAATGGAGGGGCTAAGTTATGAAGAAAGACTAACCAAATTAAACTTATTTTCTCTAGAAAAAAGAGGGGATATGTTTACCTTATATAGATATATCCAGGGTCAATACAAGGCTTTGTCAAGTGAGCTTTTTGTGCCAAAAGGTTTTCAACGGACAAGAGGACATCCTTTGAGATTAGAAGTAAAAAAAATTCACCTTAAAGAAAGAAAATGGTTCTTCACAGTAAGGGTGGTTAATCTGTGGAATTTTCTACCAAAGGAGGTAGTGACAACGGATTCGATAGATAACTTTAAAAAAGGATTGGATTTATTTATTTTTAATAAAAAGGGCATTCAGGGTTATGATGTATAATTAGAGAGGGAGTATTAAGCCAGGGAGGAGTCTGATTGCCAGAATCTAGCGTCAGGAAGGAATTTTATATTGTTTTCCCCTTTTGAGACAATAGGCAAAGTTTCACTGCAGTTTTTTTCTGTTTGCCTTCCTCTGGATCAATTAACAATTAATCGGCATATTTCAGACCAGAGGAGATCTAAAAAGTTTGAACTTGATGGACTAAAAGTCTATTTATAACCTTAATTACTATGGGCCTTATTAAATTAACCCTCGTAGTTCCCTCTGTCCTCGCAAAAGGCAGTTGTTTGCTGTTTGCAAGGACCGATTCCCCAATACTTCCCTCGAAGCCTTCTTAGCGAGATGACTCCGATGTCCGAGAATAAGCTCCGAGAGAGATACGGAGTAACACGCAGCCTTAAATCTATGAGGTGAATCTCGCACCTCGGAAGAATCCCTACGGGCACAAAAAAGTGCCAGCAAGGGCTCCTAAAGCCTCTACGTGCTGCCTCGGAGCAGCCCGAGACAGCCGTATGATGCTCCCCCCTGCTCCCTAAACACATCCCCATGCTGCAGGGGTCCCTATCGGGACCCCTGCAGCCCCCCACATTAACCCCTTGCAGCGGGGGTCCCCAATCAGCATAGATAAGGCCCCCACTGCATTTAAAACTTTTAAATTCCCCGCCTTAAAGGGCTCGCGGCACACTATCAGCAATCCCGGCCGTGGCAACTAAAATTAACCCCCCCTCTATGCTGGGGATCCCCATCAGGACCCCTGAAGTGTCCCCACATTAACCCCTTGCAGCAAGGGTCCCCGATCGGCATAGATAAGGCCCCCACTGCATTTAAAACTTATAAATTCCCCGCCGCGGCTCCTTAAAGGGCACGCGGCACACTATTAGCAATCTCGGCTGCGGCACCTAAAATTAACTCCCCTCTATGCTGGGAGTCCCCATCGGGACCCCCGAAGTGTCCCCACATTAATCCCTTGCTGCAAGGGTCCATAGGGACCCCTGCAGCCCCCTTATATTAACCCCTTGCAGCGGGGGTCCCCGATCCGCACCGATTGTGACCCTGTTGCATTTGAAATTTGAAATTTCCCACCTCGCGGATCCTTAAAGGACCGTAAAGGTCCTGAAAGGATTCGTGCTAAAAAATATTAATCCCAGACAACTAAAATTAACCCCATAACTCATGGGGGTCAATAGAGACCCCCATAAGCCCTTAATTAACCGTATAACTCATGGGGGTCAATACAGACCCCCATAAGCCTTAATTAACCCTATAGCTCATGGGGGTCAATACAGCCCCCCATAAGCCTTAATTAACCCTATAACTCATGGGGGTCAATACAGACCCCCATAAGCCCTTAATTAACCTTATAACTCATGGGTGTCAATACAGACCCCATAAGCCTTAATTAACCCTATAACTCATGGGGGTCAATACAGAACCCCATAAGCCCTTAATTAACCCTATAACTCATGGGTTCATTAAAGACCCCCATAAGCCCTTAATTAACCCTATAACTCATGGGGGTCAATATAGACCCCCATAAGCCTCTATTTAACCCCTTCAGTCCCATAAGGGTATAGTATGACCCTTATGGAGCAGTTACAACCCTAACATTAACCACATAAGTGCCATGACGGTCCTCAAGGACCCTTGTCACACTAAGTACAAACACTACACTGCACTATACCCGCCAATAAACCATTACATCTAAACTAAACCCCCTCTACACTAATCTATTAAAACTTACACTACCTACCTACACTATCTACCTACCCCCTAATCAACTCCCCCCCACCACTCTAATTACAGAAAATAAAAAAACCTAAATCACAAAAAATAAAAAAGGAACATTACAGAAAATAAAAAAAATACATTACAACCCCCCCCCCACTACAGAAAAAAAATTACACACCTGAAAAGGAAATACATACAGAATACATACAATACAATACAATACAAATAAAATACAAAAGCCCCTATCTATCTAACATACAATCAATCCTAATCTACAATAAATCCTAACTATCTAATATACATACCCCTATCTATCTAATATACAATAAATCCTAACTATCTAAAAAACATACCCCTATCTAACATACAATAAATACTATATAATATACAATAAATCCTAACTATCTAAAATACATACCCCTATGTAACATAAAATAAATACTATCTATCTAAAATATATACCCCAATCTAACATACAATAAATACTATCTAATATACAATAAAGAGTCGGGGAGGTCTGCGAGTGTGGACCACTGTTAGTTTTTTTTATTTTTATTTTCTTAGAGCGCCGATTGTTCCAGGGCCCTGCCGGGGCAGAAGAGGAGGAGGCCGGGGACATTGCGGGGAGGTATGAACAATGTATATTATGTTTATTTTATTTTGTTTTATGTTTATATGTATGTTGTACTAATGTAATGTTTTTTTTAACAGGGGCCGCGCCAGAGAATAAAAGAAGGACGGGGACATGCTGGAAAGGTGAGTAGAATATTTAGAATGTTTATAATGTTTATTTATTGTATGTAAATGTGTTGCACTCATTTTTTCCCCCCTAGGTTGGTGATCTGAAGGAACATCTGCAAAGGTAAGTGGTCTTAATTATTTTATTTTAGGTTAGAATTAGGGTTTCTGTATGTAGATAGCATTTATTGTATGTTAGATAGGGGTATGTATTTTAGATAGTTAGGATTTATTGTATATTAGATAGATAGGGGTATGTATTTTAGATAGTTAGGATTTATTGTGTACTAGCGAATTGCCCGTCAAAAAATGACGGCAATGAAATTGTAAGGTAGCTAATGCTGTTTAGTGTGTAATAATGAAATATATAATACATTAATAAATTAATATACTTTACCTATTTTAAAGCATTGTGTGGAAGAGCTGTGAATGTGTTTTGATGTTGCTGCAGCATTAGTGGTGTGGATCTGCTGTGTAAGCGTGCTGAATGTGTGCAGTGTAACACTGTGCGTGCGCGAGCCCAAACCGTTGTCGTGTACTTCCGCATTGGCCTAAAATGCTGAGTAATGTGTGGTATACGTTTGTATCGGAATATCCGTAGGTGTTTTGTGGTGTTTTGCGAGTTTCTTGTGGTGTTTTGCGAGTTTAGAGTGCTGTAGCCTCGTTTTCGTTTTGTTCGTCGGCCATTTTTTCTCTTGCTTCGATTTTTTTTTAGTCTCTAAACTGTTTTATTTGGAGTAAAATCGAGGTGTAAGTTGTATTTTTGAGGTGCTGGGTGCTCCCTCTTGGTGTAGGTAAGTTTTTTATGTATGTGGTGTGTGTATGTATTGTGTTTTACATTTTGTAATGTTCGCGAGTTGCGTCCGAGTGTTGCGAGTCCGTAATGTGTGTGAACGTGTGTCGTATGTTGTTTGCGAGTGTCGTAATGTGTGTGTCGTACTGTTTGGGTTGCGATGTGAAGTTTGCGAGGGTCGCAGTTGCTGGCATGGAGCGCCTTCGGCGCTCCATGCCAGCAACTGCGGCCCTCGCTTTGCGAGGTCCTCAGGTGCTGGCATGGAGCGCCTACGGCGCTCCATGCCAGCAACTGAGACCCTCGGGCAGTGCCCTCGCTTTGCGAGGGCCTCGGCTCGCTGCGCGAGCCCGCAGCGTTAGCAACAACTCGTACGCTCACAACTATATATGTGATTAGGATTGATTGCATGTTAGATAGATAGGGGGTATTGTATTTTATTTGTATTGTATTGTATTGTATGTATTCTGTATGTATTTCCTTTTCAGGTATATACATTTTTTTTCTGTAGTGGGGGGGGGGGCTTTTATTTATTTTCTGTAATGTTTGTTTTTTATTTTTTGTGACTTAGGTTTTTTTATCTTCTGTAATGTAGATTTTTTATTTTTTGTGACTTAGGTTTTTTATTTTCTGTATTTAGAGTGGTGGGGGGTTTATTAGGGTATAGGTTGGTAATTTAGGTAGGTAGTGTAGGTGTTAATAGATTAGTTTAGATTTAATGATTTATTGGGGGGGTATAGTGCAGTTTAGTGTTTGTAATTAGTGTTATGAGGGTCCTTGAGGACCGTTATGGCACTTATGTGGTTAATGTTAGGGTTGTAACTGCCCCATAAGGGTCATGATATACCCTTAAGGGACTGATGGGGTTAAATAGAGGGTCATGAGTGACAGGGTTATTTATTGGCTTATGGATGTCTGTATTGACCCCCATGAGTTATAGGATTAATTAAGGTATATGGGGGTCTGTTTTGACCCCCATGAGTGACAGGGTTAATTAAGGGCTTATGGGGGTCTGTAGTGACCCCCATGAGTTATGGGGTTAATTTTAGTTGCCTGGTGTTAATATTTTTTAGCGCAAAATTAAATTTTAAATGCAGCGGGTTCACGATCGGTGCCGACCGGGGACTCCCGCTGCAAAGGGTTAATGTGGGGGGGGGGCTGCGGGGATCCCTATGGACCCCTGCAGCAAGGGGTTAATGTGGGGACACTTCTTGGGTCCCGATGGGGACCCCCAGCATAGAGGGGGTTAATTTTAGGTGCCACGGCCGGGATTGCTAATAATGTGCTGCGGGCCCTTTAAGGAGCCGTGGCAGGGAATTAATACGTTTTAAATGCAGCGGAGGCCTGATCGGTGCCGATCGGGGACCCCCGCTGCAAGGGGTTAATGTGGGGGGGGGGGGCTGATGGGGTCCCTGTGGACCCCTGCAGCAAGGGGTTAATGTTGGGACACTTCGGGGGTCCCGATGTGGACCCCCCGCATAGAAGGGTGTTCATTTTAGGTGCTGGAGGGGTAGTTGAAGTACCCCCCCCCCCCCCACGGCAGGGCTTATTACATAGTTACATAGTTACATAGTTACTTAGGGCCGCATTCAATTGCGATTTGGCCAATTGAATAGGGCTCTAAATAAGCACATAGCATATTTTTTTAAAGAAGTTTTTAGTTAGTGTAAATCTTGCTTTTGGATAGATATTTACTAACTAAAAACTTCTTTAAAAAAAATATGTTATGTGCTTATTTAGACCCCTATTCAATTGGCCAAGTTGCAATTGAATGAGGGCCATAGTATTTAAGGTTGAAAAAAGACTTTCAGTCCATCAAGTTCAACCTTTTAAGATCTCCTTTGATCTGCAATATGCGGATTAACTATTAATTCATTAGTTGTTAATTAATTATTAATCAATTATTTAATGTGTTTTTTGTTTGTTTGTTTTTTTATTATTATTAATTAGTCCAGAGGAAGGCAAATAGAAAAAAAAAAAAAAAAAAACAAGCGAGACTTAGCCAATTGTCTAAAGGGGAAATGTTAAAAATTTGGATCATTACTGTCTCTCTAATTATCCATGATAACCCTGAATACCCTTTTTAATTAGAAATAAATCTAGTCCCCTTTTAAAGTTATCTATCGAATCCGCTGTCACCACCTCCTCTGGTAGAGAATTCCACAGATTAACCACCCTTACTGTGAAGAACCCTTTTCTTTCTTTGAGGTGGAATCTTTTTACTTCTAACCTCAAGGGATGTCCTCTTGTCAGTTGAAAATCTCTTGGCACAAAAAGCTCCCCCGACAAATCTTTATACTGACCCTGGATGTATTTATATAAGGTAATCATATCTCCTCTTAGACGCCTTTTTTCTAGAGAAAATAAGTTTAATTTGGTTAGTCTTTCTTCATAACTTAGCCCCTCCATTCCCCTTATTAGTTTGTTGCCCTTCTCTGTACCTTTTCCAGCTCTAAAATGTCCTTTTTATGAAGTGGTGCCCAAAATTGTACTCCATATTCCAAATGAGGGCGTACTAGAGATTTGTATAGTGGCAGAATTATATTATGTGTGGGACTGCCGCGGAGGTCCCATTTAGGACCCCCGCAGCAATTAATGAGGTGTGGGAGCCTGCAAGATCATCTCGCAGGCTGTCGCTCCTCATGTAGATTTTCTCTATGTTGATACGGACAGCCCCGCTGCGTAGCTCACACGTTGCTCGCAGCAGGGCTTATTTAATAGCTTCGTAACTTTTATAAATTTGCAGCACGTAGGATTTAAGTAGAAGCCTCTTATCTACGAGGCTGAAATTTAATAAGGCTGTATGTACAGTGAATATAAAAAGTCTACACACCCCTGTTAAAATGTCAGGTTTCTGTGCTGTAAAAAACATGAGACAAAGATAAATCATTTCAGAACTTTTTTCCACCTTAAATGTGACCTATAAACTGTACAACTCAATTGAAAAACAAACTGAAAACTTTTAGGTAGAGGGAAGAAAAAATATAAATATAAAATAATATGGTTGCATAAGTATGCACATCCTTAAACTAATACTTTGTTGAAGCACCTTTTGATTCTATTACAGCACTCAGTCTTTTTGGGTATGAGTCTATCAGCATGGCACATTTTGACTTGGCAAGATTTGCCCCCTCTTCTTTGCAAAAACACTCCAAATCTGTCAGATTGCAAGGGTATCTCCTGTGCACAGCCCTCTTCAGATCACCCCACAGATTTTCAATCAGATTCAGGTCTGGGCTCTGGCTGGGCCATTCCAAAACTTTAATCTTCTTCTGGTGAAGCCATTCCTTTGTTGATTTGGATGTATGCTTTGGGTCGTTGTCATGTTGAAAGATGAAGTACCTCTTCATGTTCAGCTTTCTAGCAGAAGCCTGAAGGTTTTGTGCCAATATTGACGGGTATTTGGAACTGTTCATAATTCCCTCTATCTTAACTAAGGCCCCAGTTCCAGCTGAAGAAAAACAGCCCCAAAGCATGATGCTGCCACCACCATGCTTCACTTTGGGTATGGTATTCTTTTGGTGATGTGCAGTGTTGTTTTTGCGCCAAACATATCTTTTGGAAGTAGGGCCAAAAAGTTCAACCTTGGTTTCATCATGCTTTTGGGAGACTTCAGATGTGTTTTTGCAAAATGCATGGATGTTTTTCTGCGTAAGAAAAGGCTTTCGTCTTGCCACTCTAACCCATAGCCCAGACATATGAAGAATACGTGGGAAATTGTTGTCACGTGTACCACACAGCCAGTACTTGTCAGATATTCCTGCAGCTCCTTTAATGTTGCTGTAAGCTTCTTGGTAGCCTCCCAGACAAGTTTTCTTCTCGTCTTTTCATCAATTTTGGAGGGAGCTCCAGTTCTTTGTAATGTCACTGTTGTGCCACATTTTCTCCACTTGATGATGACTGTCTTCACTGTGTTCCATGGTATATCTAATGCCTTGGAAATTCTTTTGTACCCTTCTCCTGACTGATACCTTTTAACAATGAGATCCCTCTGATGCTTTGGAAGCTCTCTGTGGACCATGGCTTTTGCTGTGGGATGCGACTAAGAACATTTCAGGAAAGACCAACTAGAGTAGCTGAACTTTATTTGTGGTAAATCAGATGCACTTTAAATGATGGCAGGTGTATGCTGACTCCTATTTAACATGATTTGGAATGCTTAATTCTGAACACAGCTACATCCCCAGTTATAAGAGGGTGTGCAGACTTACGCAACCACAATATTTTTATTTTATTTTTTTCTTCCCTCCACCTAAAATATTTCAGTTTGTTTTTCAATTGAGTTGTACAGTTTATAGGTCACATTAAAGGTGGAAAGAATTCTGAAATTATTTATCTTTGTCTCATTTTTTTACAGCACAGAAATCTGACATTTTAACAGGGGTGTGTAGACTTTTTATATGTATATAGTACAGTGGTAGTGGAGAAGGATTTGTGAAAACATAATAAGGCAGGGGAATGTTTATAGCATAATGGAGGTATCTGTGGTACTTTGGTAAAGCTTTTGTGTGTCCAAGCATAGAGTATAAAGTTTATATATACAAAAAGTATATTTTGTACACTAAAATTAGTTTTATACTCATGATTCACACAATTACTAATGTTTTTGATTTGTTACACATTATTTACAAATTATAGTGTTTGTTCTCAATATACAGTTGTTCTGTAACTTGTTCTTACAAATAAATTGGTTATATGAGAGTGATCCACATAAAAGCAATTTATTGGTTGTATACAAAGGTTTTGAAAGCAGAAGGCTCTTTCTCAAGTTTCCTTTACCTTTATTTTTGACCCTTGTCAGTTATTAGAGTCAGAAATAAATTGCTCTCAGTCACATTTAACTTGCAGCAGAAACATTTTGTTCCAAAAAAGGGATTACCTAAATACTGTTAAAGCTGCTGTTTCCTGCTGAATTAATTCACTGTTCTTTTTAAGCTCTAATGATGCTGATCACCTCTCTGTAAGAAACTGCCTTTTCAAGCAGTGATGAGGTGTATAATCTTCTAATTTCAGAGCCACTGCACCTCTCACAAAGCTGATCTGCTGTGGATTATATATATTTTAATGCTGGAGTGCCACTATCCTAGCAAGAAAAACATATGTGGGTTAACTTTGCTAAGACCACCTATTTTCTCTGTCTATACCACTCTCTGATCATATCCTTTAATGCTCCCACTCTTTTCTCTATCTATTGCTCACGTCCATCTGTTTTCCTCTTACAGCAGCCAATTTAAAGTGGTACTTTTGTTTGTTTTAAATAAATATTTTTACTAGGGTGACTCATTTTATGCACCTCATTGTAATTGTAAAATTACATTTACACTTGTTTTACTCTATTAATGACCCAGAATAACATAATCTCAATTTGGGGAACCTTCTCCTTTCTTCCTCATATCTTATGAGGCTTCATACTACAAATGCCTCATGCTGTGAGCATGCAAACAGTGAGATGATTTGTATCGGCACACAACATTACCTTAACTGACAATATATCAAACAAAAAATATTATCTAAAGCTTCCCTTTAAAATCTGAAGCCTGTCCTCTCCAGCTCTGGGGAACCCATGACAAACTGTGAGTACTCTCTTCTCTTCCTGTACCTAGTGCACCTGCCCCTGTCATGCATCTGTCTAAACCAATGTCTAAACCGTTGGCAACAAAAGTGAGTACACCCCTAAATGGAAATGTCCAAATTGGGCCCAGTGTCAATATTTTATGTGGCCACCAATATTTTCCAGCACTGCCTTAACGCTCATGGGCATGGAGTTCACCAGAGCTTCCCAAATTGCCACTGGAGTCCTCTTCCACTCCTCCATAATGACACCACAGGGCTGGTGGATGTAGAGTCCTTGCACTCCCCCACCTTCAGTTTGAGCATACCCCACAGATGGTCAATATGGTTTAGGTCTGGAGACATGATTTGCTAGTCCATCATCTTTACCTTCAGCTTCTTTAGCAAGACAGTGGTCGTCTTGGAGGTGTGTTTGGGGTCGTTATCATGTTGAAATGCTTCCCTGAGGCCCAGTCTCCGAAGGGATGGGATCATGCCCTGCTTCAGTATGTCACAGTACATGTTGGCATTCATGGTTTCCTCAATGAACTGTAGCTCCTCAGTGCCTGCAGCACTCATTCAGGCCCAGACCATGACACTCCCACCACCATGCTTGACTGTAGGCAAGACACACTTGTCTTTGTACTCCTCACCTGGTTGCCTCCACACACGCTTGACACCATCTGAACCAAATAAGTTTATCTTGGTCTCATCGAACCACATGACATGATTCCAGTTATCCATGTCCTTAGTTTGCTTGTCTTCAGCAAAATGTTTGTGGTCTTTCTTGAGCATCATCTTTAGAAGAGGCTTCCTTCTGGGACGACAGCCATTTAGATCAATTTGATTCAGTGTGCGGCATATGGTCTGAGCACTGACAGGCTGACCCCCCACCCCTTCAACTTCTGCAGCAATGCTGGCAGCACTCACACGTCTATTTCCCAAAGACAATCTTTGTATATGATGCTGAGCATGTGTACTCACCTTTTTTGGACGACCATGGCGAGGCCTGTTCTGAGTGGAACCTGTCCTGTGAAACCGCTGTATTCTCTTATCCACCGTTCTGCAGCTCAGTTTCAGGGTCTTGGCAATGTAGAGCAACAATTATTTTTTTCAGATCTTTAGAGAGTTCTTTGCCATGTGGTGCCCTGTTGAACTTCCAGTGACCAGTATGATAGAGTGTTAGAGCGATAACACCATATTGAACACACCTGCTCCCCATTGACACCCGAGACCTTGTAACACTAACGAGTCACATGACACCGGGGAGGGGAAATGGCTAATTGGGCCCAATTTGGACATTTCCACTTAGGGGTGTACTCACTTTTGTTACAGACATTAATGGCTGTGTGTTGAGTTATTTTGGGGGACAGCAAATTTACATTGTTATACAGGCTGTACACTTACTACTTTACATTGTAGCAGGGTGTCATTTCTTCAGTGTTGTCACATGAAAATATATAATAAGATATTTACAAATATGTGAGGGGTGTACTCACTTTTGTGAGATACTGTATGTATTTCCTCTTTTTATGAGCCTTTTAAACTCTTCACCTGGCCTCTCCTGTTATGGTGTTCACATATATAAGGCGGAGCAAGGCCGCACCACACCAGGAGGAAGATATTGGAAAATGGAGGATGGTTCATTATTGATCCAAATGCTATTCTTACAATTAATTTCACTGTATGTCTGCTATATTATTTTATCAAATATAATAGAGACATTTTTAGTTAAAAAATTATTTTTTGCCTATCCTACATCTGTGTACCCAGACTTCTTACTGTGTCTAGTGTTCTTCAGATTCTAGCCTTCAAGCAATGTTTTATTGCTCTGACCACATCCATTTTCTCAGTACCATTATTTATTCTCTGTGTCTCTGTGTTCTCTGTGTCCATCAATATACAGTATAAAGGAGACTTTTAAAATTTACATGTGTCATCTTCTGTCCTGGATTTAACATACATTCCTGGGAGCTTCCCCCTCCCTAGTGCCCTTCATCCACCTATACTGATTGTATCACTTTATAGAGAAAGACAAATTACTTGCTTCGAAGGACCTGTTAACAAATACACTAATGTTAGAATGTCAACACACCACCCATCACTCCCATCCTGGTTATCCTTCCATCCTTTTCCACTGTCTCTACCCATTTGTGTCACTGAACTTCTATGACCATTATATAAACTTTGGCGCATTGAACCAACAACCTTCTGTTATCGCTCTCACCTGAGCCCACCTATCTTATGACTAAATGTATTGTTTACAATAATTGTACTATTTATATATTTTGTCCTATCAATAATTGTGCTATTTTATAATTTTATACCATGTTGAATTGTACTGTATTTGTACATTTTGTACAGCGCTTTGAATAAAAATTTAAATATATTTGGATCAGAATTTCATCCCCTTGCAATTAACCTAATAAATGTTATTAAAACAGAATTGTGAAAAATGAGAATGAAAAAACAGAATATTGATCTATCCTGTTTTTTTAACCTTCAGAATCAACTTCCTTGGGGAAAAATGAATGTAATATCATTCTAGGCATAGAAGGGCTTTATATAACTGTCAGCAACAGAAGATAAGTGGAATTTCCTCAAGTGAGCCTAACCAAAAGCAATTGTTTTATTTAAAGTACAGTCATGCTCCATACTGGTCGGTGGTAACAGGAAGGAAAACTTCCATTATTCAGAAATATATCAATTAGTAACATGGAGCAACTTAGGGGTGGAAGATTATATAAATAAATAAATGTGTGTGTGGTCTATTCAACATCAATTAAATGTATTAAGAATAACATTCCAAGTATAAATATGGTGATGTATTTATATTAGTTATTTGATATTAAGTTATAAGGATATGTAAATAGTGCTAAACATTTCTCAGACTGAATATAGATATCCCTGAGGAAGTTTGAATAGATGAAAGATGTTATATTTTAATTTGTTTACCTTGTGACCTTATTTTTGTATTAGGTTTCCTAAGATATTCCTTTGTAAGTATTCTTTTTTGTTAAATAAAAAAAAAAGCTTTAGTATTGTGCTGTACCATTGTAGGTTCTCTGCCCTTCTCTTTTTTCAGAGTCTATATTTATTATACTTTAAGGCTATTTGGAAGCTTGAGGAGATAATAGGAAGATCAAATAATTTATCATTCCCTGTGGCATTTTATAATGAACAGTGCAAACATCTGGGGGGATTTTATTTGGTTTAAACTGTTTGTTTTGAGATTTTTTTATTTTTCTAGTTATCACAGTTTTGTCCTTGTTTTTGTCACCAATTGCTCAATATGAGCTCTGTTTAAATAAGGAGAAATACCTTTAGTGCTTGGTTCTTGGACAGAAGCAGGATTAACTTATCTGTACTCATTTCCGGTTTGCCCATTATATGAACCTCGAGGTTCTCTGTAAAGGGTGCCCCATTTTTAGCTTAAAAACCCTCAGAAATAATTTTTGGCTTTAAAACAAAATACTGCAGTTCACAGACTGGCCACTTGGGGGTGGCCACCTGTAACTAAAGTGTAGAGTGTCACTGTTCCCTCCCTCCTTCATCCCATGTGTTTCTTGCATCACCCTCCTGAATGTAGAGAGTAGGCAGAAAGTGCAATAGTTAAAGGTATACAGAAGTTTCCTTGGTTTCAAATGTTTCCTAAAAAAGAGGCATGGATTAGTAGAAACATATGTATTATATTGAAAAGTTGAATGTATGTACATATTTATATGCTAGATACTACTATCTGGAATTGCACACCCCTACAAAGCTTACATTACAGTGGGAACAGGTTGCACAGCATCTGGTTACATTTTGTGACTTCCAGAGGAAGTGCTGACAGTCACATGGTTTCTGGGGTCATAGCTTATTCTCTCTGCCTGTCTCCTTGTAGGAAATGTAAACACCAGCACCAGTGATGCAGGGCATAGACAAGCTGCATGTGTAATGTAGTGTTAATGTACTGCACAGATTAGCACGTTAGAAAGTACTATTTATTTTCATATGAATCTCAGTACATTTCCCAGGCTGCTTTACGGCACAGACAGCAACCCCAACTGTTTCAGCTTCTGCTTCTTCCTGATAGACCAAAAAATGTTTTTAAATGAATTAGCCTAGGTTTGGAGAGGGTGTTAATAGTGATGTCCCGAACAGTTCGCCCGCGAAATATTTTGCGGCGATTTTGGCATGTTCGCGTTCGCAGCGAACGGCGAACATATGCGCTTTTCGGTTCGCCCCCTATTCTTTATCATTGAGGAAACTTTGACCCTGCACCTCACAGTCAGCAGACACATTCCAGCCAATCAGCAGCATAAACTCCCTTCCAGAGCCTTCCATCTGAAGGACAGCAACCCAAAAAGCCCTTTTTAGGACTAGAACATCATTTATTTTATTTTATAATTTTTTTCTGTGTAATCTAATTGCATATGCCTGCCTGCCAGCGTGTGAGTGTGACAGGCTAACACCTAACAGCTTATATTGTGCTCAGTGAAATAAAACAACACTTTTTTGACTGTAATAGATTGAATATCAGTTGCCTGCCTACAGGCGTGTGTGTGAAGCTTATTGCTTCTACTCTGCCAACTTTTGCCAGTGCACAGTGATACGTCATATCTGGTGCAACCGTAGTGTACAGTGACATAAAACAACACTTTTTTGACTGTACTACTTAACAGTACACACCTTTTAATAACGCAGACAGAGGCAACGCGTATAATCTTCCATGCTGGGCAGTGGAAGCCCCCGGACTCTGACCTGTGTATAATCTTCCATGCTGGGCAGTGGAAGCCCCCAGACTCTGACCTGTGTATAATCTTCCATGCTGTGCAGTGGAAGCCCCCAGACTCTGACCTGTGTATAATCTTCCATGCTGTGCAGTGGAAGCCCCCAGACTCTGACCTGTGTATAATCTTCCATGCTGGGCAGTGGAAGCCCCCAGACTCTGACCTGTGTATAATCTTCCATGCTGTGCAGTGGAAGCCCCCAGACTCTGACCTGTGTATAATCTTCCATGCTGTGCAGTGGAAGCCCCCAGACTCTGACCTGTGTATAATCTTCCATGCTGGGCAGTGGAAGCCCCCAGACTCTGACCTGTGTATAATATTCCATGCTGGGCAGTGGAAGCCCCCAGACTCTGACCTGTGTATAATATTCCATGCTGGGCAGTGGAAGCCCCCCAGAAGAGGAGTCAGAGGAGGAAGGTGGCTTTAAGGAGGTGGAAGACCAAACACAGCAGTTTGCGTTCGCTGTTCGCTAACCCAAAATGTTATGTTCGCGCCATCACTAGGTGTTAACCCTGTTTTTCAACTGTCAGAAATTACAAGATATTTTGCTAACTTTAAGATAAGTGTTTAAATGTTTATTTTGGTATTTTTTCATGCATAATTTTTTGCATACACTACTAATTCTCCTCTTTCAGATGCATTCATAATCCAGCTCACTTAGATATGCAGCATTAGTAAGTTTATATAATGTTTTCCAAAAATTTCTTTTGTATGAAAATATTGATAGAAAGTAGCTCCTCAATAGTATTCATTCGTGGAGGTAGGTTATTTACTTGTTATAGGTATTCTGTCTGAACGGCTATTTATATGATTATGCGTATTCCTGGCACTTTTACATGATTTTGGTAAATATTTATCTATTTATATTACAATAATACGAGACCCTGTGTGTACATTTATATATTGTTATGCTAATGATAGGTCACCCTTGCTGAATATGTATACACTAGCGACTTGCCCGTCAAAAAAATAACGATAAATAAAATGTTAAAGCTGGGAATGCTGTTTGTGACACAATGTGATTCTGTAAGACTCTTAATATTTTTCTTATCTACAAAGAGGTACAAAAAATTATATTAAACTTTTTTTGTTTTTTTAACAATGAACTGTTAAACCATATAAAACTTTTTAATTGTTATGTATAGACTAATAATATAACAATCCATCAAATTTCTTAGAATATGTATTGTGAACCATTACATACATTTTTCTAATATGCAACTTATATTGTAAACAGTGTTTAAAGCACATCAATATTTATTCCAGAGGAAAGCAAACAATAAAAAACCCCATTGCAACTTAGCCTATTGTCTCAAAAAGGGGAAACATTTTATTAATTCCTGACCCCATTAAATGGTGATCGGATGACTCCCTGGATGAATCCTGTCTATTTAAACATACATTGAATTTTGTTAACAAATGTTTATGCTGCAAATGACATAAATCTTTACCAACATGCAATAAATTAACTTTTCAAACCTTGTGAAATACAATTTTAACAATGCAAACATTAACGTAAGATAATAACATTTAACCTGAATTTATTTAAAAGTATAGTGATCTTGAATATTGAATCCAGAGGAAGGCAAATGCAAAAAAAAAGCACATTTGAACTTTGTAAATTTGTTGAAAGTGGTGTCAAAAATTAATTCCTTCCTGACTCCATTAACTGGTAATCGGATTCCTCCCTGGATCAATAATCTATATATCATGAAACATGTACATTTTTCAACAAATGATGATGCTGCTACTAAAATGAAACCTTAATTACATAGAATGCATCAACTTTTCAGTCCTTTGCAAACAGAATTTTAAGATTCCAAACCTGAAAAAAACATATTCAATTGGAAACAGTAAAGGGAATAAAATGCAAGCTAACTGTTTTGTGGGGCCAATCATGGCGAAAGTGACTTCCAAGAGATTCCATTTTTTTAAGAGCCCAGCAGATTTTTATTTGTGTCTATGGGATGTAACCACTGTTTTTTTTTTTGTTTGTTTTTTCTTTCTTCCTTTTTTGTTGTTTATTACTGTATTTTTCTGAAATTGTCGATATACTGTCGTTTTGTAATTGAAATAGTGCTCCTCTAAGAAGAGGCCAAGTGACCTTAGATGTCTTACTTAAAATGAAACCAATATTGTCTCTGATTACAAAACCTCATAGTACACAATGTTTTTTGTAAAAATAGGTCCATCGTGCAGTAGATCACCCTGACTTGGGTTTTCTTGAATTGAAACTTTAATCTCATCTGGATTTGTGCACCTTGAAAAAGCAACATAGAGTTGTCCATGTGCAAAAACAGGTTCTTATAAAAAAAAATACCCACAGGCTTAAAAGTTTGTCCTTGGGATTTATTGATGGTCATGTTAAATGCCATGATAACTGGAATTTGACTCCTTTAAAGGACAAAAGGCAAACCACTCGCAATTGGAGCCAAATCAGTTCTTGGTATAAAAACTTGTTCACCTTTATGGGTCCCAGTCATAATTTCTGCATGTATGAAATTATCTTTTAAATCGTGCACAATTAATCTGGTCCCATTACAAAGTCCTGTTTTTGGATTCATATTTCTCAATAGCATGACAATTGCCCTTTTTTCAATTGCAAAACATGTTGTGGCATTCCAGATGGGGTTAAAGAATTAATAAATTCGATACTAAAATTAGATGCACTGTCTTTATCGTCAGCCAGAACTGAATCTGCACTGTAATTATTATTTTGGGGTGGATTGATGAATTTTAAAATGTTGTTATTTAGATTCAAGGCATCTATATTTTTTGATGTTAATATCACTTTGTTTGCAATGTCTGAGTAATCATTGTTATTCAGAGTGTTTAGAAAGATTGCTGAGATGAGTGATTCCATGCAAACCATTGTTGATGGAATTTCAATGGTATCATTGGGTAAATCATGTATTTGTGGATGTTTTCCTTCTCCAATTTGAATGAGCCAATCATTGAATTTGTTTTGGCCTTCAGATCTCATATTTAATTCTAATTTGGGGTGTGTAAATATTTTCCACAGTATACTTGTCTTGATACATGTTTCAATGATATCAGTACTATTTCCATGTGGCGCAACAAGTAATGTTTGCCTAGAATCTCCTCCTAACAACATCACCTTTCCATCAAACGGCAAATTATTATCCATCACTTCTTTTAAAATTCTATCAATACATTGCAAGGCATGACATGACATCATTGTTGTCTCGTCTATGATAATTATTATTTTTTTTATTTTTTTTTGGCTTGTAAATAATTCAGTCAAATATCTGACACTGATGTTTCTAAAATGGGAACTGGCAGTTTAAATCCACTATGCACAGTTCTACCACCTTCTAACAAAAGTGCTGCAATTCCAGTTGTTGCAAATTACATTGCTATTTGTCTCTGTGTTTGAATGTAATTTATCAAACAATTGTTGCGATACTTTTTCCTGATCCACCAGTGCCATTTAGATAGAAATAACGGTCTTTGACCATTTTATCATCTTTAGCACTTGTGATGGCATTAAATGCTTGCAATTGTAAAGTATTTAAAGTTGCTAGTTTTTCTTGTGTTTTTTGTTGTTGAAGCTCAGTGTCATCATCATCAAAGTTGATGTCATCTATAAGTCCTGGATCAGGCAAATTAAAACTTGCATAATTTAATCCATGAGCAAGAAATATTTCTTTAATTTCCATTAAATTTTTTAACAGTGCTATTGGCTCATTGTAACGTTTAAAAATGTCTTCCGACATATTTAATTTAAATGTTTCCCACAAAATAAATGCATCAGGTAGATTGCAAAATATGCAAATGAATGCAAATTGTTCTCTCATTTGCTTTGGCATTGGACTTTGTGCTGCTTCTTCCAGACACCTCTCCCATTCTGTATCATCTGCTATGAAGTTTTGATGTCTTGCAGCTAATCGGAAAGTCTCATAACCGATGTCATTCACTGTGCGTAAATGTTCAAAATGTTGTGCACCAGGAATAGAATACTAATAGAAGTGCAAGCTTCCACATTTATGTGTGCATTGTACTTAATGAGCAAATGTGGATTGTATGGAACGACATACAGTATCTATTATCAACCTTTTGGCCACAGATAATAGCTGTTTGTCCTTGTCTTCTTTTATACAAAGGGTTTCCATCACAATTAGCATAAGTTTCTATTTAAATTGTTTTGGAAATTGTTTTGTACATTTTCTATTTTTCATACAGGGTGAATTTGGATTGACATCTCCACATGGCCCAAAGAATCATTCTGTGTGCTACAATCTCAAAAAGTTTGGACTATTTTTCTGGATCTGGCAATTCAGCAGTAATTATTGAATCCACTCTCTCTGCAGTATTCAACTTATCTTTTTCCTGCAGGATTAAAAGTATGTGAGCACGTGGCAGTCCACTTTTTTGAAATTCAATGTTATAAACAAAAGCCACACATTTTCTAAATAACTGTGCTTTAGTTATATCATGTATTAAGGAATTGCGTTTTATTTTGAATACTCTTGCCACTAAATCTGACCGGTCAGAAGTAGTTTGTCCAAGATTCAAATTTTCCTTGATGTCTGGCCATTGTGGATTACATGTGAATGTAATGAATAAAACTGTTTTTTCAAATTTGTGACAATAGCCATGTCATCATTATATTTTTCTCGCATATTGTGAGGAGATCCTTGGAAAGTGGATGGCAAAATGATTGCTCTTCCAGCTGGAATGCCTCTGTTGGTAGCCAATTCAGCAACATAATCCATCAATCCACAATACTGTTCTACTCAAAGCTTATTTTGTTGAAATTTTATAAAATTTAGATTATTTGCTTCGACTTGTAGATAGGAATCAATAATCCATTGTAGTGAGTTTGCCGCCACAGAAATAATATTAAAAGAATCCCGAATAGCAGTTTGTGCCACTTTATATTCCAGCATAGAAATATTGCATCTAACACAAACTTTACTATTGGGATAACTGCAATTGTAATTTTGGTTCCGATCCTGGCTCACAATTTGGAAAGAAAATGGGGTATGTCATTGGATCCAAATTACAACTTAATATATTTATGTTTATAAAAGGTTGGTCTTCATTGCGTGGATATTTTCTAATATCCCACTGAAAAGGTGGTTCACCATCTTCATTTTTAAAGACCATGGCAACCTCATTTACTCTTAGTAAATTAAACCATCTTTAATCAGTTTTGTGATCTCTTTCTAACACCATGTTTACTCTTGGCATTGTCAATTGATGTCTTTGAGCATGTTGCTGTTATTCTTTTTCAATCTGTGCGAATTGTTTGTATGCTTGACTGTATGGGTTGTTGGCCATAATTGGCCATAACACTGTTTATTTTCTGGAAGCATTATCCTTTGTTCAGCAGCTTCCATTGTATCTAAGACATATAACTGTGCAAATTTCCTTTGCTGTCCTTCTTGTGGGTGTAAATGTGAAGTTTGGTGGTAACTTTGTCCTTGCACTCTAAAACAGTAAGGATCATGTCCTGGGACATTTTCTGCTAATGTAGCACCCATTGAAGCAAATTAAATCACACTGTTATAAGACCTTGTGTTTATTTTTAAATGGGTATAATTTGGAAATGTTGGATCGCTCATGATACTTTGTAAGTAATCTGGAAATGTGTGTCTTTGTGGAAGTCTTACCTTTCCTTTCGGACAGCAACTAATTAAGTCTCCGCCAGTTAGTCTTTACTTGAGAAAATAATAGGTATCACAAAACTGACAAACAACATTGAGTAATCCACAATAATGAGTGTCTACTGTTAGGGCTCTAATAAACGCATTATCCTGAGCTTCCTCAACATAGATATCACTACAACTTCCTATATCTACATTGGTGTCATGTGTATGAACATTGGTGTCAATAGGCGATATTGGATCATTGGGCAATGGTTCACAGACATGTTTTTGTTTACTTTTTTGTTTCTTTGAAGCTCCAGCACACTCACTTTGTGCTTTCTTACTCATTTTTATTTTATTTAAAAGTCTCTGTCGGTCTTCTTCTCTTAAGCGTTTGGAAGTTTTGGGTGACTGTGCATCTCTCCACCTTTGCTTCCTTTCCCTTGCCAATCTTCTTTTGCGTTCAATCTCCGTTGTCCGCCATTGTAATCTGTAATTGTAAATAAATGTGTAAGATGTAATGTTTTTTTGTTCTGTACATATTGTTTGTACCTGCTCTCAATCCAAAGGTAAATAGCATTAATTAAAGAATGCAAAGATTTGATAATTTTTTTTATTTTTTCTCTGAATTTTTTTTGTGTTTTATTGTCATACATTAAAAAGCAAAGCACTGCACATATATATATTGTTTTTTTTGTTTTGACTAATGAATTATTAAGTCATTACTAAATGAATATACGTTAAAGAATTAATCAATAACTGAGATCAATGGTAAACCTACAAAGTTAATTATGTTGTTGTAAAGAAGGGCAAACAGAAACAGCTATTTGCAAAGTATAGATGTGGCTTAAAATAATGTGCAATTTTCTTAATGATGAAATTAATTTAGTTATGATGTCTAATTTATGTTGTTTAAAAGTCAATTAGGTAAGCAAATATATATTGCTATTTTTTTTGTTATTGTAATGAAAAATTAAATCATAAAGACCTCATTGATTTGCAAGTTGTTCAAAGCAATAGGGCAATATGGGCCTCATTCTATTAGCGGCCGCAGCCGTTGCGGGACCGCAAGGACCGGCCGCAAGCTATTCGGCTATTCTATTCCATTACGGCCGGGGGCTACGGCAGGCTTGCGGCAGGTGCCTTGCTATCTCTTGCGGCCGCTCGCGCCGGAGGAAAGCCTTTGATCTAAAACGGCCGCAAGAGTTTCGGCCGTAAGAAATTCCTATTTGCAATTCAATTGCTCCGGGAACCCTCTCTGCAAGGCTAAAAACGAGCCGCAGCTTACTTGCAGGAAAGAGGTCCCGCTAGCACTAATTAAGCACATAAAATAGCTCAAATAAAGCCATCCTGCACTTTGAGAAGACTATAAAGGGATTTTAGGTGTTAGAAAAAATAGCACATAATTATCCTATACTCAAATCTGTAAAATATTTTATTTTTAATATCCGTAAAATATCCATGTAAAAAGTCCAGAGTGCTTGGAGCACTTCAGACCCGCCCACGCAGCAGCCGGAAAATAAACAGTTAATTTGAACTCGGGTTTGGGCTGATGTGCAAGCTTGAGAGTGGGTTACTTTTAATCCTCATGTCCCCCAATATGATCCCTAGCATTTACAGAGCTGTACAGTGCAGGCTTGAATTAATTTTTTATTTTTTAGATTTCACAGCTTACGGCCGGTTTCAAGATATGCGGCCGGCCGTAAGGGGAGATCCTTGCGGGGCCGTATAATAGAATCGCGAGTTAACAGAACCGCCGCAAGGAATCGCAGCCTTATGGCCGATTTACGGCCGATAATAGAATGAGGCCCTATAATAGCAAATAGCATATTTGTTTTTTGTTTTTTTAAATACTTCCTTTTGGATAGATGTTCATTAAATAAAATGTTATGTAAAAATTATATGCTATGTCGTTATATAGAGCCCTATTCAATTTTGCAAATTACAAATGAATGAGTCGCTAAATAAATATAGTTTAATGAATTAATCATTAAGTGTCCAAAACCATAAAGGCATGATGAAATCATATACCTGTGAAATTGATGTTGTTTGTGTAAAAATCCTTGAGAATTCACTCTCTGTCTTCAGTCAGGTGCAGAGATGAGTAATATGTGAAATAACATGAAAATACATTTTAATCATTGTATTCCATTAATTTGTTATTGAATGAAACTATGATGTTTAATTTGCATAGATGAAAATCATAAATGCATAATCATCAATATATTTATAACTGAAATCATTATAACATTTTTAATGTAGCACATGTCCTAACGTATGAAAGTGCTTGAAGTATTGAAGTGCTTTAAAGGTCCTATCCCTGTCAATTCCAAGCAGTCCATATATTTAAGTGCTTTGTAAAATGTACATCTTTTTTTAAGTCTTATAACACCATCTTTTAAGTCTTATGACCCATCTTTTTTTTGTATATTATTATTAATTAATAGTTCCAAAAGCAATGTACATGAATGAGCAGTAAGGCAGGTATCTAAGTACATGTTAAAAATTGTTATTACTTTTATTGCAGTCTTATTTTTAATTTTAATAATGACTAATTATTAATTAATTAAAATCTTATTTTACGTTAATTAATCAATAACTGTTATCCATTTAAAAAAAAAATGAAGCCTTTTTTGTTCCCTACCTACATAATTAAATGATATACCTGTCAAGGTGATCTTTATGATGTTTAAAGGCTGCAAACATAACTCTCTGTGTTGAGTCAGCTGCAGAGATTATAAGATTGAAATCATTTGTAATATTTTGCTTCATCCCTATCATGCAGCAACACAGATATATTGGCATAGATGCAAAAGATAAAAGAATAGTCATCAATATATTGTTAAATAAAAATTGTTTTAATGATTACTAATTATTAATCAATGAATATATTAATATATACGTTAATTAATCAATAAGTGTCATCAATTCCAAATAAAAAAGTTTAATGCTTTTTTTGCCTATAAGAACATAATTTAATGATATACCTGTAAAGGTGATCCTTATACTGTTGAAAGGCTGCAAACATCACTCTCTGTGTTGAGTCAGCTGCAGGGATGCTGAAACTGTCAAATAAGATGAAAAGCATTTGTAATATTTTGCTTCATCCCTATCAGGCAATCAACAGCAACACAGACATCAGCATAGATGCAAAACATAAAAGCATGCTCATCAATGCATTGTTAACTAAAAACATTTTTTTGGTACTGCTTACTAATTATTAATTAATTAATATATTAATATACGTTCATTAATCAATAACTGTCATCAATTCCAAATAAAAATACTTTAATCCTATTTTCCCCATAAGAACATAATTTAATGATATACCTGTAAAGGTGATCTTTATGCTGTTGAAAAATAATGTACATTAATAATTAATGAATCAATGGCTCAATGTCTTTAGACATATTTTTGCATTAATGTATTAATAAATGTTAACCATTTTATTTCTTAATGATTACTAATTACTAACTAATACATTAAAGCACCTTATAAATTAATTATTCAATGAATTATTATATTACAGCTAAGCATGAAAGTATTGCTAAATTGAAGCAAGCATAAATTATTGTTTGCTCAATTTGTTTAAGTAATCCTTTTTTTTATGAACAATTAATTAATTAATTATTGATTAATGATTGTTAATATAGTGTACCTTTTTGTATTTAATATTCAGCAATCAGTATCCTGAAGAGCTAACAATCTCTTTGGATTTTCCAACAGCAGAAAATGTCCACTCAGACTGTCACTCACAGGGGCTCTTCCACTTCACTGCCTATGGGGCTCCAAGAAGGTAGCACTGACTGTACTATATACATTTTTATAAAGGGTGTGCTGAGACTGAATGTGTTGGAAGATGTGAGGTAACATTAACCCAAATGTGATATATAAATTGGACATAATATGTTTTTTGTTAATAAAAAATTCAATATATTTGAAAAATACTTAATAATTAAGTAGCCTAGTACAGTATTTAAGAATCTCTCTGCATTATGCATTATATGAATCTATAGTAAAGAATCAAATTGAATAACTCATATGTACTAAATTGGACTGTTGGCAGCCCTCATAGAAACAACATGTCCACCACTGGTCTGGTGAGATAGAGTTGTAAGTAATTGTAAGTAGTTTTAAGTAATCGGTAATTAAAAGAATACTGTAGTAGATAGTAATATGTTCCAACTCATGTGTGCTCCCCCCCTCCGCCACACACACACTCTGTTTAGTCTTCTATAAAGTACAGTTCCGGTTGTTGTGCAGAATGGGACTACTTAAGGATGAAAGAACACAACCTTATCTTCCCTCCCTCCACTTGCAAATAAGTTTCTGAATCATTCAGATGTTCATTGGCAAACTTCAGACGGGCCTGTACATGTGCTTTCTTGATCAGGGTGACCTTGTGGGCGCTGGAGGATATCAGTCCTTCACTGCGTAGTGTGTTACCAATTGTTTTTTTGGTGACTATGGTCCCAGCCTGCTTGACATCATTAACAAGATCTTCCCGTGTAGTTCTGGGCTGATTCCTCACCGTTTTCATGATCATTGAAACTTCACAAGGTGAGATCTTGCATGGAGCATCAGACCGAGGGAGACTGGCAGTTATTTTGTGTTTCTTCCATTTGCAAATAATCGCACAAACTGTTGTCACCTTCTCACCAAGCTGCTTGGCAATGGTCTTATAGCCCATTATAGCCTTGTGTAGGTCTTCAATCTTGTCCCTGACATCCTTTGACAGCTCTCTGGTCTTGGCCATGGTGGAGAGTTTGGGATCTGATTGATTGATTGCTTTTGTGGCCAGGTGTCTTTTATACAGGTAACAAGCTGAGATTAAGAGCACTCCCGGAAATCTTGCTGATTGATAGGGGATCAAATACTTATTTCCCTTACTGACCTGCAAATCAATTTATAATTTGTTTGACATGCATTCTCTAGTTTTTTTGTTTTGTTATTCTGTCTCTCACTGTTAAAAAACACCTACCATTAAAATTATAGACTGATCACTTCTTTGTCAGTGCATAAACGTTCAAAATCAGCTGGGGTTAAGATACTTTTTTTCCCCCCACTGTATGAATGATGTCATTTTTCATTATATGAAGGTCATGAGTGATGTCATAGCTGATGTCATTATTTATATTATATGTGATGTCATATCTGATTTTACCTAATGTCATAGATCATGTCATGAAGTCATCAGAAAAAACATTTCAACACCCCAACTTCCTGCATTTTTCCAGCCTTAACCTGGCCCATCCTGCTCTGCAACTGTAACCATACTTTAATGCAGTTTTTTTCCAATATATTTCCAGTATTATTCTCAATTTTTTCAAAATGAAATATTTTTAATTAACTAACTCACCCTCTATTTGTGAAATAAAAAAATTGTTTTTATCAATGTATTATTATATTATTTAAAACAATGTAAAAACAAATTACATTTCCTAAACAACTGACAATCTGAACATGCATGCTTAATCATATAATCAATTCCTTTTAAGGCCCTATAAGGTCATAAAAAAACCCAAAGATAACTCCATACAAATAACATAATTGTATGTGCTGATTTATACAAATTAAAAAAAATATAGTCATGCTTAGTATACATGTCTTGCAACCAATGATAGCAAAATTAAATGTAGAAATAGATAACCATGTTATCTCATACACAGAGTTGTTTTTGATAATAACAAGAGCTGTAAAGTGAATAAGCGGAGAGTCTGCAAATTATCTCTCTAAAATTCCGTTTGCACAATTTTAAAAGCTAAACAAAGTAGGTTTGTTCTATAGGTCTGGTTACCTACTCAGAGAGCAACCACTTTTAGCTCACTTGTGCCCTTCTCAGGGAGATATGTTCTGTAGTATATCAGTCTGGTCTCACTTAGAAGAGTGATCCAGTCCCAAAATACCAGGCAATTCTACCCTGAACAGGAGAAACAGCAAACCCTTTTGCCTTCATTGGGCCTCGTCAGTGCGGTCTAACTGTACTCTGTAAAGCACAGTGAGCGCTCTCTTGCTGTGTAAACAAAATAGCAGACATTTCTCCATAACAGCTATTTTAACAACATAGCTACTCATACTAACGCCGAGCAATTACTTGTCTATTGAATGCATTTGATGGTGAGCCATATTATTTATATTTTTCTATGGGAGGGCAGCGAGAATATGTTACACCAACACAAATCATGATCACTTGTATCGCAAATAAAAACAGTAATTATGAGAGTTAAAAGGGCCACTGCACAACTAGATCAGAAATTGTTTAAAAAAGTTAAGTTGGACTAAGAGCGAAAGCAACAAAAAGGCATACAACTAGTTTTTAATTAGATAAAATTGTTGATGACTCTCCTGGGCCCTGGTAAAATCCATGATACATATATATATATATATATATATATATATATATATACAAAAAAGGTAAGTCAGAGGCACTCATCAGAGAACAAACCAACCTTAATAGGTTAGTTCTATAGCCATGATAAGCCACTCTGAGAGCAACCTCTTTTAGCTCACTTGTGCCCTTCACTGGGAGAAATATCCTGTAGTATATCAGGCTGGTCCCACTCAAAAGAGTGACCCAGCCCCGAAATACCAGGCAATTCTACCCTGAACAGGAGAAACAGCAAACCCCAGACGCGTTTCGGCCTTTATGGGCCTCGTCAGTGAGGTGCAGCTGAACTCCCTAAGGCACAGTGAGCAAGGGGTCCACGTCTGGAGTCCCCTATTACCCTTAGGGAGACTAAACCCTAAGGGCAATTTGCATAAACAAAAAAGGTAAGTCAGAGGCACTCATCAGAGAACAAACCAACCTTAATAGGTTAGTTCTATAGCCATGATAAGCCACTCTGAGAGCAACCTCTTTTAGCTCACTTGTGCCCTTCACAGGGAGAAATATCCTGTAGTATATCAGGCTGGTCCCACTCAAAAGAGTGACCCAGCCCCGAAATACCAGGCAATTCTACCCTGAACAGGAGAAACAGCAAACCGCAGACGCGTTTCGGCCTTTATGGGCCTCGTCAGTGAGGTGCAGCTGAACTCCCTAAGGCACAGTGAGCAAGGGGTCCACGTCTGGAGTCCCCTATTACCCTTAGGGAGACTAAACCCTAAGGGCAATTTGCATAAACAAAAAAGGTAAGTCAGAGGCACTCATCAGAGAACAAACCAACCTTAATAGGTTAGTTCTATAGCCATGATAAGCCACTGTGAGAGCAACCTCTTTTAGCTCACTGTGAAGGGCACAAGTGAGCTAAAAGAGGTTTCTCTCAGAGTAGCTTATCATGGCTATAGAACTAACCTATTAAGGTTGGTTTGTTCTCTGATGAGCACCTCTGACTTTGTTGTTTTCTATATGCAAATTACCTTTAGGGTTTTGTCTCCCTAAGGGTAATAGGGGACTCCAGACGTGGACCCCTTGCTCACTGTGCCTTAGGGAGTTCAGCTGCACCTCACTGACGAGGCCCATAAAGGCCGAAACGCGTCTGGGGTTTGCTGTTTCTCCTTTTCAGGGTAGAATTGCCTGGTATTTCGGGGCTGGGTCACTCTTTTGAGTGGGACCAGACTGATATACTACAGGATATTTCTCCCTGTGAAGGGCACAAGTGAGCTAAAAGAGGTTTCTCTCAGAGTAGCTTATCATGGCTATAGAACTAACCTATTAAGGTTGGTTTGTTCTCTGATGAGCACCTCTGACTTTGTTGTTTTCTATATGCAAATTACCTTTAGGGTTTTGTCTCCCTAAGGGTAATAGGGGACTCCAGACGTGGACCCCTTGCTCACTGTGCCTTAGGGAGTTCAGCTGCACCTCACTGACGAGGCCCATAAAGGCCGAAACGCGTCTGGGGTTTGCTGTTTCTCCTTTTCAGGGTAGAATTGCCTGGTATTTCGGGGCTGGGTCACTCTTTTGAGTGGGACCAGACTGATATACTACAGGATATTTCTCCCTGTGAAGGGCACAAGTGAGCTAAAAGAGGTTTCTCTCAGAGTAGCTTATCATGGCTATAGAACTAACCTATTAAGGTTGGTTTGTTCTCTGATGAGCACCTCTGACTTTGTTGTTTTCTATATGCAAATTACCTTTAGGGTTTTGTCTCCCTAAGGGTAATAGGGGACTCCAGACGTGGACCCCTTGCTCACTGTGCCTTAGGGAGTTCAGCTGCACCTCACTGACGAGGCCCATAAAGGCCGAAACGCGTCTGGGGTTTGCTGTTTCTCCTTTTCAGGGTAGAATTGCCTGGTATTTCGGGGCTGGGTCACTCTTTTGAGTGGGACCAGACTGATATACTACAGGATATTTCTCCCTGTGAAGGGCACAAGTGAGCTAAAAGAGGTTTCTCTCAGAGTAGCTTATCATGGCTATAGAACTAACCTATTAAGGTTGGTTTGTTCTCTGATGAGCACCTCTGACTTTGTTGTTTTCTATATATATATATATACATATATATATATATATATATATATATATATATATATATATATATATATATGTGTATATAAAGATAGATAGATAGAATTCTAGTCTACCGCCCTCTCAGTTTAACATTTCATCAGCCAGCACTAGGTTCACTACATATAAAAGTAATTATATTCAGTTGGGATCACTTTTTCTCATACAATTAAAACATATTAGACCAGGGACTCTTAATATGATATCAGCATTCACTAAGGACCCACTATAGTTATAGTACAAATATATAGATAATCAGCTAGGGTCCCCTACATTGAAGTAAGTATACCCATATTAAGCCATGGTCCTGTGCAATCAAATAAAAATGTATATATTTACATATTAAGGTCCCTTCTAATACTATACATGTACACACATTAGGCCAGGGTCTCCTATAATCATATTAATCCCATATAATAGTTGTCAAACTGCAAGACATCGTCACACTTCGCGTGGTGCGTACGAGCTAGGCGATGAGCGAAGCAAAGCGAGCCGTTAACGTGTAGCACTTAGGTGATGAGCGCCGTTAAGGCACTACAACTATCACCACAACCACGATGAGGCAATGAAACACGCAGGACTTGGCCACAAAACACTTACTAAACGCGGGATCGCCTTGGCGTGAAAGCGGTTGAAAAATGCGGGCCTTAGAAAAAAAAAATTACAAGACGCTGGACTTAGAAAAAAAAATATGAGACGCAAAAAAAATACAAGATTAATGGACGAACTGCAAAAACAAAAAATCAATAAAAACATAGTAAATACACACAAAAAATTACAATTACGAATTTAAGCAGATTTAGACGACTTTCGCCACTCAAAAAACGTCTAAGTGAGAAAAAACATGTCTGCCGAAAAAAAATGAAAACGAGGCTACACGACCCCGGACCGTGCAAAACACTGCCAAACGCGTAGCACTTTACACATCAAACTACGAACTAGAAAATACACTATTACAAAAGCCGGAAAATGCTCACAAGCCGCGTAACACATTAATAACATTACGAATATACAATGCCGCTTTACACAATAAACCAACGGCTTTCCCTTGCACAGGCAGCCAATTTTTAATGCACACTTGGAACATTCATTACACTTTATCATCAGGGCACCAACACTCAAACTGTATATTCTATGCTGTCGGAAAATACAAACAGATTGTTAGCTCTTCAGGCTATTGCTGGCTGCATATATTAGTTATAAATACTTAAAGTATATTAATTTATTCAAGAAATAATTCATTATTACTTAACTACATATACATAAAAATATCTCTCTCTCTTTATCATGACTGATGAAGGTGCTCAGAGGACCAAAAGTACCAAAATTACATGACAGGAGAGGCTTGCAATGAGCGCCGAAGGCGCTCCCATGGCTTAAAATTGAATTGCCCTATTATTTTGGACGGACAAGTCGCTAGTGTATAAATATTCATAGAGAGTCAGCTGTAATCATCATAGTAATACAGTATATCAATTTAGTCAGTGCCTCATACAAACACATATTCAGCCAAGGTATCCTAAAGCTCTATATGGGCATAAGCCATGGACCATTATATTATAAACTAGCGTATTGCCCGTCAAAAAATGACTGCAATCAGATGTGTATGTTGTAAAAGTTGTTTAGTTATTAATATACATATGTAATTGTAAGGTAGCTAATGTTGTTTTCTGTGTACTACTGAAATATAGAATTCAAATTAATAAATGAATTTACGTATTTTTATGTATTGTGTTGAAGAGCTGGCAATCTGTGTTGATGTTTCTGCAGCATTAGTGGTGTGGAGATGCTGTGTAAGCGTGATGAACGTGTGCAGTGTAATAGTGTGCATGCGAGATCTGAAACCGTTAACGTAGCTGTGTACTTCCGCATTATCCTAAAATGGCGGATAATGTTTGGTATGCGTCTTAGCGGATTATTGGTACGTGTATCCTTTATTTCGTTGTTTTTCAAACACATACGTCTGTGGTTGTGTTTTACGCAATTCGTAGTAGTATAGCCTCGTTTTCATTTTTTTCGGCGGACATTTCTTTCTCGCTTAGCCGATTTTCGATCTTTGTAACTCGGCTAAATCGATGTAAATTGGATTTCCAACTCACTTCCAGACGTCCTGCCTGGTTCCCCATGCTGTAAGTGACCTTTATTTTATTTTTTAGTGTGTATTTAGTGTTTTTTTTAGTGTTTTGGTTCCGCCGCTTATCTCGTAATTTTTGTCATCTCGTATTTTTTTTCTAAGTGCTACGGTTTAACGGCTCGCCTCGCTACGCGAGGCTCGCCTGCAATGAGCGCCTGCGGCGCTCTTTGCCAAAGTGCTACGATTTATCATAACGGCTCGCCTTGCTACGCGAGGCTCGCCTGCAATGAGCGCCTGCGGCGCTCATTACCAAAGTGCTACGATTTAACGGCTCGCCTCGCTGCGCGAGGCTCGCCTGCAATGAGCACCTGTGGCGCTCATTGCCAAAGTGCTACGATTTAACATAACGGCTCGCCTCGCTACGCGAGGCTCGCCTGCAATGAGCGCCTGCGGTGCTCATTGCCAAAGTGCTACGATTTAACGGCTCACCTCGCTGCGTCGCTCATCGCTAAGTCGTACGCACTACGCAACAGAGCGGTTTAACGGCTCACCTCGCTGCGCGAGGCTCGCCGGGCGATGAGCGCCTGCGGCGCTCATCGCTAAGTCGTACGCACTACGTGACGACGAATCGTAGTTAGACAATTATAATATGTGATATTCATCCTTCATTGTCAATTCTTATATTAATGTATACATATTCAGGTAGGCCCACCTATAATCATATGAATATATACATATTCAGCCATGTTCGCCCATAATTATATACATTTACATATATTCACCAATGGTCAACCATAATTATAATATAAACTAATAAATATTTAACCAGAATCAACTATAATTAAACAAATGTACGCATATTCTGCAAGGGTCTAAAATAACAATATACATGTATAGTCAGGGTCTCCTTTTATTGTAATACAAAATATATAAATAAATATTAACCCAGGAATACCCGTAATCATACAGTATACATTCTCATTCTCAATTCACATAGGATACCTACTTCATTCCAATATTTCTGGATAGAAAAACATTTTAATAAAAAAAAACTATTATACTGTATAAACTTAATCATGCTCCTCTGGTGCAGTTATTTGTTAAAAGTTTACATTTTCAAAATGGCTTTGCACAGAGACAAATACAAGGTTTCCACCAACAGGTATTTTTGAAGCCTTAAACAGAGCAACTAGAATTGTTTTTTTGAAAATGTGTTTCACATTAATGCTGTGTTTTTAATGCTTAGAAGCTAAACAGTATCTTTGTAACAATTTAATTGTAAAACAGTGCTGTGTTTTTAATTACATTCTCCAAAAAGCAGTTGTGGTATGTGTTTCCCTCAGACAGTAAGTCTGGCATACTAGTAGCAATCCCATAGTGTCTCTCTCTCTCCCCATTTACAAACATTATACTCACAGTCATTCATTAAATATATTTTTAAACTATTTCACATTTCATTAATTATTATTCACTCATCCCCCCTGGAAAACATTGGCCATTACAGGTGAGCGTACATACAGCCAAACTATTTCACATATCAAAATGTAAATTGCTCTCCCCTTCTGGCAAGCATCTACTATTGCAGATGAGATATTAATATGAAGCCACCAAAAATATTACCTGACTGTAATAAACCAACCAAAATGCATGGAATCTGATAGTAGCTTACGTGAACAAGACTCTACATTTACTTTAATATGATAAAATATTATATCTCCAAAATGACTTAAGCTATCTAAAAAAATCCCCAAAAGGCATATGGACTTCTTAGATCACTGTTACATAGCCCAAAACTCTATTCAGTCAGCAAAGTGAGCAAAAAAATAATGAAATTCATATAAGGAAAACATCTTGGGCCTCATTCAATTGCAATTTTGCCAATTGAATAGGGGTCTAAATAAGCACATAACATATGTTTTTTAAAGAAGTTTTTAGTTATTAAGCATCTATTCAAAAGCAAATTTTTCACTAACTAAAATCTTCTTTAAAAAAAATATGCTATTTCCTTTTTTAGAGCCCTATTCAATTGGCAAAATCGCAATTGAATGAGGGCCCTTGTCTTCATCCCAAAATTTAACATAAATCAACTTTATTGGGGTAGACAGAAGTTCATGAAAATTGGCAAAAAAAACAGAGCCCCGGTCTCTCTTAAATACTAAATTTCAAACAGATACAGCAAACCAACAGAAAGTAATGAACTCATGTAAAAAGGGGTTTGCAATGGAATGTTTAAGAGAACCTTAACTATTAAAAGAAGGCCATTGAGTTTTATGTTATTGAGTGAGTAAACATAATTAAAATGGATAAATAAATAAAATTAATGTTTTTCTGGTTTAGAGAGGTTTCTGATCTAACAATGATTATCTTTCATAAGAAACCACTTGGAGGGAAACAAAGAAAGGCATGTAGAAGGAATTTAGCAAATATTAGGAACTAGAAATAAGAATTAATTTAGTTTATAAAATCTTCCAGCTTAGACTAATATACCCTCTAGGACATTTTATAACAAAGGCCAATGATCCACTGATAGCAACTAATGTGCTGGAGAAGAGTAAAAAGTATAAAATACCTATTTTAAAATACTATATATAGAATAATAGGTCATGATTTGAAGTAGGAGGATGGAAGATATATAGGTCATGTGATAAAAGATTGGATAAACAGGAGTTTGTCTTGAGTATTCATTAAGCTACACTTTTTTTAGGTAGATGGAATGGATAGGCTAAATGGGCGTTTTGGTTCCTATCTACCTTTAAATCAATCCTAAATATAGAGCATTAATTCACCTTTTTAAAGTGCCTTGGCCCTCATTCAATTGTAATTTGGCCAATTGAATAGGGCGCTAAATAAGCACATAACATGTACTTTTTACAGAAGTTTTTAGTTGGTAAACATCTATCCAAAAGCAAGGTTTTCACTAACTAAAAACGTATTTAAAAAATATATGCTTTGTGCTTATTTAGAGCCCTATTCAATTGGCCAAATCGCAATTGAATGAGGCCCCTTGTCTTTTGCATTTGTAAAATTCCAACTTTAACATAAAATGATTAGGAGTATAATTTATTTATGCATTTCCAATTAATTAATCCTAAAATAGTGACATTCTGAGAATTCACATTTCATTGAACTTTTTGAAGACTTGCAAAAATAATTATTGGGAATATACTTTATATAAGCCCTAATTATACAAAAACAGTGCACATAACCAATTATTTCATAACTTGACGAAACGTCTTAATTATGTTTCCTTGCACTGCAGTCAAGTTAGGGCTACAGCTGCTGCTTGAAAATGGCATAAACTAAAGTACAGTATTAACAGTATACTTCCCTCTTGGAAATATACTATTGGGCCAGTATAAGTGTACAGCAAATGCTTTAGCCCACCACTTGTTAAGTCAGGAACTGGGGTTTATAGTCAACAATAAAATTATCTCTTATAAAAAAATACTTATCTTGCCTGCCTGAGGTGCTTGAGTTTCCTCTACCTCTCTCTCGGCAAATGACTCAAATTATTATTATTATTATATCATGTAGACAGGAGTTACTTTCATGGGGAATAGTTTTAAATCGCTATTGCAGTCCTATTTATATGCAGTCTTTCAACAGCTAAAAGTTTAAAGGGCAATTTACCTCAATGTAAGTGTTCTTCATGGTGTGAAAAAGTACAGGATTGTATGTTAAAATGATTGTTTTTTAAATGAATTGTTTTAAGTTTTTTTACATACAAAGGGCCTCATTCTATTATCGGCCGTAAAACGGCCGCAAGGCTGCGATTCCTTGCGGGGGTTCCGTAATCTTGCAATTCAAATATACGGCCCGCAAGGATCTCCCCTTACAGCCGGCCGTATATCTTGCAACCGGCCGTAAGCTCATAAAACTTAAAACGCAAAAATAAATTCAAGACGGCACTGTACAGCTCTGTAAATGCTAGGGATCATATTGGGGGACATGAGGATTAATAGCAACCCCCTCTCAAGCTTGCACATCAGCCCAAATCCGAGTTTACATTAACTGTTTATTTTCCGGCCACAGCGTTGGCGGGTCTGAGGTGCTCCAAGCCCTCGGGACTTTTTACATGGATTTTTGACATAAATTAAAAAATATTTTTACGGTTTTGAGTGTAGGGGAATGTTGTGCTATTTTTGCTAACACCTACAATCATTTTATAGTCTCCTCAGAGTGCAGGATGGCTTTATTTTGGCTTTATAATGTGCTTAATTGGTGCTAGCGGGACCTTTTTCCTTGCTTTTAGCCTTGCAGAGAGGGTTCCCGGAGTAGTAGAATAGCAACCAGGCTTTTCTTGCGGCCGAAACTCTTTTAGATCAAAGGCTTTCCTCCGGCTCGAGAGGCCGCAAGGGATAGCAAGGCGCCGGCCGCAAGCCTGCCGGAATCCCCGGCCTGAGGGAAATAGAATAGCCGAATAGCTTGCGGCCGGTCCTTGTGGCCCCGCATCTCCTACGGCCGATAATAGAATGAGGCCCAAGGTGTATTCTGTCTACTGGAGCCGAGGAGCACACAAAAGTGATTGTCTGTAGGGAAGACAGTGATTGATATCAGTTTTTTCCCTGGACTCAGGACTGTACTGACCCGTTAACCGATAACTAACCTGTTTAGATGATTCCAGCATTCCATGCCTGCACAGATATATTTAGGGTAATTTTTTTATTTTGCTCACTACACAGAGCTGACCAGAGAAAAGCAAAAATTCCACTAAGCTAGTCGATAATGTTCAAACTCTACATAGGCAAGAAAGCAAAAACCTGAATTTTCTGCAGAAAGCAAAAAAACAAAAAACAATTACATGGTCTGTTCCCTTCATCCTGGAAATATAAGCAGTCTTACCAATGACTTGAATGGGGGGGGGCGGGGTAATGCTGCAGTAATGCTGGCATATTTAAGTGAGTGGTGCTCTCAAGAAACAGCCAGATGGAAACAGATAAAAAAACTCTCTTATATATGAATTTCCTCTCCATCATCTACTGTGGTGGCAACACTTCAGTAAGAGAGAACTGTCTGGTATCCCCTTAAAATAGGTCTGAGGTTCTGACAGAAGTGTAATAGAAGAAATGATTTATTGAGCTATTCATCAAGCTATGTGGCCCTATTGCATATATTGTGTAATGATCATGAAGAGAGGAATTAAGAGTATATGGAATTTAGTTGAAAATGAATATTGAGGTCCTTATAAAATCTATATAATAATTATGTGATGTTGAATAATTTCTTATTGGATTATAGTTCTGTACTCTCAGCTTTAAAAGCTGCAAAATATAAGATAGAAGGTAGGAGAGAGTTAACAACGTTTGAACATTTTTGTCTCCAGGAGGATGAGAGGCACAGCATCTTAAAGTGCCATAACATTATTCAAGATAAGTTTGCAAAGCGAATATAATGAAATGGTGGGAGAAAGATTTAAATCAAGATTGGCATAATGCTTTATGGGTTGGTGACTTCTCACTAGTGGGTACTTCTACAACATGTGTATATTTAAAGGATTTTTTAAGTGGTATAAAGATTGTATCTAATGCCTTACATGGTAGCTAAAATTACTACAAAGCATTCTGGTAAATGCTGGAGAGAATGTGGGTATGAAAGTACACATCTACACATGTGGTGGAGCTGTCATAGAATACAACAGTATTGGAATATATGTCTATTGTATTTTGGATATTGTTAATTTGTTCTTTCTGAAACAAAGTGGAGATGGTTATCTTCCACACTTTCCCTAGAGAGATAAGCTATCAAACTAAATGTTTAATTCCAGATATATTACTTGTAGCAAAATGGCTAGTAGATACAAATTGCAAACAGAGATCACATCCACCATCAGAAGCAATAATAGAAGTGGTTAATAGGAATAGAGAACTGGAAAAAGGTATTTCAAGTATAGGATAGGGGCAATATAAAAAAGAAGGATAAATGGATACTATGGTGTTACAGGATGGTTATATGACAGGAGGTGACTGGTGATTCCTTTAAATATAGTATATTGTCACTTCTATTATATGATTGATTAGTTGCTGTTTGACAGAATTATTTGCATTTATATTGATATTTATGATTAATATAAATGTTATGATTAATGTATATGTAATATTGAATGTCATGTTTTGGATGAAACTTAAATTTAAAAGAAATAGTTTGTTTAGATGCCAAATCAGTCAGTGGGTATCTTTAAAGGTATGTGACTTTTTTTAAAAGAGATGCTTTCCTCTAAAGACAGATACTCCAGCTCTTGTACACTTCTGGCATCTCAAAACCAACCGGTGAGACAGTGTTCACCCTTCCTTCCTTCTCATTGTCAGATATAGAAGAAATCTAAGAAATCTAACTTTCTTGGCTCAGTATGTGGCATTGCATTAGAAGTGCTCAGGTGTGTGCTGAAATCTCAGCTCAAAGAGTGTACGAATCTCATGGGACATCATGAAATCGAGGGACAGACAAGCAAATAGCGTCTGTGACAAAGGGCTTCTCTGCACATTGTGAACTGAACAAAGGCATCATCCCTGACTCATATGGTACCCCAAGATTCTTTATAACCAGAGTTGCATGAAATAGTCTGTTAGGGATGTGTATACATATATATAGAAATATACACTACTGAATATCACATTTTTGCATATACATCCATCTGCAGAGATATTTTGTAATATTCTTAAAGTGATACAATTATTTTAGAACTTAAAGGTACACATATACATAAATCTAATTGCAATTGGCTGTTATAAAAAAAAAATTAAGTGTACAATAAATGAGGTTGAAAATTGAGCATATGAAACATACAGTAACTAATATTAAAACATATTTTCATTCTTATAATGACTTGGAGGCTAAGTCGAGAGTGCATGCCAAGTTGAATAAATAATAATAATCAAAGAAACTTATAACTGTTAAAGTCTTACCTTTATTCTAATCTATATCAACTAGGCATGCTCTTCTCTTATCATTCCCCACATTAAGAGATAATTAATCTTATGAGATAAGAGGAAGGTTATTTTCATGCAATGTATGCTTACAAAACAGTTTTCAAGGTAAATTATCTAACATAAAAAACAAGGAAGATATAACATGCAATGCTAATAAAAGGACTGAGTGAACTGAAGAACCCATAGCATTTGGAATAACCATTGTACATGTAAATTCAATTACATAGGAACATGTGCAATCATTTCTATTAACTTATTAGGATGCATTATGTTTCTTTCATTTTTTTACAAATATTCCTTAAAAAATATTTAAGGAATTGAAATGACTGAGGACATTTTGAGGTCGGGCTTTGGTTGTTGATTCATTTACAGGCATATCTAAGTGAGCTGGATTATTAAATGTTTGCACTCTTTATGCAAAAAGCATACTTTATGTATGCTGCACATTGCATAAAACATTTTATTTTTATTAATATCTAAAAATCCTACTAATGATTATATTGACACCCTCAGGGGTGGCTACCCAAGCCCCTGACCCCCACCCTATCAGCATGCAGCATTAGCGGAGCAGTTTTTAAATCATTACATACCCTTGGCATGTCTTGGCATTTCCTTTCTGCTAACTGCTCTCTCTCTCTCTCTCTCTCTCTCTCCCTCTCTCTCTCTCTCTCTCTCTCTCCCCCTCTCTCTCCCTCCCTGTTCTATTGGTCCCTCATACCATATTTTTCTTTTCTTTTTAGCCCCAAATTTTACCTGCATCCTGGTTTCAGAAGGCCTCACTGGTTACTCTGAATTCTGGGAGTTCTGCCCCCCCTCCCTGCCCCTCCTCCCTGCCCCTCATCCTCCCACCCATTTCTGATTAAATATATAGTGAAATGGGAATCACCTGACTTTCCTACTTGCATATATTATCTCACCACTAGGGGCAGAGAACATATTAAATGCTAGGGACCTCACCTCTGCTCCTTCTCTCTCCCTCTAAATGAAAAACCTTTCTAACTTTCACTTCTCTTCTGACCCTTTTTATTCCTTATCTGTTTAATCTTTCCCTGATTTCTGCCCCTTCCATTCCCTTTAGATTGTAAGTGGCGAGTTTTCAGTCTTCTAGGATGCTTTGGGAAAAAGCACTTTCTGCAAAGATTCTAAGCTCAAAACAGGATCCTCCATTTTTGGAAGGTTGTTAATGCTGTATTTTTCCTTGTTTTTATCCCCTGTATTGCGCTATGGAATATGTTGGTGCGTTACAAAAAAATGTTAATAATAATAATACTCTGTGTGCCTTCCAGTAGCAGAGCACTGATGTCAGCCCTGATGCCACTGCTTGGGATGTGCTTCCTGCTGCAGTCTCCTCCCTGTCTGTTCTGCCCATGCATTTCACCACAGACAAACTGTATATCCCAGGCTGCTTTTCAGTACAATCAGGAACCCAGATTTAATTCAAAAGTTTCAGCTTACCTGGTTGGCCAAAACAAATTATTGTACATGTTATGCTAATTTAGCCTGGGTTTGGAGAGTTTTAAGCCTGACTTACAACTGTCAGAAATCACAAGATATTTTGCAAACTTCAAGGCAAGTGCTTAAATGTTTATTTGGGTATTTGTTTATGCAAAAAAATGTTTGCATACACTACTAATTCTCCTCTCTCAGATGCATTCATAATACAGCCCCCTTCAATAGGCCTTTAATGTTTGTTATTCTTTATAATGTACATATTTCAAATAAGTCAATTAAACAACAAGAGTGACCACTGAAAGCCTTGAATATAGAGTATAGTATTTTAGTTTTTGGGAGCACTTTCACTTTAATTTTATAAGGAATATTGATAAATAAAAACAGAAATTATATACATTAAATTGTAAAGAGTAATGTTAACAAATTGAAAACACAAGGGGCCCTATTATTGTCCAAATTGTAGTTACTGAAGCCCGTAAAGGAGCCCACAAAAGTTACTGCTACTAAATTAGTCCTTTTTAGCTACCCTCAAAATATTTGAGTGTTAAAGGCTGAAAAATCCTACGTGTTGTCAAAATCAGAACTCCAACTCAGCTAAGCCTTTGATCTTTCAAGCCATCAAATGTTACAATCGATAAAATCGCAAATCACTATTAAATTGCTACAATTCCCCAAATATGCACTTGCATTCAAACCCATGAATGGCAAATGTAGCAAAAAATATGGTGGGCTCCAAATAGGACCTGCAAAGGATTTACAGACAAGTCCTAAAATACAATACAAACTTTAAAATATGGGTAAAACAGTGAAAGGCATTACAATTTCTTGCACAACAATCCCCAAATAAAAAATATGCATTAAAAAAAATGTATGCTTATCAATGTAATGGTCATGCATATGCCAATATGAAAATCCTTGCTGCAACATGCATAAAGCAATTAAAGACACACTACCTGATTAAATTGCAACACAAAAACATGAAACTGCTTGCCATGTTATCCCTTTCTCACTCACAGAGGCTCTCATGTGGACCCTAAAAAATAAATATAATTGCATATATATTTCACTCATCACATCTACATTGGAAAAACAAAATACTGGCCAAATTACATTGCCACATGACATATATCAAGTACCAGGGGAACATACACCACCCTAATCTACTGTAACCCATCAGGAAGGCCCACAAACACACAGGGAGGCTGTGCAGAGGCACATGGAGCAACAGCCAACCCACCCTCATCAGTAACAAAGATGAGAGAGGGAAAAGAGAGGGAGGGGGGAGCTAGAGAGGAGGAGGGAAGGAGAGAGCTAGAGAGAGAGATGGAGAAAGAGAAGGATATACATGCAGACAGTTTTATAATACCATTTATGACGTGAAAGCTACCAGTATTATTATATGATTTGCATTATTAATATTTTATGTATTGATATATTACTCACTAACTAGGGCTCATTAGTTGACTGATAGAGAAGTTTGATACAAATGTGATGTATGTGGATGTCCTACAACCCAAACCATTGAAAACACAATGACATGGTGAGAACGGTATAACTGATCTTTTTTTCATACACAGAGCACACTCAGAAATGTACAAGACTGTGTATTAATATCATGGTGTTGTGTGGGCGGATCCCGGAAGGGCAAGAGGCTTTTCGGGAAAAAGAGGTAATGTCATAGCCTAGAATAAGCATGATGCATAGCACCTACTAGGGTAACATGTGGTCACTACACCACTGCAACCGGAATCTGATGAAAATAAGGATCATCAGAAATCACTCCATTTAATTGAAGAAGCCATTAATGTGCATAGCACTTAAAACCTGTCTATATCTTCTCATTCCAACAGATGATTAAAACTCTGGACTGTTTAATCCAATCCAGTTTCACACATACAGTGTGTTCCCAAAACAAAAATCTGAAAAGAAGTGGTTAAAAAGAAAAAGGTGGAGGAGGATAAAAAAAAGAAAAATATGCATGTAGAGTACAGTGCAACATTTTTAAACTGTAACAATATACCAACTCACCTGATTTCCCTCTGCAAGCATTACTAACCATTAGCTAGTTATTAGGATATCTGACTGGTCATGACCATTAATAATGATGTGTCATCTCACAATAATTGCTTAGCTGTGACCACCATCAGTGGTCAAGGTGTACTATCACCTTTGCTATATGATATTGTTAATCAACATTGATATCACATCCATCAGCGATAGCACATGTTAAAGTATACTCATGATATCAGCAATACGGGACAAATAGCCAATAATATGGAGAGGACGCAAAGGTCAGCAGACAGATTCACTGTTACTTACACCAGACACAAGGATCACATGCTTCACTAGTTCAAATAGTAATGCTGGCTTTCATTAACATGCCATTATGAGCCTTTGTCTTACATATCTGGATATATTATAGCATTAATGTCCACCTGGGAGGCGCTGGGAATATTTTACAATTGATACATTTTCTTCAAAATGCTTGCAGATGCAGACAATGCCTTTATGGACCTGAATTGTGCCTAAGCAAAAATAAAAACAACATTAAACATAAGGGACTACAGTATCCCTCTCTACGCTACTTCCCTCCTCCTCTCCAACACTCTCCACCTCCTCCACCTTCTCTCCTCCTCCACTCATCTCCCTCACCTCATCCTCCACCTCCTCTCCTCCTCCACTCACATTCTCCACCTCCTCTCCTCCTCCACTCACCTCCTTCACCTCGTCCTCTTCTTCTCCACCAAGCAACTCCTCCTCTCCAACACTCCATGGCCACCTCTCTCTCCTTCTCGCTTCTCCTCGTCTCCTCCACTCCTCCCCCCCACCCTTTATCCTCCCTCTATATCAATCCCGAAAATAAAATAAGGTTATATTGAAAAAGTATGCATGTATATATTTGTGATGTAAACAAAAATGGATGTTTTATGTGTAATTGCTAACTGTTGGGGCATAGGATGGGGAGTATAGGGAGGGGGTGTATCTGGTGATCTGGTTCTATGTGTAGCTACCGTATTGGTCCGAATATAAGCCACACCTTTTTTACAATTTTTGAGTTTGCAAATTACGGGTGCGGCTTATATTCGCGACCCTAAAAAAATGACTGCCGATTTGCGAGCTTGTGAGCTACGTGTGCGGCTATTATTTGCGAACTTAAAATTACTGCGGATTTGCGCGATTGCGAGTTAAGGGTGCCGATTTGCGTGCTTGAGACTGCATTGTAGCAATTGAATAGTGATTCACGAACGTAATATTACTGCCGATTTGCGCAATTGCGAGTTAAGGGTTCCGATTTGCATGCTTGAGACTGCATTTTAGCAATTGAATAGTGATTTCCGGTTTTAGTGATTCTAACATCCTGTAAGGCCTGTAATCTGCAAAAGAACTTACAGTACATATTAGAAAGCCTGTTTCTTGCAATGGCTGATCACTTGGAGAGAAAACCATCGACAAGCCTAGGAATGAGGCATAGTTATGATGCAAGTTTCAAACTTGCAGTTGTTAATTATGCAAAAACGACAAGCAACAGAGAGGCTGGAAAAAAAATATGGATTGAATGAATCTAATGCGCGATGTTGGGTTGCCTTAGACAAGAAATTGAAAAATTCAGTTTCCACCAGAAAATCTTTCAGGGGACCAAAACATGGCAAATATCCAGAACTTGAAGCTGGGGTTTATTCCTACATTCAAGATATGAGAAAAGATGGGATGCCTATTTCACGTGAAGTAATCCATCTGAAGGCTTTAGAAATTGCAAAGACCTTAAAAATAAATAAGAGGGAATTCCATGCAAACATTGGTTGGTGCCATTGTTTTATGCGGAGAAAGGGTCTCGCTCTTCGACGAAGCACTTCACTGACACAAAAACTGCCGCAGATTTTGAGGAGAAACTGACTAGTTTCCAGCGGTATGTCATCCAATTGCTGCACCGTCACTCATACCCATTAGACCAGATGGGCAATGCTGACGAGACGCCTGTATTTTTTGACATGCCAAGCAGTAGACCAGAAAGGGCAAACAGTGTCACCTTAAGAACAACCGGCAATGAAAAACTCAGTGTAACTGTGATGCTAGTTGTTACTGCTGACGGAGGAAAGTTACCCCCTATGTTATTTTGAAGCGAAAAACTTTACCCAAAGAAAACATTCCTGAGGGCTTAGTGATTTGTTGCCAGGAAAAAGGCTGGATGACAACTGAACTGATGGTTGACTTGACCTGGAGCACTGCTCACTAACAGAGCAATGCTAGTCTTAGATGCTTTTAAGGGTCCTCTCACTCCTGAAGTGAAGAATAAAGTTGCTGCACAGAAGACAGACCTCGTTGTTATACCAGGTGGCATGACTTCAAAGCTACAAGTGCTTCATGTCATTGTGAACAAGCCACTCAAAGACAACCTTCGTAGGCAATATTCAGATTGGCTTCGGGAAGGGGATCATGCTCTTACACCATCTGGCAAGATTAAGAAGCCGTCAGTGACACTTCTGTGCCAATGGATTCTCACTTCATGGTCAAGTATATCATCTAAGTCCATCATCAGGGGGTTAAAAAAATGCTGCGTGTCAAATGCACTGGATGGTAGTGAGGACAACTTGCTATGGGAGGAGAATGAAGAAAACAGTGACAGTGATGAAGTGAATACTGGTGACGAAGTCAGTAGTGACACAAGTGATGACTGTAATGACTGTAAATAGGCAAATTACCCTGAAATGTGTTACCTGTCCTAATTAAAAAGTTTCCTTGTTACCTTACTTGTTACCTTATGTTTGATGTTACCTTAACTTTCTGTTGATGTTAATATTGACAACCTGCCTAAGGAGTTACCGTATAATGTTTTCCAAATACTGGATACCGTATATGGTACAGTATATAGTAAAATAAAATGACTATTTTATTCCCTGAATCTAATTGACTTTTTTGTCTTTTTTCTATTTTTTCCCCTTGAATTTTACAGGTGCGGCTTATAGGCGAGTGCGGCTTATATTCTGGCCAATACAGTATGTGTGCTATTTACTCTATGTATATTTGTATTATGTGTAATCAGTACATACTGTATATGTAATCAAAATTTATATGAAAAATAGTTATGATAATAATAGAAATGAATTGAAGTATAAGAATCTCCAATATTATCTACTCTCTCTCTCTATATATCCAACCTCCAACTCTGGCACCTGCATGCTACCTCGGAGGAATCTACAACACAGTCAACGCGTGGGCGTGTGGAACGCAGCTTTATTATGTCCCCCAGTCAATCATTTTCCGGGAGCCCACTTTTTATTGGCTGAGGCCTGTGTTACACTCCATAATCACGGCATTGGATTGTGAATCTGGCACCAGCTGAGTCATTGTGACAGCCATTTGAAAACTCCTGACGTTCAGATGGCACTGAGGACTCACCAGCTTTGAATATAATAGGCTTATAAGAATTCAAGTACTACCTATTATTGCATTGGAAGATCTGGAAGATCTGGAATCACACAGCATATTATCAGCCATGTTCCACAAAATAAATAATATTACAAATGTTTTGTCTGGCACTAGCAAATTTGAGGATATCACTTGACTTGAATAAGCACTTGCTTTGATTTAACTACACTTACTATACTTTGAACCCATTGTAATATCCATTGGTGTTGAGTGTCTCTTTGATTGCTTTTAAAAGGCAAATACACACTAACTCTAAGATTTCTTAGATATTTAATTCTTTTTAGAGTATGCTTTTTTTTATAGCTGAACTAGATTGTTATTTGAGTTAGTTACATTGAGAAATGGCATACCTCTTATATGAAGGCTGTCCATTACCCTATGTAGGTAATTTGGCTGTATCACAACCCGCTTCTTCAATTGGGCTTGCCCAAAACCTAGTTCTGACCCAGCCATATATAATGGTTCTTGTTATTATCTCTTCTAGTAAAGATAGAACCAGACCAGTAATGGAACCTCAGAATGTCCACAAGAACTACATTAGGTAGATGCAGAATTATTAACCCTTATGATCAGGGTTATCCCTTCCTTCATTTATGAGCATACACTTAATCATGTAAGAACACCCAAGCACTCTTTATTTGTCATCTATTCAACATTTTATACATTTTAGTCATCCCTTATCACCAAATCCCACCCTTAATGACAGTCTCCTCTATCCAATTCCAAATGCTCCCGGATGCCAGCCATGTGGCCTGTCAATCACTTTCTGTCTGCCTTTCTAACCGCCCCCCAGTGGTGCTGGAACCTAACTAGCTGACTAGCTTAATGGGACCTTCTGTACTGTATAGGAGATACACACTTTAGTTAGTCAGGAAGCTAGCTGTCCAGGAGATCATAATGGCTAATTAGATCTTCCTCACCCTTCCCTGAATGAAATTTCCTGGCTCCTCCATGTCTGAATTCTGAAGTTTTCCCAAACACTCTCAGCCTGTTACCCCCTAACTCTGACCCTATTCCCAGAGGATGCTTTATTATATTCCTTGTGGAAAATCCGTAATTTTGATGCCAAACATTATATGGGGATTTTCATACTTAACAGTAAATATATACTGTATATACTCGAGTATAAGCCCGCCCGAGTATAAGCTGAGGCACCCATTTTACCACAAAATACTGGGTAAAATGAGTGACTCGAGAATAAGCTGAGGGTGGGAAATGTGCTGCCCCCTGTGTCCCTCTTGTGCCCTCTGTGTCCCCCTCTCTCTCCGTGTCTCTTCTCCCCTCTCCCTTCCCTGTCTCTCTTCCAACCTCTCCCTTCCCTGTGTCTCTTCCCCCTCCCTTATCACCCTCCTCAACCTCCCTCCTCATCCTCAACCTCCCTCCTCATCCTCAACCTACCTCCTCATCCTCAACCTCCATCCTCAGCCTCACTCTTCATCCTCAACCTCCCTCCTCATCCTCAACTCCCTCCTCAACCTCCCTCCTCATCCCCCCCATTCTCAACCCCTACCTCAACCCCCCTCCTCAACCCCCCCATCCTCAACCCCCTCCTCAAGCCCCCCATCCTCATCCTCCCTCCTCAACCCCCCCATCCTCATCCTCAACCCCCTCCTCAACCTCAACCCTCCTCAACCTCAACCCCCCTCCTCAACCCCCCTCCTCAACCTCCCTCCTCAACCCCCCCATCCTCAACCCCCTCCTCAACCTTCCTCCTCAACCCCCCCATCCTCAACCCCCTTCTCAACCCCCCATCCTCATCCTCAACCCCCCATCCTCAACCTCCCTCCTCAACCTCAACCCCCCTCCTCAACCTAAACCCCCCTAAACCCCAACCCACCTCCTCAACCTCAACCCCCCTCAACCTCCCCCCTCAATACCCCTCAACCCCAACCCCCCTCCTCAACCCCCCTCCTCAACCTAAACCCCCCTCCTCCACCTAAACCCCCTCAACCTCCCTCCTCAATCCCCCTCAACCCCAACCCACCTACTCAACCTCAACCTTCCTCAACCTCCCCCCTCAATCCCCCTCAACCCCCCTCCTTAACCCCCCTCCTCAACCTAAACCCCCCTCCTCCAACTAAACTCCCCTAAATACCTCCCCCCTCTCCCCTCACTTACCTGCTTGTGCTCCGGTCTCCGCGCGCAGCGTTATTAGCATATACCGTGTCATTAGCATATTAACATCTGTGCTTTGCTATAAGAGATTAACACAGTGCTGTGTGTATGTTTGCTTGCCAAGAACACAGAGATAAACTTCTAAAGTGAAAAATTATCTATCTATATAAATCTGCCTGTCTATCTGTCTATCTATATCTATGAAAACCTCTCTCTCTCTATATATATATATACTAGCGTATTGCCCGTCAAAAAATGACGGCAATCAGATGTGTATGTTTTAAAAGTTGTTTAGTTATTAATATACACATGGAATTGTAAGGTAGCTAATGTTGTTTTCTGTGTACTACTGAAATATAGAATTCAAATTAATAAATGAATTTACATATTTTTATGCATTGTGTTGAAGAGCTGGCAATCTGTGTTGATGTTGCTGCAGCATTAGTGGTGTGGAGGTGCTGTGTAAGCATGATGAACATGTGCAGTGTAATAGTGTGCGTGTGCGAGCCAAAACCGTTAGCGTAGCTGTGTACTTCCGCATTATCCTAAAATGGCGGATAATGTGTGGTATGCGTCTTAGGGGATTATCGGTATGTGTTTTCCGTGGTTATAGTGCTGTAGCGGCGCTCATTGCCAAAGTGCTACGGTTTAACAGCTCGCCTCGCTGCGCGAGGCTCGCCGGGGGATGAACGCCTGCGGCGCTAAATTTGTTTGCCACACAACATGACGCTACATTTGTCCCTTTTTTTTTTTTCTTAAAATAAATACAATTTTTTTTTTATAAAATTTATATTTTTGTAATTTGCAACTTATATTTCATCAAATGCGTTGGTTTAGGCGGGAAATCCGATGTTGCACAAGACAAAGTCGTTAAATCTGTGTTAATGCGTAAATCTGTAATTGTGTTTCGTAAAATTTACTCACTACTGTCTTTTTACTCATTGCGCGGTTAATCCGCATCCTTTATCTCGTTGTTTTTCAAACACATACGTCTGTGGCTGTGTTTTACGCAGTCCGTAGTAGTATAGCCTCGTTTTCATTTTTTTCGCTGGCCATTTTTTTCTCGCTTAGCCAATTTTTGATCTTTGTAACTCGGCTAAATCGTTGTAAATTGGATTTCCAACTCACTTCCAGACGTCCTGCCTGGTTCCCCATGCTGTAAGTGACCTTTATTTTATTTTTTAGTGTGTATTTAGTGGGGTTTTTTTGTGTTTTGGTTCCGCCGCTTATGTCGTAATTTTTTTCAGCTCGTATTTTTTTTCTAAGTGCTACGGTTTAACGGCTCGCCTCACTACGCAAGGCTCACCTGCAATGAGCGCCTGTGGCGCTCATTGCCAAAGTGCTACGATTTAACGGCTCACCTCGCTGCGTGAGGCTTGCCTGCAATGAGCGCCTGTGGCGCTCATTGCCAAAGTGCTATGATTTAACGGCTCGCCTCGCTGCGCGAGGCTCACCGGGCGATGAGCGCCTGTGGCGCTCATCGCTAAGTCGTACGCACTACGCAACGCAGCGTGACGACGGATCGTAGTTAGACAATTATAATATGTGATATATATATATATATATATATATATATAGAGAGAGAGAGAGAGAGAGAGAAAGAGAGAGAGAGAATGTATTTATATCTATCTTATCTTTGTAAATATATCTTTACCTCTCTATATCTATCTATATCCGTCTGTCGATATCTGTCTCTATCTATCTATCTAAATATACTACTTAAAAATTAAAGGTCATATTGATTTATTTTAAACTGTGTAAAAACATTGTGTACCTTATCACGTTCTCCATGAGAGCATACTGTAAACATGGCATTGCAGGAGTCCAATGGCATTTACAAGATCTGAACACTTAGACCCATTTATTCTACACTTTTGCACCTGTCCCTGTATGCAGAAGATATGTTCTATGCAGAGAATACACTTGAAAATAAAATACAATATAACAAAGTTTTTTTTATGTAAAACCTAACAGTTTATTTCAGTGTTCAGTTTCTTATCACACTTTGCCTGCAAGGTCTGACCTGTATAACTATTCAGTGTCACAAAACAAAATATTCAGGCAGGTGTCTGTTATGTAGTGGTGCATGTCATATCTGTCCTTTGGGTCACTGCTCACGACCAAGGGCATTTCATTTCTATATGTATCTGACAAAACTCCCCAAATATGAGCAGCTGAAAGTATAAAAGCTGTTTTGTTGTTGTTTGGTTGTTCAATTAAGTCCGACTGTCAGTGACCCTGTGGACCACAGCACGGCAGGTACATCTCTCATTCACTGCCCCTCTGAGCTCCATCAAATTCATGTTCATTGCTTCAATGACATCATATCCATCTCCGTCTCTGTTGTCCTCTTCTTCTTGTGCCTTCAGTCTTTCCCAGCATCAGAGTCTCATAATATGGCTAATGTATTTGAGTTTCAGCCTCATGGTCATTCCTTCCAGTGAACAGTTTGTCTTGATTTCCTGTAGTATTGATTGAATCTTCTTGCAGTCCAAGGGACTCCAAGCTGTTTTCACCAACACTACAATTCAAATGCGTCAATTATACAGTGATCAGACATCTTTATTGTCCAGCTCTAACATCCGTATGTTACTACTGGAAATACCATAGTTCTTAATATGCAGATCTTTGTTGACAGTGGAATATCTTAACTTTTTACTAGCTTGTCCGAGCTTGCCATAGATTTCCTGCCCAGAAGCAAATGTCTTTTAATTTAATGACTTAAGTAACCATCTGAAGAGATCCTGGATCCCAGGAAAATTACATCTGTCACTGCCTCCCCTTCTTCCCTATTTGACAGGAATTGAAATTGCTGATTGCCATGAACTTTGTCTTTTTAATGTTGAGCTGTTTGAAAATTAAGAAAATCCAGCTTGTAAATAATGAGAGCATATAAAAAAAAACAATATAATTATTTTTTTATCAAAATATTTGAGTCACAGTGTAGGATAAAAGAGCTTGAAAGTTCTTAATTTTATTTCTCATTAAGTTTTTATTGATTTTTTGATGAAATGGTGTAACATTCATTTTACATTTTAGATTTTATTAATCAAGCAATTCAGTTTCATAATTATTTTTTTTTAAAACATTTATGTTACATTGTATCTTTATAAACTGTCATCAATATCACATATATAGTTGTGAGCGTGTGAGTTGTTGCTAACGCTTGCGGGCTCGCGTAGCGAGCCCGTGGCCCTTGCAAACCGAGGGCTGCGGGCGAGGGCCTCAGTTGCTCCTTGCCAGCAACTGCGACCCTCGCAAACTTTACGTCGCAACGCAAAGAACACGACACACCCCCTGCGACCCTATGCGAACATACGAGACACGTTAACACTCATTACGACCTTGCAACACTCGGACGCAACTCGCGAACATTACAAAATTTAAAACACAAAAAATGCAAACAGCACATACATAAAAACCTTACCTACAGCAAGAGGGAGCATCCAGGACTTCAAAAAAGCAACTTACACCTTCAATTAAATCAAAATAAAAGAGTTTAGACACAAAAAAATTCTCTAAGCGACAGAAAAAATGGCAGCCGAACAAAACGAAAACGAGGCTACAGCACTCTAAACACGCAAAACACTGCAAGAAACTCGCAAAACACCACAAGAAACTCGCAAAACACCACAAACGACCTACGGATATTCCACTAAGACGCATACCACACATTACCCGCCATTTTACGCCAATGCGGAAGTACACAACTACACTAACGGTTTGGTCTCGCGCACGCACACTATTACATTGCACACATTCAGCATGCTTACACAGCAGCTCCACACCACTAATGCTGCAGCAATATCAAAACAGATTGCAGCTCTTCAACACAATGCTTCAAAATAGGTAAAGTATATTCATTTATTAATGTATTATATCTTTCATTACTACACACCAAACACCCTTAGCTCACTTACAATTTCATTGCCGTCATTTTTTGACGGGCAATTCGCTAGTTTATATATAAAATAGATCAATATCTAAATGTAATTACTGCTCTGCATGTACCATTTTGATCAATTAAACTCTCTCTTTATTATAGTTTTTGTTTATGTGGTAATCTTGTTGTCAAAGTTGTTAATTTTAAGCACAAATTATATAAAGAGGTCCACCCTCTCTCCTAATGACTTTATCTCATTTTTCCAATTATACAGTGTCTCACAGTGGAGGGTTATACATCAGAAGAGCATGATCAGATAGTATAAATAAGACTAATGATAAGAATGTAACACTTAAATGTCTCTATAACTATTGCGATTTATCAATCTGGGCATGCTCTTGTGATTTAACACCCCTACAGATAATTGATCATGTGAGATAAGATCTTCAGAAGAGGAGAATCTTTTCAGATAATTTACACTTAAATACACATATTTCAAGCTCTATGATCTAATTCTTCCACTCAGCTTCTTTTAATAACATGCAGTCATAATTATATTTATTTATATGATGATTATATTTGATTTTTGGAGAACAGTTTCCTTGAAAAATGACATTGTGAACATCTAAAAAATGAATCTGCTTAAATCCTATGAGCCTCAACCAATTGAGGCATCGTAACTTAGATAATTGGACTTATGTTTGCGGGCCTACTGTAGGCCCAAGTTAAGATGCTATTCAATTGGCCAGGCCCGCAAGTTAGGGGCAGATTGTGAAAATCGGAAACCATTGCCGTCGGAAGTAGCATTTGCGGGCTTGGGAGCAAGCTTGTAACTACTGGTGCAGAAACAGCCAATGGAAACATAGATCATCATCATGACCAACCTACAAGCCCGTAACTCGTATATGAAGGCTGTAGGACTTTGACATCCAACCTCCATTTTCGGAGTCCTACAGGCTTCAACCTCCAAGCCCGTAGGACTTTGAAAAACTGGAGGTTGGAGCCTAGGGGCTTGGAGGTTGAAGCCTGAAGGACTTAAAATTGATTGCGGTGCTCGATATAAAACAAAAATTAAACATTAAATAAAGTATTGGAGAATGTTGTGCTATTAATTCTAAGACCTAACATCACTTTCACCTTCATAAAAGTACAGTTTTTCATTTTTATTTGCTTTTCAAGTGCTCGAATTTGTCATTAAGTCCTTTGCGAGACCTCCTTGGTACCAGTAAATTGTGGTTAAATATTTTCAATTTGCAGGCTTGACGGAGTGGTTTGCAATGTGGAATCGGAGCAATTGAATCTGCGGTTTTAGAATTCAGGACTCTTGTGGACGTGAAGGATCAAAGGCTTGGAGGGCATTAACAGGCAATTTTACAAATCGCAATGGATCATAGCTCGCAGGACATACCTTGACCAGAGCCCAAAAACGGAAGGCAATTGAATAGCCAAATAACTTGTGACCTCCACTTGCGAGCTAGAAATTGATTGAGGCTCTAAATGTTTAATCTACATTGGTCCTACCTACTTGTTAACCTGGTTGTATGATGCATGCCCTGAATACTAAATCATAATGACTGATGACTTTAAAGGACCACTAACAAACTAATAACATTAACAGTTGTGCAAGCCATGAATATTAAACTATGTTTTAAGAACATTTTAAGACTGTTTACTTATAGAAAGCTTCCACTTTGTCTGACTTGAGCACTTTCTGAAAACTATGATTCTTAACAATAGAGATAGAAATTAAGGGGGAAGAGGCATCCATAATTTGAATCGCCTCCCCTGTGGGAGCCTCTTTAGCTCACAAACTAAAGTGCTGCAAGTTACAAGTGAGCAAGATGACAGCCTACAGGAGAGAATAAAGGAAAAAAATGGAAAGGTTCAAGAGACTATTACTTTGAGCATGTCTTACATATAAGTGAGTGTTAATCTGACATGAACAATCCATTGAAGAGCATCACATTTATTAAATAAACTTAGTTAAAACAACTAAAGCCAAAAAGTTTCCTAATGAACCCTTTAAGTTAGCAGGTCAATGTTTGGGAACCTCTGACACAGAAGGAAACAATTCCTGGGATTACCATATTGTTTCTCAAACATTCCTAACAAGCAGATACTATATATATACTAGCGTATTGCCCGTCAAAAAATGACGGCAATGAGATGTGTATGTTTTAAAAGTTGTTTAGTTATTAATATACATATGGAATTGTAAGGTAGCTAATGTTGTTTTCTGTGTACTACTGAAATATAGAATTCAAATTAATAAATGAATTTACGTATTTTTATGCATTGTGTTGAAGAGCTGGCAATCTGTGTTGATGTTGCTGCAGCATTAGTGGTGTGGAGCTGCTGTGTAAGCGTGATGAACGTGTGCAGTGTAATAGTATGCTTGCGCGAGCCGAAACCGTTAACGTAGCTGTGTACTTCCGCATTATCCTAAAATGGCGGATAATGTGTGGTATGCGTCTTAGGAGATTATCGGTACGTGTTTTCCGTGGTTATAGTGCTGTAGCCTCGTTTTCGTTTTGTTCGTCAGGCATTTTTTCTGCAGCGCTTATTGCCAAAGTACTATGGACTAACGGCTCGCCTGCTAAGCCCGATAAAGTACTACGGTTTAACAGTAAATATGGTCAAACGGTCAAATGACGGTCAATAAAAATTAAATCTTGTGAAATTTGTTTGCCACACAACATGACGCTACATTTGTCCCTTTTTTTTTTCTTAAAATAAATAAATAAATAAAAAATTTAAATTTTTATTTTTTTAACTTTCAACTTATATTTCATCAAATGCGTTGGTTTAGGAGGGAAATCTGATGTTGCGCGAGACAAAGGCGTTAAATCTGTGTTAATTTTTTCTCGCGTAGCCGATTTTCAATCTTTGTAACTCGGCTAAATCGATGTAAATTGGAGTTCCAACTCACTTCCAGACGTCCTGCTTGGTTCCCCATGCTGTAAGTGACCTTTATTTTATTTTTTAGTGTGTATTTAGTGTTTTTTTTAGTGTTTTGGTTCCGCCGCTTATCTCGTAATTTTTTTCATCTCGTATTTTTTTTTCTAAGTGCTACGGTTTAACGGCTCGCCTCGCTACGCGAGGCTCGCCTGCAATGAGTGCCTGCGGCGCTCATTGCCAAAGTGCTACGGTTTAACATAACGGCTCGCCTCGCTACGCGAGGCTCGCCTGCAATGAGCGCCTGCGGCGCTCATTGCCAAAGTGCTACGATTTAACGTCTCGCCTCGCTGCGCGAGGCTCGCCATGCAATGAGCGCCTGTGGCGCTCATCGCTAAGTCATACGCACTACGCAACGCAGCGCGACAAAGAATCGTAGTTACACAATTATAATATGTGATATATATATATATATATATATATATATATATATATATATATATATATATATATATATATATGTGTGTAAAGGGTGAGGTGTAAAGGGTGTCCAGTAGTCTTGATGAATAGTATTGCAGTATATGGTGATACCTCTTTTTATGGACTGACATATTCATAGTAATGCTATACTAGCTAACAAGAATTGCTTTAGACTTAATAAAGAGGGGTATATATAATATCACATCATTGTAGTATATAGTGAAAGCTTTTTTATTGGACAAGCATATATATATACAAATGGATTATAACCATGAGCCCCTGTTTACATATCAAATTCTTATGAATGAAAATGGTGGGTGTAGCCTGAGTGCCCCCCTCCTCCTTCACTGTGATTGGCTGCTGTTCCACATGTTGGCTGATGTGTGGTCAGTTGGAGCTGTCTGCAGCTGCAGGTGCTGAAATCTGTGTCTGCATACGCTGGATACAGGATGCTGTGCATATGCATCAGGTGAGTGATTTACACAGCACAACCCTTTATCTCTCAGTATGCCTCTTATCTAATTTATCTAACACTCATTAATATATTGCACATTTTTAGAAATATATAGGATATTCTTACATTATCAGTTGTTTAACTAAGCAGCTTAAAATACCATTTATACCACACACTATGCATCAGTGGAGGGGATCATTTATTTAAAATATTATCTTTACTTCATATACATACTTACTATTAATGCTTTGCACTGGCATTCAAACTGCAGTATTATATTATATTATATTATATTAGTATGTTTGTGCATTAATTATTATGCCAGTTTAGAAATATAATGTATTACCATGTGACAATAGGGTTTCTCACAACGACAGAGTTGTTTAAATAACACCCCATGCACATGAATTAAAGGGACCAATATTTAATCCAATATTTACAGTATCCTATTTATAAGAACTAGAATGAATACTGTGCAAAAAGGGTCAGTGATGTGTCATATTTGTAATATTCTCATTTGAAGAATTTGACTAAATGTTTTTACACATATTTTAATGCAGCCTTTCATTTTTTAACTGTTGTATTCAATTTTGTTTTAATGGTGAGAGGAATTTTGTCTTTGTTGAATTAGAAACCTGGGATGAGTAGGAGGAATTCAGAAAACATCTCTATTTATTTCTCTTGAAAACAGCTCTCTAAACAACAAACAAGACAAAAGTACTACTTGGAAGAATCTCCATAGAATAAGCCTCCCCCTTAAGCTATATGCATATTTGCAGTTTATGATGGATGACATAAGCAGAGTTTGCTAAACCGAATATATTTTACTAAAAATGCTTTGCCAATATTGTGAGATTTTACACATTTCAAAAGCATGTAACATTTTTCTCAAAGTAGAATGTAGTCTTTTAGAAAAGTAAAAATACCCTTTAATTTACCAGCTATTTTATACAGTAATATGCAGGTATGGGCAATTGCCTTTTTGTCTTATATCCCCATATCTGATATGTTTGAGCTTCTAAGGCTCCTTCGTGCATGAAGGGCAGATCAGAAAAGACAATTGTCAATGGTATAAAGGTGCAAATAGAAATTCACTGAGTGGCAATCAGCTAATCTAAGTCTCACTTATTTGAAAATAAACATTTACTCATATATAGGGGCATGTATTAGAAGACACCCCTACAGGATCCCTATCTTGTCGTTGTGAAGGGGCTTGTGTATTCCAGTGAAGCTGTAAACCATACCATGTAGGGTCAACCATGATGGGCAGGTCATAGCAAAAGGTCAGACAAATTGTGGTCCACTGGAGAAGGAACTGGCAACACACTCAAGTATCTATGCCAGGAAAACCGTATGGATAAGCACAACCAGAAACACAGACAGATGTGCCTGGTGTGCTGCCTCCATAGGGTCACTGAGAGTCGGATACGACTGAACGACTAGACAAATACAAATAAACAAGAATGAAAATGACCAGAATAGCATACAGCTGTGTAAATACGTACTATGTTTAAAAGTTATTTTACTGAAAAGTATAATTGGAGTACAGTGTCCATTTAAATAATTGTTTTAGAGATTGCCTAAAATAAAATTTCCCTTATGTAATATGCACAAAATGCATATAATCCTTTTTTGGTTATTTGGATGAGGAGAAAGATATTTTTTATGGATTGTTTAGGGATCCATAACTCAAATGTATTAATCTGATATCGGACAATGAAGTGATTAAATCCATTTACCATGCAAAGCACAGTAAATACATCTGCATGTCTTACAGCCCTATTAAATTCCCTCGACATGTAAAACCGTAGTCCGTAACATAGTCTGCAAGACTTACGGCTTTTAAATTGACCCCATAACGCAACCCGCTAAAGATCTGCAGGTTACAGGCGAAAAAAAACCTACGAGATGTCAAAATTTTAACTCTGCGGCCGCATATCCTTTGATCTGTCAAGCCCGTAACTAATACGTTCGAAAATCGCTATTAAATTGCTGCAAATCCACTGAATTTCAAACCTGTAACCTGCAAATAGAGCCATAATAGCCAATGGATGCCAGAGAGGACCCACAAGAGGGTTAAAGTCCTCTCCGTAGCACTGTAAATGCAAATATACACAAACTACTGTACTTTCAATTAAAGGGAAAGTGATGTTAGGTATTAAAATTAATAGCACAAAATTCTCAAGCTCACAAATATGCAATATAAATTTTTAAAAATTCTGTTTAATTTCCCTTTTATATCGATGCTGGTAATCATTGCGTTAATACATATAATGGAACTTGCATGGACGAGAATGTCATATTTACTGATTTATTAATATTGCATCATTTCTGGACTGTGGGTCTGATCGAAACTCGTAATTGAAACCTGTAAGGTTTTGAAATCTAACCTCCATTTTTCAGTGACATAATGATGATGATCCCTTTTGCCATTGGCTTTGTTTAAACCCAGCACACCCAACCTGCGCAAGAATGGTTTACGGGTTTGCGTCTACGGCGCGTAACTCACTGCGTGGTTCAATTTAATAGCTCTGTAACGCAGCAAAATTTCAAGCCCGCAGTCTTTGCGGGTGTGTCGATGCTGCTACAGGCTTCAAAGTTAATGGGGCTGTTAGACAGGTAAGAAAACCTGGTCCCAGCTCAAAATCAAGAGACACAATCTAAAATGTTGTGTGGGGACATGGAAATGTGATTGCTAAATGCTTAATCAAAAAAAAGTCTGCAAACCATTCTGTCCAGTGAGAGAAGTCTCTTCAACACCTATATTAGACTATTGAGCCTTTCAACTTGGGGATACTTTAGTGAATATGTTTCACAGAATAACTTAGAAACAATTAATATAGTATTTAAGTACTAATATAAGGATAAGCTCTTTAGAGTACAGATGTTTCTTCTCAAATATAGTGACAGAACCTGAATGATGGATGCAGAATCTATTTTTGAATTAGCTGAATATGTTTTTGGTCCCCAGTAATCATTTATTTTTTATATGTTTTTTTTTTTGATAACTAAACCTGATAATTATCCTTTTCTGCCGGGGTTCCAGTTTGTTTTCTCACTTGATTTGCAAAAACTATAGTAGTTACATGAAACAACATTACAGCAGATTTGTCTATGTCAATTAGTAAGCTTTCCATTAGTCCTATTCAAGGTGTTGGTAGCTTTAGCTGTCAAATCCCCATTGTGCAGGGAGCAGTTCCTTCACTATTCACTTTTCTCCCATTTCAGGAAAATGATCCACAGAAACCAGAATGGTTATTAATAGGTTATTTTTAATGTGAAGCGTAAGTAACCAGAATATTAAAACTACTCACTAAATAAATTAACCTAATAAATGTGTTTATTAAATGAAATGCATTAAAATAGCCTAACACCATTAAACGTAAATGCTGTGTGTATTTTAGGCACATTCTTAAATCCGGTTCTTCATAAGAGCATACTATAATTATGATATCTCAACAGATATAAGGAAACATTAGGTCAGAATAACTGCTCCAGATTTGTCAAAAATGTGTTGATTTCTCTGATGGTTACGTCTTAACCCCTGAAATAATTCTTCCTTTCTCCATGATAGATCAGGTCTGTGGCTATTGCGACAGCATATACGTCTTATTAGCCTGTTGTCTAGGAATGCACTTTGCTCAGGGCAGCAATCAGAAGTCCACTACATATGTAATAGCCAGCACCCCAACCCATTTTCCCCATCTCCCATAGCCAGCTATTACATTAACTGCACATGTAGTGGTATAATATCTTAATTAAATTAATTACTTTAGTGTTGGACAAAAATACCTGATACTGGCTGTTTCTAGAAGCGCTGTTCCTTTCTCCTTTAATGACAGGCATTTGAGCACAAAAATATAAGCCTTCCAGCATAGGGCCTCCCTTCCAGGGTGGGACCCTGACAAAGTACCTTCTCTCCCAACCCCACCCCCACCAGCATCCATAACTGCTCTTATTGCTCAGCAAATGCCTGCAATTTTATAGGTGCTGTGCAGAGATGTTCTGCACTCATAACTAACATAAATACGTGACTGAAATACTGCAAAATAAAGTGTAACCGGTTTATGGATATTTAATCCCTTCTGAGTGCTTTAGTAATGAAAGTAATGGGAATTTAAATTATTGCCAATTGTTAAAATCAAGTTTTTGCTAATTGGAAAGCTTGAGGCAGACGCACAACTCTGTGTAATGAAGAGAGCATTAACACAGTGTTATTAGTAAGAGCCCTGTGGTTATACATCAGCTTGTTTTGTTTATACTATTTTAGTGGAAATGCTTGAAAGTAGTATAAACTAACTAATGGATCTTTCCTTTGAGGCAATAGCCTTATCAATTAATTAAGACTAGCAGTGGAGAGTGATGAATAATTTAAGCATGCCCAGTTTGTATATATATATGTATAATAATCAACATGACATCTTCACTCCAACTGCTAATAGTGATCTCTTTTCCCCTGGCAGTCTCTTTATTCTCTTACCTTGGCTGTGTCTCTCTTCACCTAGTGGTCTCTCTCCTCCATTGCTTTGACTGTCTGTCTTATCCCCAGTCTCTCTATCTTGCCTCCTTTGCCTTGGTTGTCTTTCTTTAATCCAGCTGTCTCTCTTCTCCATTTTATTTATTTTCCTTTCAAAGCTGTTGACCTCTTTGCTCTGATGGTTTCCATCTCAATATGTATTTTCACCTGCCTGTCTCTTTCTTCCTTTGCCCTGGCTTCCATCCTCCTCCATTGTTTTGGCTGTATATCTACTCTCTTGACCTTCTTATCTGTCACTATCCCATCATTTGCTCTGAATGTCTCTTTCCTCCCTTATTATGTCTCTCTCTCTCTTTCTTGCATAGCCAATCAAACCTCAGCCTCTTCTTGACTGTTGCCTTCCCCTTCTTCCTCCAGCTGTTTATTTTCTCTTGCCCAGACTATCTCTTTATTTCCTGTGTCTAACTCCAGTCCTTTTGGAGTATCTTGCCTCCTGCCTGTAACACAATTTGTTATGCCTAATCTATTGGGTAGGTAGAATCAGTAGACTAGATGGACCTAGTTGGTCCATGGCTTGAAGCTGAAGGCTGGAAGATTGACTCTTGTTTACACAAAGCAACTGGAAGTCTCCTAGAAGTACAGTTGTGCTAAAAAGTTTGCATACCCTGGCAGAAATTGTGACATTTTTGCATTTATTTTGAAAATATGACTGATCATGCAAAAAAAAAAATGTATTTTATTGAAGGATAGTGATCAAATGAAGCCATTTATTATCACATAGTTGTTTGGTTCCTTTCATAATGATTACAGAAATCCCTCAAATGGCCCTGAACAAAAGTTTTTTAATACTGTGTATTGCCCCCTTTAGCATCAATGACATCATGCAGTCTTTTGCAATAGTTGTCTATGAGGCCCCTTATTTCTTGCAGGTGGTATAGATGCCCATTCGTCTTAGCAAAAAGCCTCCAGGTCATGCAAAGTTTTTGGTTGTCTTGCATGCACAGCACATTTGAGAGTGGCTTGATGATATTAAGGTCAGGAGACGGTGATGGCCGCTCCACAACCTTCACCTTTTTCTTCTGTAACCTCTGAAGGGTCAACTTGGCCTTGTGCTTAGGGTCACTGTCATGCTGGAAAGTCCAAGAGCATCCCATGCGCAGCCTTCATGCAGAAGAATGAAAATCGTATTTTCTGATAACATGGATATCTTTTTAGATCCTTTTCCATCTTTATGAAGTTCCATTAACTTTTTACGCAGGTGTCTTGACAGTTCTTTTCTGCTCCTCATGGCTCAGTATCTAGCCTGCTCAGTGCATCCACGTGAGAGCTAATAAACTCATTGACTATTTTTACACAGACACTAATTGCAATTTAAAAAGCCACGGGTGTGGGAAATTAACCTTTAACGGACATTTTAACCTCTGTGTGTCACCTTGTATGTCGGTAACAAGGGCAAACATTCAAGTGTATGTAAACTTTTGATCAGTGTCTTTTGGGTGATTTATTTTATCATTATGATTTAAAGGAGCAAAACAGCTATGTGATAATAAATGGCTTCATATGATCACTATCCTAAAAGATATTTTCTTTTTGCATAATCAGTCATATTTTCAAAATTAATGCAAACATTTTTCAATTTCTGCCAGAGTATGAAAAGTTTTGAGCACAACTGTATTTAGAAGGCACAATAATGGGATTCAAGCATGCCTAAGGCATGCACTAGGCTGCTCTGAGGAATAATGCAAAAACTAAAATAGAAAAAAGAGATAGCAATTAGAGCCGTACGCAGTGAAGTATATCTCAGCAATATTTATTACAACACAAATAGAAATATACTTACAAGATAGTTTCTTGGCATATAACAACAAAGCAGCTTCGAAAAATTGTAATAGGTCAAAATAAAAAGTAGTATCCAGTATTGCAATATTAGAATGAGAGACTAAATCACATACAAAAATATTTTATTTATGAAAAAATAGGAAAACAAATCTGTACCACCACAGATGATGGGTATAAACTCTATTCTTAGCACATAAACATCCGTTAAATATAGACAAAAATAATAAACCCACTGCCAAAAACAAAATAACTACAAATGTAGATGGTGCTTAATACCTGAATTTATAATTAAATTATATAAGGAGAAATTATTTTATATGTTTATTAATAATAAAATCAGCGAAGAACACTGCAGATTTGAGGACACTTTATCCATATGTGATGTGGCCACCATATTTATAGCCAGCGATTATATTGAGTAGTAGGAAAAGCTAATCTTAAAAAACAATCAGTGTGTAACATGTAATGTGTGGAAATTGTTCAATAGTTTAAACTCTAGCAAACATGTTACATGCTAGTAAGACTAGAATTAACCTAAAAAGAGATATTAAGGACATACAAGAAAGCTAAATACTAATTGTGCGTTCAAATCAAGAGTGATATATGAAAAGGAAAAAAATATAGAAATAGTGTTAAGCCTTTGAAAAAGTGTGGCCTATATACTTAATACTTATAAGTGCCAGCTTAAGCTATAAGATAAGATATAAGATAGGGAGTTAACCCTGTAAATTTTACCTTTCCAAATTTAAATCATGATCTCTTTTTACTTCCTCCTAAACTAGGGACACTAAAGTCATTAAAAGTAGTGCTTTAATTTTTCATTGTCTAAAATGGTTTTTATAGCACTGAACAAACCCTAACCAGGAATCAGTTTCCCGATTCATTGAGTTTATAGGCACATTCCATCAGGTCCTGGATGGACCATACATTACTAGCTCCCTCTAAAAGCTAATTTGTCTTTACTGCTTTATTAAATGTTTTTTCTTTGAGGGTACAATGTATAATTAACTCAATGGAATAAGATAACTTTTTCAATTGCAACTCAATGTATTGTCACTTGAGTGTGTTTGTGACTTTTACTCCGTGGAGAACCTGCTCTGCGCAGCCATTAGCTAGACATATTTCAAGATTACCAGGGTGATATAAAATCCCATAAAACAATTAAATATGTAGCAAGTTGTTTCTCTTTGTTTTCAGTGCTCTGGTTAATCAAATAGAGCAATACTGAGGAATTCCATGTCATCTTTCTTTGAATTGTCTCTAATTTATTAATTCCCTTTTGGAGACACTGTCTCCAGAACTAGACAGTTTAATTAATTTAAGGTGAGGTATATCTAGGGGTCTATAGAGTGCTTCTTCAAAACATGTCAAAGCTTTGGAATCTGGATATTTATTTTCATTGTATACATATATTCTTACTGTATTGTATTAGTAATATATTGCAAATATTCTGTATACTATAAAATGTACAAGTGATCCCAGTGTGGCACATGCTCTATGACTTGCATTCTATGATATTTCTGTATGTTTGTCCGACAGGTTTTCTATGATTTGCAGATCCATGTTGAAACCCTCTTCTGAATTTTAACATGTTGCACAGTCCTAATATATTCCGTGTGTGACAGGTGATGGATGCAAGATCTTTTCAGGATGCGGCTCAGATACTCTAGAGCCCTGACACGGAGAATAAATCAAAGGATAACAAAAAAACAAGCTGCCAGCCAATTAAGAAGGGAGAATTTGTCTCTTGGGATTGACATAAGACTCTGAGTGGCTATAGCTCAAATAACACTACAGCCATAACCGAGATGGGATAAATGAACATACTTCAGTATGACTCAGAACATGGAATTATCCCTGGCATCTGCTGCTTCAGTAGAACAAATGCCAATGCCCGTCACCAGCTGGCTAGCTTGTCAGATTCTGTACTGGTTGAATAAACATTGATTACAGCAAATGAAGCAATTTGATGGTGTGTGACTGCTACACAAGATCAGAAGACATTTATTCAATGTTAAGGATGAGGTTCTGGATAGGTAACTGTATTGTGGTTGTGTATACGGTTCACCATTGCTAGTTAAAGTACACATCTCTACTTGTGGATGAGTTAATATTAATAATTACCCCAATCTGAATACTGGTTAAATTGACCAAAGCTGGATAGTTGCTATATATTTTTGGTTGGTTCATCCCAAGGAACAATGTCCCACCCACTGTTACAAACCTTACGCCGTATCCCCAGCATCCCAAGAACATGGGAGGAGCTTGGTATTAACTCCTCTTTTATTTCCTTACTCGAGAATTTCCAGATGATGAACAGGACATCATTCAACTGGACAGATAGCCGAATCAAAGAATGGGAACTCTTTGCGGAGCTGGCCAAATATGAAGCCTACTCCCAGAAGCCTACAGTCAAGGCCTTGCTCATTGTGGCTTATTCTGTTATCATTATTATGTCGCTTTTTGGGAATATGTTGGTTTGCCACGTGGTTATGAAAAATAAGAGAATGCACTCAGCCACCAGTCTCTTCATTGTCAACTTGGCCGTGTCAGACATCATGATCACCCTTCTCAACACACCCTTCACTCTGGTGAGGTCTCGCCTAACTTGTTCTTGCATTGGAGATTGTTTTGTGTTATTCGTCAGATATTGAGTGTTCTCCATCATAGGACATGTATCACAGTTTTGACAGCGACTTGTGTTCTTCACTTAAAACCTCATTCCATTTAATCAGGACATTAAAGTGACACAGTAAAGATCCAAGTTAATGAAGAAATAAAAAGTGGACATAAAAATAAAATGAATTGCAGCTATTTGTAATCAAAAATATATAAGTGTAACTATCTTACAATCGATACGGAATTTAAAATTATTTTATGTATAATATATCTGAAAGAACCATCCTCTGATGTAATAGCTTCATCAACAATGATTAATTAATATTATCAATGGAGGAAATAAAGAAGCAGCATGTCCTGTTGAAAAATGGTAATAGCAACAGAGACATTCAAATATTTAAAGAAAATAGTTCTATACTAGCACATCTGTTTTGATTGAACAGTCTTATCTTGTTTATTACCTACCACTACTAAACTTAACTAACTCCTGTTGATAAAGCCTTTAGCTCAGAGGGTGGAACTTTCAGTGAATTTTATTTTAAAGTACTTATGCTTATTTGTATGAGTACTTTTAAATAAACAGCACCTTTCTCTGTCACTTTATTACTGATTTTGTTTATACATTTTGGAGATATTAAAATTAACCTGTAATGCCTATTTTTTCAACAAAAGCATTTGCAATGTGGATGGCTATGTATGTATCTTTGTATCTCTCTCTCAGATAGATAGATAGATAGATAGATAGATAGATAGATAGATAGATAGATAGATAGATAGATAGATAGATAGATAGATAGATGTTTCTGTCTTTACAAGGGATGGAGATAAGTATCAAACCCCCCACACTGCCCTCCACTGTTCAATAAATTTGCACTCAGTGCCAGACAATATGGAAACTTGCAATATATAACATACAAGCTGAACTCCAAAGTTAAAGGATTACTTTAGTGATATAATTGTAGTATTCTATTTTGAAGAAATAAACTTTATAATGTGCAAAAGGTTTTTCCACATTTCAAAATTAAATAAATAAAAGCAGCCTTTGATTTTTACTATTGAATTCATTTTTGGTTAATTCGGACAGACATGTTGTCTTGGTTCCTAGCAGATTAAGAAACCTGATTGGAGTCATATAATTCTCTATTCAGTTTTGTTTAAAAACGTTGCTTTAAACAGCACTCTTGACAATTAAATTGAATGGAAAATCAACAGCCTTATTAAATTGTGATTCGGCCAATTGAATAGGGCTCAATTTAAGCACAGAGTATATTTTTTTACAAAAGTTTTTAGTTAGTGAAGACCTTGCTTTTGGATAGATGTTTACTAACTAAAAACTTCTTTAAAAAAATATGTTATGTGCTTATTTAGAGCCCTATTCCAATTGGTCCAATTGCAATTAAATGAGGGCCAAAGTCATCTAAATATACAATGTTGTCTAAAAATGCATTTATGTTCTTGTCACACATCTATGCTAATGTTATTAATTACACATTTCTTAAGAGTTTCTCTGAAAATGATTCTAAATGCATGGCTTACACAGATGCTTTAAAAACATGCTGTTGAGAAACAGTTTGTAAGAGGCTTACCAATAAAAACATTTTATGCATGAGCTGTGAGGGCAGACCTTTGCAGGGACTGTTTGGGAGATTTAAGTAAGTGAAAACAGAGCTTTTAAGTACTTGTTAATAAAATTATGTTTAGATCTGCAAACAAACACTTAGGTAGTTCGTTTTAATATTAAAAACATGGAAACTTCCATATCCCTTTAATGACCCTTACAGAATAATGATGTTTGTGCACTTGGATCCACTGAGGATTCTGGTAAAATAAACAGGTTGCACTGGAGGAAATATACTCTATTACTGTATTATTGATACTTTTACTAGAAGACATATTTATACATTTTTTATACTTTTTAAGATTTGTTTTCAACTAATTTAGAAATTACTCCCTCACACTGTTTTTATTTTGATATATTTTACTGCTGGACTTGGACTTTTTTGCACATATTTTGGACTCTTTCAGTAGAACATTATGTATTTTTATGTACTTTATTTTATTAAGAAGTTCTTAGAAGCTCTGTTTTTTTCTGCTTAAAATCACTAATGTTTACCTGTTTGGATCTGTCCTCTGCAACTCATGCAGCTCATGAATACAAAGAATGTAAAGTGTAAAATGTAAGGTGCGCTGTGTCAAACTAGCCTTTCTCTCAAGTTGCATGTTGTAGAATGTTGATTATCTACTATTAGACACTGCACATCCTGTCCTTAGAAGTACACTGTATTCATGAGCTGCAGAGGAGAAAACAGTTAGGAACTATTTGTAATATTTTAGGCAGAAAAAAAAACAGAGCTTTTAAGTACTTTTTAATAAAATTAAATAGATACATAGTTATATTATATTCCTTGTGAAATCCAGAAAACTTCCATGTCCCTTTAAAGTCTTACATACTAAAGCAAAAGCAGATACAATGTTTGTCAAATATGTGGAATATTTAAAATAAAGCAGTAAGCCGGCGATCCCTGCTTGAGTGCAAGTTGGCTAATAGGCGGCGCACTGTGGCTAAGTTTAGGAAGGGATTTGCTGGTGGTCTCTAAAGACAGGCCTGAGAGCCATTTAACGAAGCCATACATCCCCAGTGTCTTCTAGTTTCCACGGAAACCTTTTTCTTTAATTCAGCACTTTCATCAGGTAAATAAGACTGGATGTGCCTTAATGGCATTAAATGATTTCAGGTCATACACTGTGCCACATAATGACACTATTATTGCTGTACTTAGAGAAAAAAACACATTCCTTCAGTCTTATTTAAAAGGGCACAGGAAAATATATTAACTGAACGTGAACCTCAATAAAAGGATCATGTAGAGCAGTTAACAAAAAACAGGAAAAGGTAGAACAAATATTTATGTTTAAGATCAGTTTGCGGTTTTATACTGATTTAAAAAAGTTACAGGGCTAGTAATTAAACCCCTGTGTTTTACACATAAAAACCTTTTTTTTCGTAAAAATCTTATTATTTAAAGACTGTTTATGAATAGAGGAATGGGTTTTATCCTTATTAGCTCACTTTCTAAAAATTGGATTATGGGGATGTATCTTTATGTATTATTGGAGGGAGTTGTGGGGGAGGAAGGAACTTTTGAAGGTCAAAAGGCTTTGTTAGATGAATAGATTTGACTGAAATTCACACCACCCCCTTCCCACTCATAGGTCCAAATGCAGGCAGATTGCATCAGGACATCAAAACATTGGTCTTAAGGAATGTAAAAGCCTACACACACAACTTCTAACATATCATGGATGCCTCTTGGCTAAAGCAAATGCATCAAAGTTATTTTTCTCATTAAAACTAGCTTAGTATCCCTGGATAATTATTGTGTTTGTCATGTGTTTGGCCACCAGTCACTTTTTGCCCACTATTGCTTTAACCATTCTTTTGTGTCTCCTCAGGTTCGGTTTGTAAACAGCACATGGGTATTTGGGAAGAACATGTGTCACATCAGCCGTTTCGTGCAGTACTGCTCTCTGCATGTGTCGACTCTCACCCTGACCGCCATAGCGCTGGATAGACACCAGGTACAGGAAACCAGTGCCATGAAATTCCATCCAAATTGTGTCAATACCCTGAACCCAGAAGGATTCCATATGGAAAAGAACTTAGCATAACAGTGTTATGTCCTAGTATGTTCTTACCACAACCTGAAAACTAAACATTATACAAACAATTCTTAGTAGGCCTGAATATTCACAGACAATGCTCGTGTGGGTTTGGGTACATGATCAGAGCCTGAGGCCTAACATTAAACATGAATGAAAGATGAATTGTCACAGTCCTTAAAACACATCTCATGTTCATTGTAATAACCTACATGGACTAGGGTCCCAAATAGTTCATGAGTTCAGGAGGCTGTGATAGTACGGTTTTGGGTCATACAGGTCCCTTGCTTGTGGCTTTCAGGAGAGCCCCACCCTGGCCTCAAAAATCAGTTATGACATTAGATAATCTAACAATACAAGGAGTGAAGAGCTGGTTATGACCTACAAAGGGTACCTCCTATCTGGAAAGCCACACTAACTGTGAGTTCCAAATGCTAGCTCAGATCCTATATAGCTTTATAATGAGTATAGGTAAACTAAACAGTATTCATTCATACACATATAGTCCAGTCTGAAATAACCAATCAATAAATAAAAGATTACTTACATTTTAAAACGCCAGATAAAGTACTATATAATTTATACAAAAAAAAGACCTTTTTCTGGAAAACAAACGTTGAGTTGCATACTGATCTGTTATATCGGAAAAACTAGCTGCTCCCAACATATATTTCGCTAAAACGCTGACGTCATCAGGTGGGCCGTCCTCATGCCTCTATTGTTTTTTATATACACACACATACTTAAGTATATTGCTGTGTTAATTTGAACAAAGGTGGCTTCTTCTGCTGATTTAGCAAATATAAGTAAGTTGGTAAGTAAAAAAATGAACTTTTTTTATTTGTTGGGGTATGAAATTTTAATGTGTAAACAGGTATTATTAACATTACCCTGACATGTGTCATGAAGGGTAATTGTTCATTAAATAATCTCACTGCGATGCTCACATATTAGAATAAACAGGTACAATTTGTTAATTTAAAAATAATATATTTTATTTTTAGATTATATTTTAAACCACATAAATGGGTATTAATATGTATCATGACTGGCAAACCCTCCTTATATAAACACAAGGGAGGGTTATCGTTTAGCGACTCTGTGAAATAGCATTCTTGAGTTGTATCAATACTATAATAAAAACACTCAATACATGCCAAGATGAAAATGAGAATAACCAAGGATTATTACATGTATCCCTCCGATTACTGAATCAATTAGCCGCCTTTGTATGTGTGGGCAAAATCAAAATGTATTTTCATAAAACAAAGTAAAGGTTGTGTAATTACTACATTGGTTTTTAAATAATTACTTAGCAGTGGCTGATTTCAATATCCTTCAGATCCTAAAATTACCAAAATTAAATGATGATTGCACATTAAAATGCTAGAGTTCTGCCCTGGGGTGTACAATGATACCATTTGGGAGAACTGGAAAAAATCCAGTTGCCACACTACAGTGACAGTGAGAGGCAAATTATATATATAGTTGTCGTAATTGCGAGTTTGTTGGTAACGCTATGTTAAAAATTACAGGCTTGCGCATGCGCAATGAGCACCGAAGATGGACATTTCAGGGCTTGTAATGAACGCCAAAGGCACTCAATGCAAGGCCCGAAAGTCACGGGTTTGCCGAGGTCTGTAATGAGCGACAAAGGCCAAAGGCGCTCATTGCGAGGTCCGTGTGGTAGAGGGGTTAGACACTTGCAATGAGCGCCGAAGGCTCGCAAGAGAGGCTCTGAACAGCTTCCGAGTTAGGGCTTGAAAATTAACTACCAACCTCACTTATGGGATCATTGCCTCCTCCTGAGGCAGGGAGCCATAAGTGAGGTTGAAAGCTAATATGCTATTCAATTGGCGGCCGCCCAATGGCTGCCGAGTTATGGCCTTGAAAAAAAAATGGTGGTGTTAAACCCGTAAAAAAAAATTCAAGCCTGCAAGGCTTGGAGCAATAGCAATTTATGAAGGAAGTACTTGGTGCAGGATTGCATCACATGATTGCATGGGATCTGAGCTTGCAACTGAATCAGATCACAAGGATATATAGAGAAAGAAACTACATATCTCAGGCTTCTTTGCAACATAGCAGATTTTCAGGGGAGCCAACTAACAACAGTATCAGCTTGCAAATTGAAAAGATATAACAAACATCAGGGTGAGTTTGTAAATGTTTTTTTTGGTATTTTTCCATGCAAATGTTTTTTTGCATACACTACTGATTCTTCTCTATCAGATGCATTCACAATCCAGGAAATGTAAATGTGCCTTTAATAAACAGATGTTCAGTATACTGAGAACTGTACTGTTTACTCATTGTAACATTTTTGAAACAATGTTATCGTTGCTTGTAATAATGAGTCAGAAGATTCACTTATATACATAATGTTCACCATGCTCTAGCATATAACAGAATCTTATTAACCGTAGCATATAGTAAAAATCTCCTAGTTTACATGATAACATCAAATGTTAAATAAAGTGGCAGCTCCTAATTATCAAACATTAAAAAATACTATTTACAAAATTAAGCAGTTCATTGGAATCAGAATTAATATCTTTTGCTTTCAAATAAATATCTTTCTCCTTCAGAATTAAGGACTCTTTTATACACAGCCTTTAGACACAGATTAGAGTAACCTCTGCCCTTAAAAAAGATCCTTAACTTTTTTGCCCCTGACTGAAAATCATCTAAATTGCTGCAGTTCCTTCTGATCCGTAGATGCTGACCAACTGGAATCCCTAATTTTAGAGGCTCAGGGCAGTGACTACCTAATTGTATTAAATTCAACTGTATTGCTGTCCCATAATGCCAGTACATCATCTTGAGCCATACCAAAATGTGATCATTTTTGTCAGTCATTAATTCATCAAATACATGTTTCAGCCTTAAAAGAGGTTTGCATACTAGGGTCACACAGAGTGTCACATAGACGTATCTCTCTCTGGTGGTACCACATACCGTCAAAAAAATAATAATAATAATTAGATATGAGAATGCATTTTAACAATTTTAACAAAAATGATTATGCCTATCAAAGATTTTGCTCTTAGTATTCACAAAGTACTAAACAGCCTGCATTCCCATATCATGGGGAATGCTGCAGTAAAGCGTCTCCATATCAATGCTTGCCAGAATTGCACTTGGTGGTATTGTGAGATTATCCAGACATCTCAATGTGTCAGTAGTATCCTTGACAAATTCCAAGAGTGTGGTTACAAGTTTTTTTTAAAATAACTGTCAATATAGAAACTCACATTTTGCTTCAAATTATAATTACCAAAATGTGATTGGTGTGTTGTCACCTTTTTATGAAGCATAAAAGGTTGCTACAGTTGGAATGTTGAGTAGTTGAAAATCATATTGGGTACTACTGATTAGGACAGTCTTCTTAGCCTCATCAGGAATGGTTTTAACTTAATTTCTGCATTCCTATGTTAGATCTCTATCTAATAAATATGTATAATTATCTTTTAAGGTTTTTTTTTACACATAGACTTATAATCAGTCGTATTCATCAGGACAGTATTCCAGCCCTTGGGCCCTATTCTATTAGAATCCCTCAAATGCCTTAAACTCCTAAATTTGGCTGCGGGTGTTTTTTTCAATTAAAATGTTTTCTTTTGAAAAAAGCATTCAATATACCTCCTAAAGCCTAAACTTGTAAACCATGCCTTTTTAAGTAGGATTTCAGGGGTGTGAGTATATGATCTCACAATATTTAAACAAGCCCGTAATTTACTTCTTAGACGCAGCCAATAGTAAATGAGACCATCATCATGACATCAGTAAAATATGGAAGTTACACGTAATCTGCAATCTGAAACGACAAATTAATTAGTGCCAATAAGTAATATTTGCTGATCGGACTCGCAATCAAGTAATCTAGCACTCTATAAAATGCATTAGGTCATCTGTTTTAGTTCATGTGGGTTTTATGATATGTATTAACCCCTTGAGTCACGGGATCGATATTACTCAGAAATAACAGTTAAAAATAATATTTTGTATTGCATATTTGTGGGTTTGAGACTGTTGCACAATTAATTCTAATGTGTTTTCATGCATTCCCATGCTTCTAAAGTACAGTATTGTTTGTTTAATTGCTGCTATGGCTCTAATAAGTGTTTGAAAAATACCTTTGCGAGTCTTATTTAGTACTCATTACATTTTTGACAGAAACGTGATACTTTATTCAATTGCAGGTTAGACTTTATTTGTGAGTTAGCGCAATGGGTCTAATAGAATATTGATTTTGTGTAAGTTTCATTGGTTATCGATCATAATAGAATCAAGCTGTGCTAAAACCAATGTAGTTCTAAGGCTGATTTTACAGCATTAGCTGGTCCATAGTGTTTGTGGGTGGGTAACTCAACCAGAATGCGAGTACCTAACAGAATATGTGACAATGTTAAGAGTGATTTTAAGTGTGTATAAATTTATGAATTGGGCAATAGGATATGAATGGAATGCTTGTGGACAACCACCTAGGTAACAGTGTTCAATGCCAAGCAGCATCTACAAATGCAAATAACATATTAGCATGTATTAAGAAGGGTATAGAAGCAAAGGAAGCAAATATAATTCTGCCACTATACAAAGCCCTAGTACACCCTCATTTGGAATATGGAGTACAATTTTGGGCACATCTACAAAAAAAGGACACTTACAGAGAAGGGCAACAAAGCTAATAAGGGGAATGGATGGGGCTAAGTTATGAAGAAAGACTAACCAAATTAAACTTATTTTCTCTAGAAAAAAGGAGTCTAAGAGGGGATATGATTACCTTATATAAATATATCCAGGGTCAATATAAGGCTTTGTCAAGTGAACTTTTTGTGACAAGAGGTTTTCAACTGACAAGAGGACATCCCTTGAGTTTAGAAGTAAAAAGATTCCACTTTAAAGAAAGAAAAGGGTTCTTCACAGTAAGGGTGGTTAATCTGTGGAATTATCTACCAAAGGAGGTGGTGACAGCGAATTTGATAGATAACTTAAAGAAAGGGATGAGATTTATTCTTAAATAAAAAGGACATTCAGGGTCATCTTGGGTAATTAGAGAGGGAGTATTGATCCAGGGATGAATCCAATCGTCAGTATCTGGTGTCAGGAAGGAATTTTATATATTTTTTCCCTTTTGAGACAATTGGCAAAGATTCAATGGGATTTTTTTCTGTTTGCCTCACTCTGGATCAATTATCAATTATACAATAAATCTGCTTATTGCAGATCAGAGGAGATCTAAAAAGGTTGAACTTGATGGACTAAAATATTTTTTTCTACCTCAATTACTATGTAACTATGCAATATGGTCCCTTGGCGGCTGGTGTGATGGCTATAGAGGCATAACAGTTTAAATCCCTTAATGCTTGTGTTTTTAACTTAATGAGGTTACATTTATGTCTATATTGCTGTTCCTCCTTAGAGTAAAGTTTCTCAATATAATGCGTGACTTGCTGGGCAAAGATTGAAATACATGGATAGTCAGCAAAGAGTGGAGTCAATTTACTTGATTTTTTAAAGACCTTCACTGATTGCTGCATCTCATCTAATAGTGACTGAAGATCTTGAAGGGGTTCTATATCTTCCCTGCCTACACCCATACTCAGAAATTTCTTATCCTCTTTAATCTTTGATTATTTTTAACTGTTGCAGTTGAGCAAGATATTTATATATTTTTTTTGTTTTCAATCAACAATGTTTTAAATATGGGAACTTAAGATAGACCTCAATTTATTAAGTGTGTCTCAGTGCCTCTTGCCCCTCAATAAAAAAAATTGTATTATCTTTATGATTTTTTTTATATCAACTGATAGAGGGGATAGTATCATTGGCCTTCAGCAATTGATTTAGTCCACTTGTAGTAAGCTAGTTAAATTACTGTGATCCCATTCAATTAATTGGTAAATTCGCCTCCCAGTATAACTTTAGTATGGGTGATGGAATTAGTGCTCCATTAAAGTGTTACCCAACAGTATCATTATGCCATAGGGCAGATCTCTAGCATTTTAATGTACACCCATCATTTAATTGCATCAATTTTAAGATCTAACGGATAATTAAATCAGCAGCTGCTAAGTAACAATTTCAAATAATTGTACTAATTACAAGACATTTATTTTGTTTTATGGAAATGGATTTTGATAATGCCTACACAAGCAATAGCGGTTAGTTCAGTAATCGAGGGGTACTTGTACTTTTCTCATTTTCATCTTGGCATGTATTGAGTGTTTTTATTTTTACCGTTTTGAAACAACTCAAGAATGCTATTCCACAAAGTGGTTAAATGTGACCCTCCCTTGTGTTTATATAAGGATGGATGGCGGTCATGATACATTTTAATATCCTTTGATGTGGCTAAAAATAAAATAAAAACCAAAAAAATATTTTTAATTTAATAAAGTTTATTCATTTATACATCAATATATACATGAAGCAACAGAGCACTGTAGCCCGTAGTGATATCCTTCCCATTGGACAAACACTTCACTAAGATTAACAAGCCTGTTGTAGTGAAATTAAATTAAAAAAACATTAGAAAGATTGAGACAGAAGAAATTGTTATAATGTGTTAGAAAACCCAACTCCATGTTAAGTCCTGTATCTTTAGTGTTGAAAAATGTGATCATCTTTATTTATAGAGAAACCTATTTTAAGTTGTATAGATGGGTGGATCGTGTTTAATGAATCGTGAAAGTCACTGAGTTTATTTTCGCCTCCTGTCGATATGATGAACAGATCATCTATATAGCAGTAGTATCTAGATATAGATAAGAGTGTCTCTTCCAGATCAGCCATAAATAGAACAGAGTTTTGTGGAGCAGTTTTTGTACCCATGGCAGTCCCCATTATTTGTAGGTAGTATCCTTGGTGAAAGAAAAAGAAACATAAGGCCTGCCTCGGTTCCATCTTTGGCAAGTTGCTATAAAGAGACTCTGCATCCATGGTGACAATTAGTTTGTTAGCAGGTATGTCCTTAATCTGACTAAGTTTGTTGAGAAAGCCAGTGGTGTCTTGTATATTGCTACTGGTGTTACTAACTAGTGGTTTAAGGATGTTTTTTTACAAAGAACAAATATATATTTAGTTTGTGTGTCCATACCTGTAGAAAGTCCCAGTTGTAGGATTGGTGGGTATGAGCTGATTCAATTCTTGCTTCCAATTTTAGGGAACATTTGGGTGACTTTCCTAAGTTGGATGGCCTATTCTTCTGTATCGGTTTCTTGTAGTAGGTGTTGCCTGACAGATGTCTGATAGCTTCATTTATATAGTCCTGAGTTTTCATAATAACAACTGCACCTCCATTATCTGCCGACTTGATGGTGATGTTGAGGTTGCTTTTTAAACTCTTTATGGCAGCTCTTTCTGATGTTGTAACATTATGTAAGGCATATTTCTGTTGGCTTTGTACAACTGATGCAGCTCTCAGGCAAAGTCTTTCTATATAACTGTATAGTTTAGGGTTGGTTCCAGATGGTGGAGTGAATTGTATGTTTTTCTTCTTGTTGTTATAATCCAATGATGTTGTGGTATGTTCCTTGTAGATAAATTCTGCCAGGACCAGCCAGTATACAGGTAGTTGTATTCTCTACCGTTTTATGTTTGGACTGAACAATAATCCTTTAGAGAGAATAGAGGTCTCTGCTTGTGATAGTTGGTAGTTTGAGAGGTTTATTATTCCTGTGTGGTCTGTGTAGTTTTTAGGAAATGTTTTTGTTTGACAGGATTTTAGAATGAGAAAGAGAGCGAAAGAGAGAGAGATAGTATTTTCACATGATGAGCTAAGTTGCAAAGTTTCTCAATATTGATATGTACAATTATACACATGTTCTGTGTGATTTTTAATTCATATGGATTAAGACTTCTCCAAGCTTTGTGGTTTCCTAAGAAATGTAAAGATGAAACAAACTATGGTATTCCTTTTTTTCTGAGACATGTGTGAGCAGTAATTACTGAGTTTTAGCACTAATTACTGACTATTGATCTCTTTTAAATCACAAAACTATGCTTTAACTTTCAGCTAAAGAAACAAAAAGCACTATGTGTTAGACCAGGCTTTAAAAGGAAATGTACCGGTAAGCAGAACTTGAAAAGGGTGACCTGTATAATTATGGTTTCCATTTTAAAATGATAAATAATTACTATAAATAAGTAGCTTTATAAGTGGCTTTATAAATGTAGCTTTACTAAAGGATCATGGGTGAACACAATATCCAGTGCAAACCTGCAATCCAGCATATCAGGTCATTGTGCGATTCACTTAAACCTTTTTCCACGGTAAGAGCAAGCCATACATGGGTTAAAGCAAGTTATCGTGAATAGAGTTTTTAATGAGCATTATAAGGTGTGTAATGAACGTATTAAATGTGGCATACCATGAGAATCAAATTTCACTCAATTTTCTGAACACAAATATTGCTATTAACTACCCACTCTGCTGATATTCAGCACTGGGTGTTTCAAACCCACAATAGCAATATATCCCAAGATAATAGGATAAATATATATTTTTTTTAAATTGTAATTTTTTTTATTTTTTAGATTTATTATTTTGTGTGTGTGTATATATATATATATATATATATATATATATATATATATATATATACATAGACTGTGTAAATTTACATTTTAAAATTGTTATTAAATTTACTTTTTAATATTTTAATTATATGATTGACAGATTAGGCATTATAAACAACAGTAATTTATATGTGGTGCTAATGTTTTTCTTTGCAAGGTTTGTTGTTATCATACATCAATAATGATATTATGCCAACCAATGCATCTCTGACAACCAATAGTGCGTGAATTCTAGACTCAACTGAATTTAGTATTGCATTTTTAATATGCAATTGGGCCTGCACAGACAAAAAGAGATGTTAAAATGTGAATGTTTGATCCTTAAAACACACTTGTTTGTAAATGGGTGTATAGGTGTGGAAACATAACATAAGTCAATGTTCAGGCATTACCACACCTCATACCGGACCTAATTATAATACCTGGGTTTTAGTAGAACAGAGTAGCGTTAATGAGCGAGGTGCCAAGGAAAATTGTAGCTTAGCGCTCAACCTTTTAGTAAATTCCTCCATACATTGTACAGCTGTGTGGCTTTACCTACACCTATTGGTGTTTGTTTGCACTAACTTGTGCTTTCAGGTGAGGGCTTATATAATCTTTTTACATTACAGAGGGTGCTACGATCTCAGGCCCATTGACATTGATAAAGTATCTGAAACTAACCAAAATTCACATTGGGCCATATTCTATTGCCCAATCCGTAAATTTATTCACACTTAAAACGGCTCTTAATATTGCCACCTATTCTATTAGCTACTCGTATTATGATTACGAATTACCAGACCACAATCAATACGAGCCAGCCAAAGACACAAAACCGGCCTTAGAACTGGTTTTAGCACAGCTCAAATATTATGAGCTCTAAATAATTAAGTTACACAAACATATTATGAGTACTAAATAGGGCCCACAAGGTTTTTTTTTTCAAACACTTATTAGAGCTGTAACTGTTATAAAACATGGGAAGGTATGAACGACATGGGAAGGCATGAAAAGACACTAGAATTAAAGGGTTATTGACTTTGCTATAAATGCTCTTCATTGTGTGAAAGAGCACAAGATTCTATGTTAAAGTGATCTATTGTATTGTTTTATTTAAACTAAGAATAAGAATTTGCAGTCTTAGGTTTTTTTACAAACACACTGCTGACTGCCCCATGATTTACAGCATATCTGGGAAATGGCCGTTCCAAGCTCCGTGAGCAGAAAGAATGATAGTTTTAGTCTCTTTCAGGAATGTAATCAGCCATCAGATAACCCACAAATAACACATTTGTGAGTTTCTAGCAGTCATTTCCTGCACAAATGAATTTGGGAAGGGTTAACCCTCTTCCTGATCTGCCCTCTGGAGGCATGCTTAATTCTCATGTAAACAGAACTTCATTTATGATTTTTTTCTGTGAAAAATCTTCTATTTTAAAAATTCAAAAGGTATTTCAACATATTTTCAGCATTTTATTGAGTGCTAGATTGTGAGCCTGATCGGCAAATATTACTTATTGGCACAAATTAGTTGCAGATTACATCTAACTTCCATGTTTTACTGACACCATGATGACATACTCATTTACTATTGGCTGTGTCTAAGAGGTAAATTACGTGCTTTTTGTGAGTTTCGATCTTGATACAGGCTTTGGCCACTTCATTGATCTTTCATGGAAGCAAAAGTTCAGAACGCTAAAATTACGAATCGCTATTCAATTGCTCCAATTCCCCCTCGCTAACCACCGTGCCAAGGCCGCAAATGGCAAAAGTCGAACCACAAGTTATGGGTTCCAAGGAGGACTCGCAAAGGGCTTAAAGACATGTCCGAAGCACTTCAAATGCAAATAAAAAATCAATACTGTACTTCAAAGTACAGGGAAAGTTATGAAAGGCATTACAATTGATTGCACAACAGTCTCAAGCCCGTAAATATAGAATATAAAATTTAATATTTTCATGTGTAATTTTCGTGGTTATATCATTCTCGGGAATTTATTAATTAATACATATCAGGCCACCCACATGTACTATTACATTGGCTTCATTCATATTTAATATTTAGTGATTTGCTATTTGATTGACATGTCACCTCCATCAACCCTATTAAATTCCAAGCCCCTAAGTGCAACGTGAGACACGCTTGAAAATTGGCTGAGTTGCAGAACTGTAAAATTGGGAGGGAGTTATGGGCCACATTCTCAAGCCCGTAAACCCTTGTTTCAGACGTAAAGCTTACAGGTCTCCGATCTGATAATTGGCGCCAAGCACTAACAAGGCTGTAAGTTGCGAGCCAGACACAGATCAATTGGAACATGATAACGCAAATCAAGCTATGATAACAACTTTAAAAGGCAGTTAAAATGTAAATCCCTGACTGTGCTGTAACTGAGAAAGTCAAAATACAGGTCTAGGCGTTGGTGGGTTTGTGAGATAGAGACAGAGATAGAGAGAAAGAGAGAGAGAGAGAGAGAGAGAAAGAGAGAGTGATAGAGAGATAGAGAGAAATATGGAGTGATAGAGAGAGTGATATAGAGATAGAGACAGTGATAGAGAGATAGAGAGAGTGATAGAGAGAGCGGGTGAGAGTGACTGAGAGATAGAAAGATTGATAGAGCGGGTGATAGTGACTGAGAGATAGAAGAGTGAAGAGAGGAGGAGAGTGAGGAGAGAGAGGGGAACACTGGAGGAGGAGAGTGAGAAGAGGTAGAATCATGGTGAGAGGGAGAGGAGGAGGCAGTTCAGGGAGAGGACAGGGAGGCCAGGAACCCCAGGCACAGGCTGGACAGCAAGAAGCTGTGGCCAAGACCATGGCACTGAGTTACAGCCCTGAGGATATAGACGTCCTCCTAAGGGAAGTCCATTCCAGCTATACTATCATCCATGGCGGGAGGATGGGAGGCCCAGGAAGAAGACACGTGCCTGGATTGAGATTGCTGTGGAAGTGTCGACATTGGGGTTTGCTAACCGTGACATAAAGTCAGTAAAGCACCGTTACAATGACTGCCGCATGAAGGTAAAAAAGAAGATGGGGGAGGAGGCTATATCAGTACATGCAACTGGTGGTGGGCCGCCTTGCAACATAACATACAGTGGATGGAAGAGTAAACTGAAGGAGTGTACACAGCCGGCGGCAGTAGTGGGCCTCCCTGGACAGCTGGACTCTGGGTTTACACGTCGAAGGCGCTCATTGCGGGCCGCAAATGTGGCCCTCACAAAGGGCCTCATTCAATTATCGGCCATAAAACGGCCGCAAAGCTGCGATTCCTTGCGGCCGTCTTACGGCCCCGTGTAGAGCTACTTTTACCTTGCAATTCAATTATACGGCGCCGCAAGGATATCCCCTTCCGGCCGGCCGCATATCATGCAAACGGCCGGAAGCTTTTTCCCATCGCCCGTAAATCTTGTTTTCCGGCCGCAAAGTCCTAAAACTGAAAATGCAAATATAAAATCGAGAATGCACTGTAAAGCTCTGTAAATGCTAGGCATCATAATGGGGGACACGAGGATTAATAGCAACACCCTCTTAAGCTTGCACATCAGCCCAAATCAGATATATTATTTACGGATTACTTTACGTCCCGTAGTTCCGCGGGCTGGTCCTTGTTCAAACCCGTACGGGTTCGGAGATGAAGGGCCGCAAACCAAGCATTGTAATAGCCAATATATATTCAATCCAGCACTGCAAAGCACTGTAAATGATGGGGAACATAATGGGGGGGCATGAGGATTACTAGCCAAACATTCTCAAGCTTGCACATCGCCAAATTGTACTTTGATTTTAAAATCCATACAAGTCCCACGGACTTCACTGACCAAGCCCGTAGCTCCGTATTCAAGCCCGTGCGGGCTGTCCTCCAAGCCCGCAGCTCGTTTTTAAATGCCGTACGTGCTTGGAGGTTAAAGGTATCCATTTTGTTACGGTTTTTGCAGTCTGCATGGTTTAAGCCTGTAACCCTAAAATGGAGGCCCAAGCATTACAGCCTCCAAATTAACAAGACTTCAAATTAGTTTAATATTCCTCATATGTTTGATTGGTCAGCACACATACAGGTTCCATTGTAGCCTCTAAAACAGCCCTATAATAGAATATGTCACCCCAACATTGGCGCGCACAGCAAATGTGTTTTGACAACATCTAGCTGACATGAGCTGTCCCACATCATTGCGCAGTTCTAATATTTTTGACTAGTGCGCGTCGATGAAAGGGCGCAAGTGATATGACCTAATGCCATAAACCCTTCTAACCCTTGTAGCCGCAGCCTAATCCTAACCCTTACACCCCACAGCCTAATCCTGCTGTTGTTGATGCGCGCATGTGTCGGTGCGCAGATGACAGCGCACATCAACGATAGAATACACATCTCGCTCATCACATCTACATTAGAGAATACAAATAGTGGCCAAATCAGACCGCCACTTGGCATATATCAAGTACCAGGGAAATATTTCATTATATGTGGTTAAGTTCTTCAGTTGTGTCCGACTCTCCGTGACCCTATGGACTGCAGCACATTCAGCTAGGTCTCTGCCTGTGCTGTTATCCAAAGTTTGAAGGTCAAAGAGATTGGAGTGGGTTGTCAGTTCCTCCTCTAGTGGATTGGGATTTGTCTGATCTCTCTGCTATGACCTGCCCACCTACAGTAGCTCACAGCTTCATTCGGGTACACAAGCTGCTTCACCACCACCACCACTTAGCAAGCCTCACCCATGTAAATTGATAAATAGCAGAACAGTTTGGAAGTTCACCAAATGGGAATAACTAGACACCTGGCACATGGCTCCCACCAGGATGGGCGTAGCAGAGATTATGCCTGATGGCGGTGAGTTTGCTGTCGATCCCAGAGCTTGCGGCCCTTCCTGATGGGTCAGAGTAGATATGTGTGGTGCATGTTCCCCTGGTCCCCTTCAGCATTGCTAAGTGGTGTGAAGGGGCTTGTGTACCTGAATGAAGCTGGGAGCTACTGTAGGTGGGCAGGTCATAGCAGAGAGGTCAGACAAATCCCAATCCACTAGAGGAGGAACTGACAACCCACTCCAATCTCTTTGGCCTTCAAACTTTGGAGAACAGCACAGGCAGAGACCTAGCTGAATGTGCTGCAGTCCATAGGGTCACGGAGAGTCGGACACAACTGAAGAACTTAACCACATATAATGAAATATTCCCCTGGTACTTGATATATGCCAAGTGGCGGTCTGATTTGGCCACTATTTGTATTCTCTAATGTAGATGTATGTAGGGGTACGTCTTATCAGAGAGGTCAGACTAATCCCAATCAACTAGAGAAGGAACTGGAAAAGCACTCCAGTGTCACCTGTCCTATTCATTGTAGGCCCTCAGGGGAATGTTCCTACTCCACAGTATCACTAATCAGACTTGTCATGGGTATTAACCCTATATTAGTAGTAGATATGATATTTGGGATCAGATGATATCTAAAGCTATTCTGACTCCTCAACAGTTTTACATGTATTGATCTATTGCATGTTAACTATGTCTCATCGGTTTACATTTATAGGAATGTGACACTAATGTAATGCATGTGGATTTCACAGAACCAAACATATTCATAACACATGGACGCAGTCAGAAAGGTCTAACAAAGCTTTATTTTTTACACAGACCACAATCAGCAGTGGTCAAGATTGTGCATTCACATAACAGTATAACAAAGCTTTATTTGATAGACAGACCACAATCAGCAGTGGTGAAGATTGTGCATTCACATAACAGTATAACAAAGCTTTATTTGATAGACAGACCACAATCAGCAGTGGTCAAGATTGTGCATTCACATAACAGTATAACAAAGCTTTATTTGATAGACAGACCACAATCAGCAGTGGTCAAGATTGTGCATTCACATAACAGTATAACAAAGCTTTATTTGATATACAGACCACAATCAGCAGTGGTCAAGATTGTGCATTCACATTACAGTATAACAAAGCTTTATTTGATAGACAGACCACAATCAGCAGTGGTCAAAACTGCATTAATATCATGGGTGTGGTGTGGGCGGGTCCTTGAAGAGCAAGAGGCTGGAAAAAAGGGGAAACCTTCAGGGGTCAATCTAATAGTCTAGAATAAGCATGATGCATAGCACCTACCAGGGTCACATGCTGCAACCGGAACCAGAAATCTCTCCATTTAACTGAAGAAACCATTAGAGTGCTTGGCACTTACAACTTGTCTGGATCTGTTCAATTGAACAAATGATTCAACCTCTGGACTGTGTAATCCAATCCAGTTTCACACATACAGTGTGGTGTGTGAAATTGCCCACAAAAATGAATGGTCAACAAAATACAAAAAAGGCGGAGGAGGCTAAAAAAAATAATGACAATGCATGTACAGTAAAGTGCTAAATACTGTACCAATATACCAACTCACCTGATTCCCATCTGCAAGCATTACTAACTATTAGCTACAGTAGGTCTCTGGATAATGAGTAATATGTGCAAATATCCATTAATATGGACAGGACACAAAGGCCAGCAGCCACATTCACTGTTTCTTACATCAGACCCAAAGATCTGTTCTCAGACTGCTATTGAGGTCAGGATCACATGCGTCACTAGTGCATATATTAATGCTGGCTGTCATTAACATGCCATTGTGAGACTTTGCAAGTCCACCGCCATAGCGGTATTAGTCTACATTTAAGCTACCAACAATCATGTCGGAGATATCTGGCTATATGATAGCTGTAAGATTGTGGGAGCTACATGTTAAGGGGGCTGCCATTGAAGGCATGTCTACCTGAGAGGCACTGGGAAAACCCTCCACCTCATAATTCCTCCACAATGCTTGCAGATGTAGGAGATGCCTTCATGGACCTAAAAAAAAAAAAAGACAAAACCTAACAAATAAGGCCTGAAAACATCATAGGGCCTGCAGAATCTCTTCTCAACAGCACTCCTTAGTGACAATGTATTGGTCACACTACTAATTAACAGCCTCATTAAATTGCTATGTAACAAATTGAATAGGGCTCTATATAAGCACACAGCATCTTTTTGAAAGCAAGTTTTTAGTTAGGGAACTTCTATGCAAAAGCCAGGTCTTCACTAACTAAAAACTTCTGTAAAACAAATATCCTATGTGCTTATATAGAGCCCTATTCAATTGCCCAAATCACGTTTTAATGAGGCCCTTTGTGTTCTGTTTAACCTGTGACCAATTGATGGTCACTGAGGAGTGCTGTTGAGAAGGCTAAAACATGTCTGCAGACCCTATGGGCGTCATTCAATTGCGATATGGCCGATTGAAAAGGGCTCTATATAAGCACAGAGCATATATTTAGTTACAGACGTTTGTCGTTAGTGAAGACCTTGCTTTTGGAGAGAAGTTCACTAACTACAAACATCTGTAGAAAATATGCTCTGTGCTCAAATTGATCCCTTAGCAATCGGCCACATTGCAATTGAATGAGGCCCTATGTCCTCCTCCGCTTGGGCCCAGGACCCACATCACCTGTGCCCATCCTCCATCTCCCCTCTGGTGGTGATGGTGGGGGGGGGGCGTGCGGTGCCAGGCAGCGGTGGTCTGGGCGGTGGCGGACACATGGGAGGAGAGGAGGGGCCAGGCTGCTCTTGGCTGGGGGATTGGGAGATCCCCGTTGATGTTGGGCTGGGGACCATCGCCTGTCTGAGCAGCCTGACCTGAAGGTGTTCGCTGGTCATGTGATGCCTCCTCACCTCCCTGGACAGCCTGGCAAGGCTGTGGGTCATATGTGACCGGAGGGCAGAGATGCTGGCATCCATCCGGAGCTGGTTGGCCTCGATCCTCTGGGTGCTGGCCAGCAGCTCCTTCAGGACGGCCAGCGTCTCCTCCTGCACAGCCTGGCTCTGCGGCGACGACACCGCTGGGTGGGCGTGGTGAGGTGATGCGGGGAGGTCCACAGCTGGAGCCTGTGGTGAGAATGTGCCCGGTGGTGACCAGGCCAGCACACTTTGTGAGGAAGGAGGTGCTGTCCCTTGGGCGGATGAGGGCCCCAGAGCAAGCCTTTCGAGGATGGGCATAGGCCCAGGGCTTGTGGCAGGTGACCCCGCAAGGTCAATGACCAGCCCATCCTCTGACCCAGAGCCCTCTGATCTTCCTTCCTCCTCCCCCTGTGCTGGAGGATCCTGGTACGGGGCTGATGGCCCCGCCTCCTCTCCCTGGTCACAGGAACCAGAGCTCCTCCTGGATGCTGAGAGATAGAGAAGAAAGGTACATGTCATTAGTATGTTGATTAGCGCATTGATGAGTTCATTTCTAATTATCTGACATCTAGCCTTGAATATGGATGATTCTCTGATTAGCTATCTTATACTAGCTGTTATCTATTCTTAGGTTTCTGTTCTGGATGGTTCTCGGCTCACAACTCTATCTGTATTACGGCTGCTGTCTGTAACTGCATAGGCTGAACGGGCACACCAATACATGGACTCTCTATTACAGGGGTGTCCAAACTCTTTCCTGGATTGGAAGATATCCTTTATATGCACAGGTGAGTCAATCAGAATGACTGAAGAAGCGATTGACTCACCTGTGCGCAGCAGGGTTATCAAATCCAGCCATGTGTGTGGCCCACCAGGACCGAGTTTGGACACACCTGCTCTATTGCTTGATTACTGTTGTGGTGACCAGGAATGACAGTGATTTGTCAGCTTCATGAATTTAATGATGCATCCATCTATCCATTGTTATTTCATGGAGCTGACATGTCAGTATCATGTCCATGTGTAGTGTGTGTGATGCACATGTGGTGGCATGTTGCTGTATGTCATATTCACCTGCCATGGAGGCTGGGTCCTGCTGCTCCACCGGGCCTGATGCTCCAGCTGCGTCGGAGGGTGCAAGCATGGCCCTTGCAATACCTTCATGGGCAAGGTACTTGACCCTCCGCCCCTCGGCCTCCTGCGCCATCTTCTTCCTCACCACGGCCCTGATGTCGTCGAACCGATGCTTTATGGACCACAGACTCCGTCCACAGCCCGCCACACCGTTCACCAGATCCACCACCTGCTGCCAAGCATTAGCACGGGGCCCAGCCTTGACTTCCCTACCCCCCGAGGTGATGACGGGGCGGGCACGGATGGCCTCCAGGAGGACCCGGTTCTCCTCCCGGCTATAATTGTGGGCCCTGGACCTGCCGCCAGCCTCTTGCTCTTCAGACTGGGGATGAAGACCCTCTCCACTCTCCTCCTCCCTCCTCCTCCTCCTCCTCCTTCCTCCTCCTACTCTCCTCACTCCTTCCTCTACTCTCCTCCCTCCTTCCTCTCCTCTCCTCCCTCCCTCCTCCTCTCCTCTCCTCCCTCCTTCCTCTACTCTCCTCCCTTCTCCCTCCTCTACTCTCCTCCCTTCTCCCTCCTCCTCTCCTCTCCTCCCTCCTTCCTCTACTCTCCTCCCTCCTTCCTCTCCTCTCCTCCCTTCTCCCTCCTCCTCTCCTCTCCTCCCTCCTTCCTCTCCTCTCCTCCATCCTTCCTCTCCTCTCCTCCCTCCTTCCTCCTTCCCTCCTCTCCTCCTTCCTCCTTCTCCTCCTCTCCTCCCTCCTTCTCCTCCTCTCCTCCTCTCCTCCCTCCTTCCTCCTCCTTCCTCCTCTCCTCCCTCCTCCTCCTCTCCTCCCTCCTCCTCTCCTCCTCTCCTCCCTCCTCCTCTTCTCCCTCCTCCTCTCCTCCCTCCTCCTCTCCTCCCTCCTCCTCCTGTCCTCCCTCCTCCTCCTCCACTACCTCCTCCTCCACTACCTCCCCCTCCTCAACTATTACCTCCTCCTCACTCCTCCCCTCCTCTTCCCCACCTCCATGCCCCGGGACTCCCTCCTTCCTCTACTCTCCTCCCTCCTTCCTCTCCTCTCCTCCCTCCCTCCTCCTCTCCTCCCTCCTTCCTCTACTCTCCTCCCTTCTCCCTCCTCTACTCTCCTCCCTTCTTCCTCCTCCTCTCCTCCCTCATTCCTCTACTCTCCTCCCTCCTTCCTCTACTCTCCTCCCTTCTCCCTCCTCCTCTCCTCTCCTCCCTCCTTCCTCTCCTCTCCTCCCTCCTTCCTCCTTCCCTCCTCTCCTCCTTCCTCCTTCTCCTCCTCTCCTCCCTCCTTCTCCTCCTCTCCTCCCTCCTCCTCTCCTCCCTCCTTCCTCCTCTCCTCCCTCCTCCTTCCTCCTCTCCTCCCTCCTCCTCCTCTCCTCCCTCCTCCTCCTCTCCTCCCTCCTCCTCTCCTCCCTCCTCCTCCTCTACTCCCTCCTCCTCCTCCACTACCTCCTCCTCAACTATTACCTCCTCCTCACTCCTCCCCTCCTCTTCCCCACATCCATGCCCCGGGACTCCCTGCCACTCCTCCACCCTCTGCTCCTCTCCCTCCATCACCACCTGAAAAGAAAAGAAAGAGAAATAAAGAAATGTTTTAGTGGGTTTGCCTGCTCCACGCTCGTCCCCCATTCTGATCGCCTCGAACACTATTTCTGCTTGGATATCAATGTTGTAACTAACTGCAGTAATCAACCTTAAGTGGACAGAGCCTGTGACAGCAGTGGGAGGGGTGTACAGCACCTCTCACTCTGGACCTGAGAGGCGCTGATGAAACACGCTAGATCAATACTTTCCTAAACAATGTGGAAGGGTCAGTTACAGTTTGAATATATACAAGGCATGCGGCTATTTACTGTGTGCTTCTATCATGTGTGGAGAGTGGCCCATGTCTGAGGCCACTAATATCCTATCTGCATTATACTCTGGGCGTGGTACCTATCCTGAAGCCATCTTCTGTACCAGAGGTAGTAGGAACTACATGGTCCTGCTGTTCTAGGCTGAAAAAAAAGTTCAGTTTGGAACACCTATGTGTATTGCAAATATGTGTAGAAATCTCACTCAAACTCAATCTCCAACTCAATCAAACTCCAACTCAATCTCCAACTCAATCAAACTCCAACTCAAAATCAAACTCAATCAAACTCCAACTCAAAATCAAACTCAATCAAACTCAAACTCAAAATAAAACTCAATCAAACTCAAACTCAAACAAACTCAAACTCAAAATCAAACTCAATCAAACTCAAACTCAAAATCAAACTCAATCAAACTCAAAATCAAAATCAAACTCAATCAAACTCAAAATCAAACTCAATCAAACTCAAACTCAAAATCAAACTCAATCAAACTCAAAATCAAACTCAATCAAACTCAAAATCAAACTCAATCAAACTCAAAATCAAACTCAATCAAACTCAAAATCAAAATCAAACTCAATCAAACTCAAACTCAAAATCAAACTCAATCAAACTCAAAATCAAAATCAAACTCAATCAAACTCAAAATCAAACTCAATCAAACTCAAACAAACTCAAAATCAAACTCAATCAAACTCAAACTCAAAATCAAACTCAATCAAACTCAAACTCAAAATCAAACTCAATCAAACTCAAAATCAAAATCAAACTCAAACTCAATCAAACTCAAACTCAAAATCAAACTCAATCAAACTCAAACTCAAAATCAAACTCAAGCTCAAACTCAAAATCAAACTCAATCAAACTCATAATCAAAATCAAACTCAATCAAACTCAAACAAACTCAAAATCAAAATCAAACTCAATCAAACTCAAACTCAAAATCAAACTCAATCAAACTCAAAATCAAACTCAATCAAACTCAAACTTTAAAATCAAACTCAATCAAACTCAAAATCAAAATCAAACTCAATCAAACTCAAAATCAAAATCAAACTCAATCAAACTCAAACAAACTCAAACTCAAAATCAAACTCAATCAAACTCAAAATCAAAATCAAACTCAATCAAACTCAAAATCCAAATCAAACTTAATCAAAATCAAACTCAAACTCAAACAAACTCAAACTCAAAATCAAACTCAATCAAACTCAAAATCAAACTCAATCAAACTCAAACTCAAAATCAAACTCAATCAAACTCAAACTCAAAATCAAACTCAATCAAACTCAAACTCAAAATCAAACTCAATCAGACTCAAAATCAAAATCAAACTCAATCAAACTCAAACTCAAAATCAAACTCAATCAAACTCAAACTCAAAATCAAACTCAATCAAACTCAAAATCAAAATCAAACTCAATCAAACTCAAACTCAAAATCAAACTCAATCAAACTCAAAATCAAACTCAAACTCAAACAAACTCAAACTCAAAATCAAACTCAATCAAACTCAAAATCAAACTCAATAAAACTCAAACTCAAAATCAAACTCAATCAAACTCAAACTCAAAATCAAACTCAAACTCAAAATCAAACTCAATCAGACTCAAAATCAAAATCAAACTCAATCAAACTCCAACTCAAAATCAAACTCAATCAAACTCAAACTCAAAATCAAACTCAATCAAACTCAAAATCAAAATCAAACTCAATCAAACTCAAACTCAAACAAACTCAAACTCAAAATCAAACTCAATCAAACTCAAACTCAAAATCAAACTCAATCAAAATCAAACTCAAAATCAAACTCAAAATCAAACTCAATCAAACTCAAACTCAAAATCAAACTCAATCAAACTCAAACTCCAACTCAAAATCAAACTCAATCAAACTCAAAATCAAACTCAATCAAACTCAAACTCAAACAAACTCAAACACAAAATCAAAATCAAAATCAAACTCAAAATCAAACTCAAACTCAAAATCAAACTCAATCAAACTCAAACTCAAACAAACTCAAAATCAAACTCAATCAAACTCAAACTCAAAATCAAACTCAATCAAACTCAAACTCAAAATCAAACTCAATCAAACTCAAAATCAAACTCAATCAAACTCAAAATCAAACTCAATCAAACTCAAACTCAAAATCAAACTCAATCAAACTCAAAATCAAACTCAATCAAACTGAAAATCAAACTCAATCAAACTCAAACTCAAAATCAAACTCAATCAAACTCAAAATCAAAATCAAACTCAATCAAACTCAAACTCAAAATCAAACTCAATCAAACTCAAACAAACTCAAAATCAAACTCAATCAAACTCAAACTCAAAATCAAACTCAATCAAACTCAAACTCCAACTCAAAATCAAACTCAATCAAACTCAAAATCAAACTCAATCAAACTCAAACTCAAAAAAACTCAAACACAAAATCAAAATCAAAATCAAACTCAAAATCAAACTCAAACTCAAAATCAAACTCAATCAAACTCAAACTCAAACAAACTCAAACTCAAAATCAAACTCAATCAAACTCAAACTCAAAATCAAACTCAATCAAACTCAAACTCAAAATCAAACTCAATCAAACTCAATCAAACTCAAAATCAAACTCAATCAAACTCAAACTCAAAATCAAACTCAATCAAACTCAAAATCAAACTCAATCAAACTGAAAATCAAACTCAATCAAACTCAAACTCAAAATCAAACTCAATCAAACTCAAAATCAAAATCAAACTCAATCAAACTCAAAATCAAAATCAAACTCAATCAAACTCAAACAAACTCAAAATCAAACTCAATCAAACTCAAACTCAAAATCAAACTCAATCAAACTCAAACTCAAAATCAAACTCAATCAAACTCAAAATCAAACTCAAACTCAATCAAACTCAAACTCAAAATCAAACTCAATCAAACTCAAACTCAAAATCAAACTCAAGCTCAAACTCAAACTCAAAATCAAACTCAATAAAACTCATAATCAAAATCAAACTCAATCAAACTCAAACTCAAAATCAAAATCAAACTCAATCAAACTCAAACTCAAAATCAAACTCAATCAAACTCAAAATCAAACTCAATCAAACTCAAAATCAAAATCAAACTCAAACTCAAAATCAAAATCAAACTCAATTAAACTCAAAATCAAAATCAAACTCAATCAAACTCAAACAAACTCAAACTCAAAATCAAACTCAAACTCAAAATCAAAATCAAACTCAATCAAACTCAAAATCAAACTCAATCAAACTCAAAATCAAACTCAATCAAACTCAAACTCAAAATCAAACTCAATCAAACTCAAAATCAAACTCAATCAGACTCAAACTCAAAATCAAACTCAATCAAACTCAAAATCAAAATCAAACTCAATCAAACTCAAACTCAAAATCAAACTCAATCAAACTCAAACTCAAAATCAAACTCAAACTCAAAATCAAACTCAAAATCAAACTCAATCAAACTTAAACTCAAAATCAAACTCAATCAAACTCAAAATCAAACTCAATCATACTCAAAATCAAACTCAATCAAACTCAAACTCAAAATCAAACTCAATCAAACTCAAACTCAAAATCAAACTCAATCAAACTCAAACTCAAAATCAAACTCAATCAAACTCAAACTCAAAATCAAACTCAATCAGACTCAAACTCAAAATCAAACTCAATCAAACTCAAACTCAAAATCAAACTCAATCAAACTCAAACTTAAAATCAAACTCAATCAAACTTAAACTCAAACAAACTCAAACTCAAAATCAAACTCAATCAAACTCAAAATCAAACTCAATCAAACTCAAAATCAAACTCAATCAAACTCAAACTCAAAATCAAACCCAATCAAACTCAAACTCAAACTCAAAATCAAACTCAATCAAACTTAAACTCAAAATCAAACTCAATCAAACTCAAACAAACTCAAACTCAAAATCAAACTCAATCAAACTCAAACTCAAAATCAAACTCAATCAAACTCAAACTCAAAATCAAACTCAATCAAACTCAAACTCCAACTCAAACTCAATCAAACTCAAAATCAAACTCAATCAAACTCAAAATCAAAATCAAACTCAATCAAATTCAAACTCAAAATCAAACTCAATCAAACTCAAACAAACTCAAACTCAAAATCAAACTCAATCAAACTAAAAATCAAAATCAAACTCAATCAAACTCAAAATCAAACTCAATCAAACTCAAACTCAAAATCAAACTCAATCGAACTCAAACTCCAACTCAAAATCAAACTCAATCAAACTCAAAATCAAACTCAATCAAACTCAAACTCAAACAAACTCAAACACAAAATCAAAATCAAAGTCAAACTCAAAATCAAACTCAAACTCAAAATCAAACTCAATCAAACTCAAAATCAAACTCAATCAAACTCAAAATCAAACTCAATCAAACTCAAACTCAAAATCAAACTCAATCAAACTCAAACTCAAAATCAAACTCAATCAAACTAAAACTCAAAATCACACTCAATCAAACTCAAACTCAAAATCAAACTCAATCAAACTCAAACTCAATCAAACTCAAAATCAAACTCAATCAAACTCAAACTCAAAATCAAACTCAATCAAACTCAAACTCAAAATCAAACTTAATCAAACTCAAACTCAAAATCAAACTCAATCAAACTCAAAATCAATCTCTCTCTCTCTCTCTCTCTATATATATATATATATATATATATATATATATATATATATATAGAGAGAGAGAGAGAGAGAGAGAGAGAGAGAGATAGAGAGAGAGAGATTGAGATAGAGAGAGAGAGAGATCCAGATATAATACGAAACCGAAAAATATAAATAACTTACCTCCCTCAATCAAACTCAAAATCAAACTCAATCAAACTCAAAATCAAAATCAAACTCAATCAAATTCAAACTCAAAATCAAACTCAATCAAACTCAAACTCAAACAAACTCAAACTCAAAATCAAACTCAATCAAACTCAAAATCAAAATCAAACTCAATCAAACTCAAAATCAAACTCAATCAAACTCAAAATCAAAATCAAACTCAATCGAACTCAAACTCCAACTCAAAATCAAACTCAATCAAACTCAAAATCAAACTCAATCAAACTCAAACTCAAACAAACTCAAACACAAAATCAAAATCAAAATCAAACTCAAAATCAAACTCAAACTCAAAATCAAACTCAATCAAACTCAAAATCAAACTCAATCAAACTAAAACTCAAAATCACACTCAATCAAACTCAAACTCAAAATCAAACTCAATCAAACTCAAACTCAATCAAACTCAAAATCAAACTCAAAATCAAACTCAAACTCAAAATCAAACTCAATCAAACTCAAAATCAAACTCAATCAAACTCAAACTCAAAATCAAACTTAATCAAACTCAAACTCAAAATCAAACTCAATCAAACTCAAAATCAATCTCTCTCTCTCTCTCTCTCTCTATATATATATATATATATATATATATATATATATAGAGAGAGAGAGAGAGAGAGAGAGAGAGAGAGAGAGAGAGATTGAGATAGAGAGAGAGAGAGATCCAGATATAATACGAAACAGAAAAATATAAATAACTTACCTCCCTCCACAAAACTCCTCTCCCCACAACCAAAAACTCTCCAAACCTATAGGCCAACAGCAAAAAAAACACAATTGTACTTCTCGCCAGTGTATTCAGTAAATATAGAAATTGGCAAAACATACAAATAAAAGACAGCTTGATAGGATGAAAAGCATGTACAATGCAACTTACCTCCCTCCAAACCCCTAAGGGCCGGATCAAAGATCCCAAATCCTCCAAACACCTATAAACAAGCAAAGAACTCAATTTTACTTCTCGCCAATGTATTCAGTAAATATAGAAATTGGCAAAACATACAAATAAAAGACAGCTTGATAGGATGAAAAGCATGTACAATGCAACTTACCTCCCTCCAAACTCCTACGTGCCGGATATAACCACAAAAACTCTACAAAATCCTCCAAACACCTATAAACAAGCAAAAAACACAATTGTACCTCTCGCCAGTGTATTCAGTAAATATAGAAATTGGCAAAACATACAAATAAAAGACAGCTTGATAGGATGAAAAGCATGTACAATGCAACTTACCTCCCTCCAAACTCCTACGTGCCGGATATAACCACAAAAACTATCCAAAATCCTCCAAACACCTATAAACAAGCAAAAAACACAATTGTACTTCTTTACATCGGCATCCGTAAATGTAGTAACGGATTCCCGTAAAAAGAACTTAAACCGCAACTTTATAATAAAGCAACTTACCTACTCTCAACCAACAAGCTCCTGGAACCGCGTGCTACCTCGTCAGAAATCGCAACACAGTCGAGGCGTGGGCGCGTGTCATTCATATTTATTCACTCCCACTGTCAATCAAATGGTCTATCCCGTAAGTGATTGGCTGTGCGACCTGTGGCGCGATGCGTGATTCCGCTATTGGATGGTTCGTGCCGGGCGCGGCTAGTCCGTCCCCCTTCCAGCTTGCGTGCGCGCCTAAACGTCACGGCCTTTCTACATTCTGAAGGCCGCGATTCGCGCCTGGCTAGATTTAATTTACGGTTGCATCCGTTGAAGTCCACACGATGCACTTACGGCATTGTAATGAAACCGGGCTGAAAGGGCCCTAAAAGTGTAAAGGAAGCAATAAAATGCATTCGAATTACTGTAAAAACAATCCCCAATGATCAAATATGTTAATAAAAGAGATCATTTTATTGTCATGTACATCCTCAATATGGCGGCCAAATTAACCCTTTAGCACTCAGAAAGGCTAGAATGTGTCACCTAAACATATCAACATTATCTGATTTACATCTCTTTTATCAAATCTACATTTTTGAACACAAATATTGTATATATTTCCACGCCACATTACATAGATCATGGAGCATGTGCCCAAATTCAAATGTGGGCCAGAATATTAGGGGTTACTAATTAAAATGGCTCAACAAATCCATAATCAGGGAACTTCATAACATGATGAAGCTTAGATACACCAGTGAGCTTTTCCATTTGTGAAATCCACCCGGATAATCACATCTGGGGTAATTAGCAAGCTATATAACCACATCATCATCCATGAATTAGCAAGTCTGAACCATCATGGATAGCAGCAACCTGAGTGCAGCGTATAGGTATGTGAGGAGAGCGCAGCGTCGTAGGAATGGATATTTGGTTCGAATGGAAACCGGGCTGTCAGGCGTGCGACTGTGGAGTGGCTGAGGCGTGACAGAGAGGGGCGGCTGGGAGTGAATGTGGGTGAGCGTGCTGATGCAATCCATGGTGGTCCGGAACCAAGCCAGGCAAGTGGCTCATCACAGGATATGCCTAGGGTCATGGTGGGGGGTCAGTTAGGTGAGAGAGCTCCAGTGGCACAGGGACAGGGGGATATGAGGGCACCTGCAGACAGGGAGGAGGACCTTGATGTGGGTGATCAGCTGATGGGGGGGCCAGATGAGAGACCCCTAGAGGGTGTGGCACATAAAGGGGGGGCTCCTGCACAGCCAGACCCACAGGGGGGTGAGCAGGCCCAGGAGCCTGCCAGGAGGATTCGTGCACCCAGGGTGTACAGGGAGAGAGTCACATTAGAGGGGTTAACTGATGTGGAAGTGTATAAGCGTTTTAGGCTAACCCGTGCCAGCCTGGAGGAGCTCTATGCGGTCCTGAGGGAGGACATGGAGCCTTCCTCGCGGACCAATAGAGCCATCCCAGGCATGACACGGATGTTAGCCGCCATACACATCCTATCATCTGGTAGTTTTCAGAACACTGCTAGCATAGTAGGAGGAATGTCTCAAGCAAGCCTTTCAAGGTGCCTGAGCACATTCCTCCATGCTATCGTTCCGAAAACTGCCAGATACATCAGTTTTCCCCACACTGGGGAAGAGATCTTGAAGGTGAAAGCAGATTTCTTTCGAATGGGAGGTATCCCCAATGTGCTCGGTGCTATAGATTGTACACATGTAGTATTGATACCTCCTAGAGAGCAAGAAGCGCTGTTCCGAAATCGCAAACACTATCATTCCATCAATGTACAGGCTGTTTGTGATGCAGACATGCGCATACAAAATGTGGTTGCAGGCTTCCCGGGAAGTACTCATGATGCCTATATCCTGCGTCAGTCATCCACCCATCTTTATTTTGAGTCTGGAGAAGCTCCACCTGGGTGGCTACTGGGTGAATACCCATAAAGGATCCCCTAAAATATACATCATGTTCCACTGTAATGCTATTCCATTGTTGCGTGAAAAATGCGCAACGACGCATGCGCCAACAGACAAAATAGAGTCCCTCAATAGCGCGCACAACATCTGCGCGCAGGAGTTGAGATAAGAATTTAAGGGTGGACTTAGGGGTTTTAGGCTTAGGGGTCTTTGGGCTAAGGCTTTGGATTATGAGTGTAAGTGTTAGGCATGGGGTCTCAGTGGTTTGGGTTAGAGGGTTTTGGCCCATTAGTCAATAGATTCTACAACTTGCTCTCTTTGATGGACGCACATTTTGGCACACAATTTCCAACAGTGCGCTACTGTCGCCGGCTTCTGGCAGCGCCGAATTGTCCCCGCTCATTTGCTGTGCGCCATAAAGAAGGTATGCCGACTGAGCCATTGCATCATAGCTTGTTGCTGTGCTTAACCCGATGTGACGTGGTCATAGGAGTATGAAGTTCCAAGCCAGAGATCCCTAAACTAACGTCACATTAATTATTGTGTATATTTACAGATGCTTTAACGAGCAGCACAACCTCACATTCATATCTACATCTCCCATTTTTGTTGCCTTCAGGTGATGCAGGAGATAGGTGTTTGCCGTGGTTGTTGACCCCTGTGAACAATCCACGCACAGAGGGGGAGGAGAGGTACAATGCGGCCCATGCCAGAACCCGTAATGTAATAGAGCGCACTTTTGGACTCCTGAAGATGCACTTCAGATGTTTACATTCCACTGGCGGGGCGCTACAGTATACACCAGGGAAGGTTTGTCACATCATCATGGCCTGCTGTATTCTGCACAATATAGCAGTACAGGCAAACTGTCTGGGGAACATTGATGATGCTCCGCTTGAACCGGCGGAGCGTCCAGTACCTCCCGCTGGTGTGGATAACGTTCAGGGGTCACAACTACGTGCCCACGTCATTCGTGAGTACTTCCCATGTAAGTCTGAAACTAATTACAACCAACTATAATGTACATGGCTTATGGTTACTAATACATCTCTTTTCTCCTTCCCCATTGTCTTCCAGAATATCCAACAGTCCACAGTAGAGGATAGCTTTGTGATGTAACATATGTCTCGTGACGCATTCTTCATACTGGATCAAATACAGCCTGCTCTGATATCCGTTAATGGTAAGTATGCGCACATTCCCATACACATCATATATATTGATATCTGCCAACCTCAAGAAGCTAAGCTAAATGGATGGTCTGATGTATTCCACAATGTCAATGGATATAGGCCTCACAATCGTATTTGAAAACATCTGCCCAGAACAGTAATGTTCACATTGTCTGATCATGCTATTCCACATCCCATGGAGGTCAATGCAATTCCTAGCAATCTGGATATATGAACATACCAGCATACTGTAAACCATAATAAATGTACCTCATGTGATGCAAAGAGGGGATGTCCCCTGTTCTTTGTCAGCGAATGCTGGTAAAAGCATTCTCAGTCAGATAACAGGAATAGTCTCAAGGATGTGTTAACTAGGAATCTTTGTGCAATATATCATATGGATTGTGTGACTCATCTCAGCATATTGCCATTACAGAACTGTTGCCGTGTGTCAACACATTGTTTACCCACACAGACATGGGAAACGACCTTGCCAACAACAGAACATCAGCTACATCAATGGCGTCTACATTGTAAGTGAGTATTTGCGGGAAACATGTGCATGTATGCATGAGAGGAAATGACTAATAACTCCATTAATGTAGGCCTAACTTTCGTTTTCCCCAAGACATCCCCTATGTATTGCTGAAGCGGTCCGAAATGTTTATCGGACCATGCAGACGTGTCCTGGGGGAACAGATCTCTTCGTTGAATACTCCACTTGATCTATCCAAGGTAGAGAACCACATGTGGATGTCCGAACATGTATCAATGTGTGATAGTTGTGATCTTCCCTTTCTATTACAGGCTGCACTGGTCTCTCTCTCTCTCTCTCTCTCTCCTCATCCCACCCACCCCTGTTTACCCTTAATTTATTGAGTCACACAAGTCTTCTGCTAACTATCCCAATCAACCATTTCCACTATGTTTTCTCTTGTCTTCTTCCTCACATCCCCTGCCTTTTCCTCAGACTCTTCTTTACTTCTCCCCTTTTTGTCTGCATCATTTTCATTTCAACTCTCATGCCCACCTCTCTCCTTTTATTCGCCCATCAGCTAATCTTACTCAAGCTGTGGTTAAACTATGTGTCTCCTGACTGTCCCATCTGCAGATTACATTATCTGTCCACATGGGGCAGATACCTTATTACATAATAGTGCATCGCACTTTACATCTGATCCCTTTCCTCTCCGACTAATGCATATCTTTCTACTTGACACAACCTCCTTCCTATGTATCTCTGACTTACTTATTAACCTTGCTATTCCTTATCTACTCTTCCCCATGTCCATTACCTTTAACTTGGAAGTGGTGATTTTCGAATCTTGTGTGGGTCTTTGGGAACAAATCCTTTATCAACAGACTTTACGCTCCAAACAGGGCCCTCCATTTTCTTGCGTTGGCAATATTACATACTGTATATTTTCTGGTTCTTCTCCCCTGTACAGCGTTACGTAATATGTTTGCACAATACAAATAAATGAGAATTAGACTAATCCTAATATTCCCACATCAGGACAAATTAGTCTGGGCCATCATTATCATCGGACAGATGGTTAGCTTGTACGAGATCCCAATGCCTAACATGTGTGCCGACATACCTACATCTGTTGGTGGCTGCTCATATGGCATATGTAAGGTTTCCACTAATATATTATTTGTGTGTTTGTATTCCAGATCCCGGTCAGAACAAGGCATGACGATAAACATCCTGACATTCCGTGGCCATGTCAATGTCCTCATGTATGTGCATGTGTCCGTTTCATTGCTTTGTTGGATTTAGTTTGATATCTGATGACCTTGACTGAATAGCCGATATGTGTCACGAGACAATTTCAATATACAATGCAGATGTGATGTGACATCTGTCAGCTGATGTTATTGGTATATCCACAGCATGTGTATGCTCATATAGTCTATCTCGATTCATAGGTACCTATTGGTTTAGACATTCTATCCTCTCCTCTACTTGGACTGTTGTGAAGCCTGCAGCACCAACCCTTCAAGATCTTTTCTTCAGTGCTGATGTGACCCTCCCTGTGCATATGGGGAAGAGTAAATCCAGGCTTGGGACTTAACAGTTAAGGAGGTTACGTTAATCTTCAGTTATGCATATTCAACAACAGTGAGTATAGATGCTCAATCAGAGAACAAACTATCCTTGATATTGCTTGGTTTGTTGTGAGTTCTCTGCAATAAGTAACATCTGACTGATATGTTCCTGGTCAGGTCACCATCTTTTTGACCAAGGTTATCTATGTGCTGCTTATTGTTGCGTGAGAACTGACAAACGTTATGGGCTCATAGCATTCACTGATTGAGCACTTATACTTCTGATGTGGCATCAGAGTGTCCGTTTAACACACAAGCATACATTTTGCTCTCCCCATATGTATATCACCTTATTCTGGATTATTATAATGTTTCCTTATTGACTGTTATAGATATGTTGTAACAATAATGAGATCTACTATATTGCCTAATGTTGGTTGATACACTGTACATCCCCTGATCATCAATATCAATGTAATTTTCCCTGCCTGCATTCTGCTCTCATATCCCTATTTCCCTGTGTTACTTGGATTTTGTATCCTACCCCCCTCCACCATGATCCTTTGCATACCTGTGTTGATTAGTCAAACTGTGGCTTTGTGGCAAGCTTGCCTTGTTAATTTCTGTAAATATTAAATATGATTTATCCGAGATGTTGTTTGTGTCTGCCTCGTCAATGTTGATACCATAGCATTTCCGGAACATCAATAAAAGGACCTTCAGACTCCACATCTGTGCTCTGCACCATCAGTTAGGGGTGTCAATAGAATTCTCACAGTGTGTTTGCATTACTGATTTCAACCATGAGCGAAGGTTGGTATTAACAATCTATATGACGCAGAAACAGACTAATGAGACAGGTGTCCGTAAGTGGCTCACATCCTAATAGTCTAGGGCCTCATTCAATTGCGATTTTGCCAATTGAATGGGGCTCAAAATAAGCACAGAACATATATTGTGTCAAAAAGATTTTAGTTAGTGAAAACCTTGATTTTGGATAGATGTTTACTAACTAAAACATTTTTCATAGAATATATGTTATGTGCTTATTTCGAGCCCTATTCAATTGGCCAAATTGCAATTAAATGAGGGCCACAGTATCTAACATAAGTGAGTACACCCGTCACATTGTTGTTAATATTTTAGTATATCTTTTCATGTGACAACACTGAAGAAATGACACTCTGCTACAATGTAAAGTAAGTTTGCTGACCCATCAATAACTCAATACACAGCCATTAATGTCTAAACCATTGGCAACAAAAGTGAGAACACCCCTAATTTTAAATGTCCAAATTGACACGAAATGTCAATTATGTGTGGCCACCATTATTTGCCAGAACTGCATTAACCCTCATGGCCAGGGAGTTCACCCGAGCTTCCCAGGTTGCCACTGGAGTCCTCTTCCTCTCTTTAATGATACATCAGAGCTGGTTGATGCTAGAGACCTTGCACTCCCCCACCGTCAGTTTGAGGATGCCCCACAGATGCTCAATATGGTTTCGGTCTGTCGACAAGCTTGGCCAGTCCATCACCTTTACCTTCTTTAGCAAGGCAGTGTCGTCTTGGCGGTGTGTTTAGGGTCGTTATGTTATGTTGCCCTGCGGCCCAGTCTCCCAAGGGAGGGGATCATGTTCTGCTTCAGTATGTCACAGTACATGTTTGCATTCATGGTTCCCTCAATGAACTGTAGCTCCCCAGTGCCAGAGATAAATGGATAAGTCACAACGAACACAAAAACATTGATATGAGATGAACCCATCATTTTGAACCGAAACAGTGATGCAGAGAGAGGGGAGGCAGCATCTGACATCATTTGGTAAATGCATATAGGGGGAATCCACACAACATATTAGCGAAAACATATATACACATGCATATATGTTTGGTCTGGGCCTGCATGCATGCTGCCAGCACTGAGGAGCTACAGTTCTTTGAGGGAACCCATGAATGCCAACATGTACTGTGACAAACTGAGAAAGAGCATGATCCCTCCCATAGGAGAACGGGCCGCAGGGCAGTATTCCAACATGATAACGACCACAAACACACCTCCAAGCCGACCACTGCCTGGTTAAAGAAGCTGAAGGTCAAAAGTTGATGAACTGTCCAAGTAGGTCACCAGACCTAAACCCTATTGAGCATCTGTGGGGTACTCCTCAAATGGAAGGTGTGGAGTGTAACGGAACCCATCACTGTTTTACCCTGTTTTATGGTTATGGTTAAAATATGATCATACTGTTATACTGTATGTATGTTGGTTTCTGCTCTGCAAAATCTTAGCCCAGACTATTGCAGACCTTGGCATAATAGATAATCCTAGTACAGAGACTCATCATAGGATAAGGAAGTCTATTGTATAAAGTGTTTTCATTATCAGACATAACAAAGAAGGATGATCTAAGCAATGTCTAATTGTATCAAAGTAGCCAGGTAGTCTCCGGGAGGTGTGACCCACCTGTTGTCCCTCTATGTGTATTGTGTGGCCAACTATGGGGGATGTGTGTATTGCCTGTGGGAAGAGATGTGTATATATATATTTCTGCCCAACAAAATAAAGTCAGTATTCATTTGCCTCCCAATTGAGTGTGGGCAAATATTGGAGGTTGTGAATGGTGAGACTGTAGTGCTTCTTGGATATTGTACCGTATACCAGCGGAGATATTGGACTGCGTGTTCCAACTCCGTTACAGGGAGTGCAAGGTCTCTAACATCCACCAGCTCCATGATATCATCATGAAGGAGTGGAAGAGGACTCCAGTGGCAACCTGTGAAACTCCGGGGATCTCCATCCCCATGAGGGTTAAGTCAGTGCAGGAAAATAATGGTGGCCACACAAAATAATCGCCAATTTCACTTAGAGGTGGACTCACTTTTGATATTTCCCCTGAATTAATCTATCCATGTGTCAGAAACACGAATATCATGCATCACCTTTACTGTAATCAAACTCATGAATATTACCTCCACCCTCAGCTGCACTAGTGGCTGTTACCCCAACCCTACATTAACACAGGGCTGGTATATTGAAGGAAGATGTATGTACTAATCCAATAACGTTGGTGTGTAGCATTCATGTGGTGTTTACCAATCATGGTACAGTACAAACGAAAACAAACAATGATAATGTGAGCATAATGTTTAATCTTATGCTTAAAATTTTTTTCCAAAAAAAAACAAAAACGGGAGGCAGAAAATTCGGAACATCAAGAAATTGGAACCTAAAGAGATAAGAACAAGACATCAATTAGAACAATATACGCATTGACTGCAACACCTCAACGTCAATACATCTTGGACATCAATTGCTTCTATATGCAACATGAACATGTTCTCACCTATTTCCGCTTCCGCTTGTGTGTTTCCTGGCTCTCTTGGCCTTTGGAAAATGTTCCCCTAGGCAGGCCCCGACCTCTTCGAATGTTTGGAGGCTCTTCCGGCCTGGATGCTGGGGAGAGGGTCTGTGATGTTGAAGGGGGTGAGTTTGAAGGGGTAGCCCGGTCTTGGGGCTGGCCTTCTCAGGCCATTTCAGGCCTTCGGGCGTACTCCTCCATTAGAAGGTTATGCCGCCTCACCTCTTGGAACATTCGTTCATTTTGCCGTGTCATCTCCTGAAACACCCGTTCATTATGGCGTCTCCTCTCCTCGAAGTTCCGATCGTTGTTGCGTCTCCGTTCCTCGAGCTTCCTGGCGTCTCATCTCCAGCATGAACTGTTGATTTTGCTCACGCTCATGCTGGAGATGAGCCAGGAAATCCTGGCACTGGGCCGCTGACAGCGCCGCACTAACTGGCAGCGACCCAGACCACTGTGTCCTCTGGGTGGAGGCACTGCTAACTGGTGTGTCCTGCCTCAACGGAGTCGCCTGCTAGTCCTGCGGGGCCTGTGGGGCCGGAGTGGCTGGCTGGGCCTGCTGGTCCTGCGGGGCCTGTGGGGCCAGAGTGGCTGGCTGGGCCTGCTGGTCCTGCGGGGCCTGTGGGGCCAGAGTGGCTGGATGGGCCTACTGGTCCTGCGGGGCCTGTGGGGCCAGAGTGGCTGGATGGGCCTGCGGGGCCTGTGGGGCCTGTGGGGCCAGAGTGGCTGGCTGGGCCTGCGGGGCCTGTGGGGCCAGAGTTGCTGGATGGGCCTGCGGGGCCTGTGGGGCCTGTGGGGCCAGAGTGGCTGGATGGGCCTGCGGGGCCTGTGGGGCCTGTGGGGTCAGAGTGGCTGGATGGGCCTGCGGGGCCTGTGGGGCCTGTGGGGCCAGTGTGGCTGGATGGGCCTGCGGGGCCTGTGGGGCCTGTGGGGCCAGAGTGGCTGGATGGGCCTGCTGGGCCTGCGGGGCCTGCTGGTCCTGCGGGGGCCACATGCCCTGCCGGGGGCCCATGCTCCAGGGCACCATTGATTGTGGATCCATACTGTGGGCCCAACTGGAATGGGACCTCATTGGGTGGCCCCACATTTGTCCAGCCCACATTGGCTGGGAGCCAGGCGGTGCCATTATCCTGGCTGGAGGCAATTGATGGCACCTTGTGGATGGCCCAGGTGGACTTTCATACGAGGGCCCTGCTACAGGTGAGGTTGCTGCAGGTGGTCCTGCATCTTCAGAAGGTGCAGGAACCTGCGGAGGCAGGGGACGCCTGGATGGTACTGAAATGAGACAAGATTTTGATTTGAGTATTGTTGTTTCCATATCTCTGAGATCAGAGTGACTCGTAATTGGCTGTGAATGTTTGACGCTAATCAAAATTGATCTGCATCATTAGTATTGTGGATCCTGGCTGGGATCTTTCCTGTTATGTGACAGCGACTGCTGGCAGCAGCAGTTGGACCAAGGGGCTGATAGATGGCGCTGCCGCTGTTATATACATCATTTTCAACTTACACAGAAGCCCAAAAGCACTAGCCCTCACACTAATCCGAACCCCTTACCTTAACAACACCATAACCCACTAAATATGCATGATTATATAATCTCCAGGAAAATGCTGTGACATGTAGAGGCTGCTCACTGCTGCTACCAGCAGTCACGGTCAGATAACAGGAAAGGGCCCATGGCTCATATGACTATATGTAATGCTGGTGCTGTGTGCCAACTGCAGTTAATTAGGACACGTGCTCATCTGAATCTGTTGGACAGTGTGTGAGACAGACCAATCTGTGACCAATCCTCAGCAATGTGAGTTAACATGTTAATGTAACATGGTCCAGATTATGCTGTTACACGACACAAACTTGCAGTCCATCAGAGTCTGTATCCGCATATTCTGTACCAGCTAGACCGGTCCTATCCTGTTGTATGTGCGCATCTCTGGAAGTGCACCGCCAACGACTCTAGCTACGCCAGCCCAGCAGGCCAGGTAAGTGGTTATGGGTTTCAGGTTCTGGCTACAGTTAGGGGGTATGGGTTAGAGTTAGAAAGTGGGGTTTAGGGGCTTTGGGTGTACCAACTATTTTTGACGGCTACATGGGGACGCAAGCGCAGCCGCATCCCTAGAGTCGGCGGCGGCACTCTTCCAGCACATACTGAAATGCCCACATAAAACAGGATACATCCGCTATACCTATAATCAAAATGTACATGAATTCTAAGCAGTAGGAGGGTTAAGCCAAACAGCTATGGATGGGCCAGTTTAACATGGAGTAGAGTGTGACAGGGGAACTCATGACAATAAACAAACAATTGCAATAGAGTTGTCATGTATGCTTTATATGCACTGGGAACCAACAGCAAACATAACAGTAACATCAATAGATTTGCAAAACGGTATCATAATCAGTTGTGGGAGGAGGTATTGGACATATATTTCATTGCTAACAATTCTGACAAGTATATTTCTTTACACTGGATTTACATGATTTTTGCAGCCTCATATATCTGTAGTCATAACGAGATATCTTACAGTGCAATTCAACGTCAGTTATCTATCTGTGTGAGGTACATGTGCGTACATATGAGGGTGTTAAGATGTACATGGTACTCACATTGCAGGCTTTCAGACCGACCACAGTCCACCAGGCTAGGGAGGCCCACGACTGACGCTGGCTGGATCATGTCGCGGACTGTGGCCTCCCAACCGGGGTATGTGAATGTTTCTGGCGGCCCACCACCGGTTCCACGTGCTGCTTTGGCCTCATTGGCCATCTTCTTTTTGACGTCAATGCGGCAGTCTTGGAACCGGTGCTGGACAGACTGCCAGGTACGATTCGCATATCCCAGCGAGGAGACCTCAGCCGCGATCTCCTTCCAGGCATCAGTCCTCTGCCTGGACCTCACTTCACTCCCACCGGTTAGGATGGAGTGTCGGGCTTGCACTCCTCTAACCAGTGTTTCAATCTCCTGGCTTGTGAAATTTGCTGCCCTTTTGCGTGCAGCAGCAGCAGCTTGCTGGCCAGCCTGTGGCTGGGGGGCCTGCTCTCCATGCCCTTCGCTGCCTTCTCCCTCCATCTCTCCTCCTCTCTCTCTCTCTTTCTGTGACAAAACCTCCAACTCCAAGACCTGTGTGTCCACTTGCACAGCATACAACACAGTCACAGATTTACGAATTTCACTCCCTTTTAAACTATTTGTGCCCTTGATTGTCATCTTCCTATTGGTTAATTGATTTCAGGTTTGATTTCAGGATTACAGGCTTGAGACTTGGCCGTAGCTTCTTAGTGAAGCACGTACGGGTTTGGCGGATAATTGCCCTCCAAGCCCGTAGCTCGTTATTCAAACCCATGAAGGCTTGCATGATAGATGAAGTTAAATATCTTTATTTGCGCATTTGAGAGTAGGGGAATGTTGAGCTATTAATTCTGAAACCAAACATCACTTTCACTTTTAATAAAAGCACAGAATGGCTTTTCGATGCTACGACTTGTAAGTTAGCCCTTTACGGCCCGTAGGTCTATTTTACCCATTTCCGGACTTGACGGAGGCTAATCCCGCAGCCTTTGCGGGTCTGAGGTGCTCCAAGCCCTCAGGACTTTGTCTACGGATATTTGACAAGAATTTGAAAATACAAAAATTACGGATTTGAGTATAGGGGAATGTTGTGCTATTTTTGCTAACACCTACAATCACTTTATAGTCTCCTCAGAGTGCAGGATGGCTTTATTTGGGCTTTATTATGTGCTTAATTGGTGCTAGCGGGACCTGTTTGCTGCAAGTAAGCTGCGGCTCGCTTTTAGCCTTGCAGAGAGGTTTCCCGTAGCAATTGAATAGCAACCGGGGCTTTATTGCGGCAAGGGATAACAAGGCGCCGGCCTCAAGCCTGCCGGAGCCCCCGGCCGGAAGTGAATAGAATAGCCGAATAGCTTGCGGCCGGTCCTTGCGGCCGCTAATAGAATGAGGGCCAAAGTGAGGGATGCAGTTGCGGGGGTGGAGGCCTGCGGGACTTAGCTCCATGACCCCACAAAGGCTTCAATGAGCGTAGGGCTTCAAAAAAACTGCGTCCCACGGAAAAATTGTGGACCTCGCAAAAATTACGAATTCAACAGCTGAACCACGGAACTCCAAAAACTAACAAAAAAAACTATTATGACTCAAATTAACTTACACACATACTCACACACAACACAGGGGAGAACCACGGAGCCTGTGAGTGAGGTTGCAAGGCATATTTGGCGTTTTTTAACGACTGAAAATCACCTAAGCGAAAAAACTAAATGTAACACGACGAAAACGAGGCGAAGGATGTAAAACGAGGCCAAAGTACATAAAAACGAGCCCTACGCACTAAGACTTAACGCAAGACAGTAACACTTAATACATAGGGGGACTGGCTCGCAATGAGGGCCAATGGTGCTTATTGCGAGGCTCCCGATGAGTGCTGAAGGTGCTCAAGCGCAAGGCAGGCCTATAAAGTATACAGAAGGAGAGGCTTGCAATGAGCGCCGAAGGTGATAATTGCAAAGTAGGAAAGAGCGAGAAGGGAGGAGAGGAGGGAGGAGTGGACGGCGAGGAGGGAGAGGAGGAGGAGAGAGAGGAGGAGTGCAGTGGTGGGTGGGGGAAGGGAGGCCCGAGCGTCAGGCACATCGAGAAGAGGGACAGAGGGGAAGGGGCCTGATCCCAGGGCAGGTAATAGTTCGGGGAAGGGACAGGCCCCAGGGACAACTCAGGGAGGCAAGGGTCCCCATCCACAGTCAAGAGGGCAAGAGGCTAGGGGCAAGCACAGGGCTCACAATTATGCGAACCGGAGAATGTGGTCCTCCTCTGTGCCATCCGTGGCTTCCCCGTCATTCTTGCAGGAGGAGGGAAGTGAAGCTTAGGGCTTAGGCTTGGCTGGTGGTAGCGGCAGAGGTTAGGGCAGTAGGCTCAGCGCAAAGGGATGTGAGGTCTGTAAAGCACCACTTCGATGACATCAGGGCGAAGGTGAGGAGGAAGATGGCAAAGAAGGACCAGGGCACCAGGGACCATCTGAGACAGCCGCCCGCCGCTGGAGCTTCAGGCCTGGTGGCCCAGCAGGACTCAGCCTCCATGTCAGGTTAATATGACATACACCAACATGCCACAACATGTGCATCACACACACACTACACATGTACATGATGACCAACAAGGACACTGATATGTCAGCTCCATGGAATTAACAAGGGATAGATGATGCGTCATTAAATCCATGAAGCTGACAAATCACTGTCATTCATGGACATAACAACAGTGACCAAGCGACAGAGAGTAAATTCATTGGTGTGCCCACTGCAGCCGATACAGTTACAGAACGCAGCCAGAATCAAGATAGCGTTAGGAGCCAAGAACGATCAAGACCATAAACCAAAGACCTAGATGTCAGATAGTTATGAATGAACAGTGGTGAACCAAAGGCGGGGCGACGGCTCCATCCAAGCAGGATGTGGGAAGCAAGCCCCTGCCCAGCAGGGGGAGGAGAAAGGAAGAGGATGAGAGGGCCCTGGCTAGGGAGGAGAGGAGGCATCATCTTATGACTGAGAGCTACCTGGCCGGGCTGCTAAAGATAGGACTGGTCCCCAGCCCCACCTCCTCTACCCCGGAGGCATCCCCCAGGTACACAAGCCTCTTCACCACCACCACTTAGCAATCCAAACTAATGTAAATTGATGATTAGCAAAACATAATGGGAGGTCGCCAAATGGGAATGGCTATACATCTTGGCACATGGCCACCAGCAATGGTGTGGGACTTTCCAGGATGGGTGTAGTGGAGATTATCCCTGATGGAGGTGAGTTGGCTGCTGATCCACGTTCCTCTGCACAGCCTCCATGTGTTTTTGCGGCCCCCTCCTGAGAGTAGATTAGTGTGGTGTATGTTCCCCTGGTCCCCTTCACCATTGCTAAGTATTGGTGGTGAAGGGGCTTGTGTACGGCAATGAAGCTGTGAGCTATACCATGTAGGGTCACTCTAGGAGGGTCCCCACCTTAACCCCTGCAGCGGGGTCCAGATCGGGGCCCCACTGCATTAAAAATTTCAATTTTTTCCCCCTGCATGGGTCCTTTAAATAAAACTATTAACCCCTGCCGCAGGGGTACTATAAGTACCTCTCCGGCACCTAAAATTACCCCATCACTCATGGGGTTCAATATAGACCACCATGAGACTGAAATTAACCCCCACAGTCCAATAGGGGTATATATAGACCCCTATAGGACACTACTAACCACTAGGTTAACCCTATAAGTGCCATGAGGGTCCTCTAGGACCCTCATGACAAAAGATGCACATTGCAGGGGTCACCATGGGGACCCCTGCATTATAGGGTTAACGTGTGTACCCTGCAGGGGTCTCGTTCGGACCCCTGCTTTATAGGGTTAATGTTAGGACACTGCAGGTGTCTCGATCGGAACCCTGCATTATACGGATGATGTAGGGACACTGTAGGGACACTGCAGGGGTCATGATCGGGTCACCTGCAGCCAGTGTGGGGCTTAATTGGAGCCACCGCAAGGCCTTCACAGCCCTTGCGACGGCTCCAGGGTTGAAGTTGTGGCGGAGATGGCCACAAGGGAAAGCAGGGCACCGACGCAAGCCGGTCGTTGGTGTCGGCCACAAAGGGAATAGAATACCTAAGTAGCTTGCGGCCATCCCTTGCTGCCATGCAGCACCACTGCCAGCATTTGAATGAGGCCCTAACAGCAATAACAGTTGTGTAGATCATGGACATGGGGCCTTATTCAAATGCGATTTGGCCAATTAAATAGGGGTCAATATAAGCACATAGCATATTTTTTTTTACAAAAGTTTTTAGTTAGTGGACATCTATGAAAAAGCAAGGACTTCACTAACTAAAAACTTCTGTAAAAAATATATGCTCTGTACATATATATTCAAAGTTTTTAAGGTCCAATTGGAGCCTATATGGTCCCACTTTGTGTAATGTGGGTTTTTAAGGTCCGGTTTGGTGGAATGTGGGTTGTTAAGGTCAAGTTGGGGCTTATGCAGACCTGCATGCTATAATGTGGGTTTTTAGGTACTGTTTGGGCCTGTATAGACATGCATGGTATAATTTGGGTTTGTAGGTACTGTTTGGTCCTATATAGACGTGCATGGTATAATGTGGGTTTTTAGGTAATGTTTGGGCCTATATAGTCCCGCTTGGTATTTTAAGATTTTTTAGGTACAGTTTTGGCCTATATAGTCCCACTTGGTATTTTAAGGTTTTAAGGGTCTGGTTGGGGCCTATATGGTCCCGCTTGGTGTAATGTGGGTTTTTAAGGTCTATTAGGGACCTATATAGTCCTGCTTGGTATTTAAAAATTGTTTACGTACGGTTTGGGCCTATATAGTCCCGCTTGTTGTAATGTAGGTTTTTAAGGTCCGTTCGGGCGTATATGGTCCTGCTCGAAGTAATGTGGGTTTTTAAGGTCCGGTTGGGGCCTATATGGTCCTGCTTGGAGTAATGTGGGTTAATAAGGTCCGGTTGGGGCCTATATAGTACCATTTGGTATTTTCAGGTTTCTTAAATACGGTCTGGGCCTATATAGGCTCGCTTGGTATTTTAAGTTTTTTTTTTTATTATATAAACTTTATTGAGAGTAATATGAATGACAACAACAAATAAAACATTTCAGGAGTGAAAGCACATTGAAACTGAACATGAATGCCCTCCAAAATGCGCTACAGATGCTGTTCTAAATTTCCTCAAAGTAACTTGTTTTCAACATTTTTTGTGATTTTTATAATACGCTCCACTCCCCATCAGGCCGCACTACAAAAGCCCCACCTGACCTCCCAAACTACCCTTCCCTAAGGAGTACAGTCTAGTGACCTAATCCAAGGTTCCCAAATTTCCAAGAATGCGTGAAGAGAGTCTAAAAGAATATAAGTCATCCTTTCATTAATGAACAGGCAATTTACTTTAATAATTACTTCTTGAAAATTAATAGATTGGTCTTTCCATCGCATTGCAATGATGTTCTTAGCTGCTAGATAAATCATTTGAGCTAGCCTATTGCCTTTTTTTCCTAATTCCAAATGGTGTATTCCTAGAAGGCATGTTGCTATCAAAGGTGTAATTGGGGTGTTCAATAGTCCTGAGATTAGTGTGTCTGCCCTATCCCAAATCTCAGCCACCCTAGGGCACTGCCACCAGGCGTGGATGAAATCCCCCCTTCCCTGACATCCCCTAAAGCACCTGTCTGAGATTGTTGGAAAAGCCTTGTTCAGTCTAACTGGAGTCATGTATGCTCGGTGTAAAATGTTTAGAGAGGTTTCCAGGAGGCTGAAGTTAATTGAGCCCCTAGAAAGGTTCGAACAAGCCTCTGCCCAAGTTTTTCCCTCCCAACTTTGTTGTAGATCAGACTCCCACTTTATCATGAAGGAGGGCTTCGTAAGATCCGGGGGAGAGTTAAATATGTCATAGAGATTCCCTAAGGTTCCCTTCAAGAGCACCACATTCTTACAGATTGTAGAGAGCCAGGAAGCCATAGGGGGTCCATGTTTCCTCACCACTTCCCCTATCCAAAATCTTATTTTTATAAGGTTGAATAGCTCTCGCTGGGGCACGGTGTAAGCCCTTTTCACCCTGTCTAGTGTTAAGATTCTGTCACTATCCATCCATGTTCCTAATTTGTCCAAGTTGTGCGAGATCCCAAAATGTCTTGATTCTACTGATAAGGAGGGTAAAAGGGTGGGCGATGAGAATACAGAAGTTAGGGGAGATAAGGCGTGGGCTAATTTATGTTCCCGTCTTGCCCGATTCCAGATCTTTAAAGTGAATCTGTTAATAGGGTTACTTATCCGGTCCTCTTAAGTCTCCGAGGGAGGAGCCCATAAAATAATTCCCCAAGTCAGGGGAGCCATTAAAGCGTCCTCGATAAACACCCAGTTTGGTTGGTGAGGGACGGAGTGTGCCAGGGTGATAATGGCAAGCTGTGCCGCTTTGAAATTATTGGAAAAATGTGGGCATGATAAACCGCCCTTGGATTTGTGCCTATACATTAACTTCCTTGCAATCTTTGGAGGTCTGTTCCTCCATATAAATTTAAATACCAGGGATTGGAAACGGGATAGTTCTGCATTGTTTATTTGAATGGGCAAAGTCCTGGCTAGGTAGAGCAGCCTTGGTAAGATGTTCATCTTGACCGTGGCAATCCGGCCATCCAGGAGATGTGACGCTTCGACCAGATGTTCAAGTCCCTCTGTAGTGTTCTGAAAAGGGGAGGGAAGTTAGCTTTATATATTTCTGTTAGTGTACTAGTTAAATTAATTCCCAAGTATTTGATGTGGACCATAGGAAATTATGCGTCAGTTTCAGTTGGTTCAATATATCTGGGGGAATGCCTACACTAAGGGCCTTTGTCTTGTCCTGATTCAGCCTAAGCCCTGACAGGGAGCTATACTGGGTAATCGTTTCCATCAGAGCCTGAATCGAGGAGCCCGGGTTCGTTAGGGTACAAAGGAGGTCATCAGCAAATAAAGAACATTTCACATGCTGATGTCCCACCCGCTCACCACCTATTTTGGAATTTGCTCTGATCGCCTGGGCCAATAGTTTGATTGCTAGTGCGAATAGAAGTGGGGATAGAGGGCAGCCCCGCCTAGTACCACGTTCGATATTGATATAGGCTCTTTGAGAACCAGGCAGTTTTAGGCTGGCTTTGGGTGACGTATAATATGTGCGCAACAGACTGATAAACTGGCCCTTAAACCCAAATCTAGATAATGTGGCGAGCAGGAATGGCCATTCCAGCATATCAAACGCTTTTTCAATGTCCAGGGCTAGAATACACACAGGGGGGCCACCTGATCTAGCCATGTGTATGATGTTTAGAGTCCTCCTGATATTGTCCACGTCTGCCTGAGTGGGATAAAGCCCGACTGATCCTTGTGGATCAGTGCTGGGAGGAAGACCGAGATCCTTTTGGCAAAAAATTTCGCTAGCAGCTTAATGTCTCCATTCAGAAGTGCAATTGGCCGACTGTTTTTAGCCTCTTTAGGGTCCCTACCCTCCTTGGGGAACAATGTCAGGTCAGCATTATTCAGCTCGGGGGGGGGGGGGGGTTGCCTCTCCTCTCAGAATTGAATTAAAAAGATTACATAGGTGAGGGGCTAGTATTTCTTGGAATTTCTTATAGTAACTGTTAGTAAACCCATCCGGGCCAGGTGATTTTCCAAGCTTTAGCTCTTTTATTGTCTCTAGAACTTCCTCTACCGTTACCACGCTGTTTAGGTTCTGCAGGTTCCCTGCAGATACTTGCGGAAGATCAAGAGAATTTAGATAGGATGTAATATATTGTTCTGAGGTCGAGTTATGAGAGGAGTAAAGAGATTGATAAAAGTCCCTAAATGTCTCTTGGATTTCATTCTGGCTGTATGTAATGGTGCCCGTCCCTGTCCTAATTTGCGAGATTCTAGATTGTGCATACCGTGCCTTCAGGCTCCTCGCCAGCAATTTGTTGGGCTTATTCGCCTTCGAGTAAAATAGATGCTGTGTTCTCCTTAGTGCCTTATCAGTCCTAGCCGCTAATATACCTTCAAGTTCCAATCTGGCCCTATCTAGCTGACCCCTAAGAGAGGGGGAGGGAGATAGCTGGTTCTGTTTCTCTAATTGCGCTAAGTTCCTCATGAGATCATTCTCTCGTTGGCTGGCCTTTTTTTTATGATGTGAAGCAATTTTGATGCAAGTCCCCCGTATGTAGGCCTTATGGGCCACCCATACCCAGCCTGACCCCGACTCCCCACCCGCATTGGTTTCAAAGAACGCTTTCAACTCGGCTGCAATTTGCACCTGAACTGCTGGTAAAGCTAATAGGTACTCATTTAACTTCCAGGAGTAGGGCAGATGAGTCTGGGTCCCCAGATCCGCCTCCAGAGAGACTGCTGCATGGTCTGACCAAGTGCACGGATTTATGTTTGCTTCTCTGGAGTGATCAAGTAGCACGGAGTTCACAAGTAGAGCATCAATACGGGAGTAGGTCCAATGGGTTGCGGAATAAAAAGTATATTCTTTCCCCCGCGGGTGGTGCCACCTCCAAGCTTCCACTAGGTCTAAAGAGTGTAGGAGCCTCCTAATCTGCTTGATTTTGTTTGAGTAGAGGTTATGATCGGAGGGTTTGGACCTATCTGTCACTTGATCCAGGACCAAGTTGAGGTCACCCCCTATTATTAGTTGTCCCCAGTTCCCCCCCTCTAGAGCTTTTAAAAATCGTATCAGCGGCTTATGGGGAGCTACAGTGGGCGCATAAAATGATGCTAAAAAGATCAAGGTTCCTTGAACCGTACCTTTATTGATATAAAAGTAACCCTCTCGGTCCACTACTTTCACTTCCAATTGGAACTGGAAATTCCTGTAGTAAGATCGCTACCCCTTCCTTCTTAGATGTTTGGGTTGTATGATAAAATTGGGTGTAGTCTTTACTAAAATAATTAGGGGCTTTATTTTTGGCAACGTGGGTTTCCTGAAGAAAGATGACTGAAGGTCTACATTTTTTGTAATATAGGAAAGCCTTCCTTCTTTTGAAGGGGGAGTTAAACCCCTTCACGTTATGGGTGATTATCGTGACAGGAGCAGTCATGTGTAGTCAAGTGTAATAAGCCTAAGCTCTGCGTGTCCCATCATACCTTTCTGAAGCGGCTGTGAGGAGGGAGCGGGGGGCGGCCCGCCCGGCCTAGGACTGGAAGTAGGCCAGAGTGTGGACCACTATAGCTGCCTGATCTGCTGGAAGCATAAGGGAGAGAGAGTTGGTTAGTTAATTCTAAAGCCAGATGTATCTAACGTAGATTGCAAGCCAGCAGCTCAGGTAGGGGTGTCCTCTGCCCCGCTGAAATGCAATTACACAAGCCATATGAAAGTAATTGGGGTTTAGGTGTTGGCCCTTCGTCCACAAGCAGGAGGGGTGACAGGAGAAGGAGCTGGGGGAGGAGAGAGAGCGATGGCCTAAGTGGAGGGGTATGGGTATACAGTAAAGCAGGGAGAGGATGGGCAAGGCCGACGAAAGTAGAAAATAGTTGAGAAGAGAGAATAAGGAAAGAGTAAAGGGGGAGAGCACTCTCCCTGTTGTGTTACCACTTAGTAGAACTAGTCCTTTTAACCTAGCCTGCATGGCTCCGGGAAGGTCTGACTAGAATCATGGGTCCTCCCGCCGGCGGGGGGGAATTGCTGGGGGGCTAAATAAATGGAGAAAAAAAAACAAAAGCAAACAGAGAACAACCTGGTAACCGACATTTATGTTCTATACAAATAACTTGCATAACTTTAAACCTTCTAGGAAGAGGAGTAACAAGATGATAAAGACTTCCTACTTTTTAAAGCAATAACAGTAGCTAAGGCTATAGCTGGTTAAACCTTCTTATAGGGAGGGGGGGGAAACAGGTTAGTATGAGTCTTTAGCTGGTATGTGTATCCATTCCATGCTTTAAGAGTTCTGTTCTTCTTTGTTTCCAAGAGGGGAAGTGCCCCCGGCTAAGAGGTCGATGCACCCCCTCAGGTGTGGATACTGCTCAAAATCAGCTGAAACAGGGATAGCAAGGCCCCCTCCCAGCCCCCTCAACAGCCTTCTGCTCATCAAAGGTAGGAAAAAAAGTATCTGGGAAAATTTGGAAAGGTTTTTACACCGTCCGAGTGTTCCTACTTTGGTCCCGTCTCTGGGTGAGGGCCCCAGATGCCTGGTCTGGGGTTTTCTTTTGTCTAGTGACTTCTGTCCATTGCCTCTGAGGCAGCTGTGTGGTAAGGGGTGCTGGGGACCCAGTTTCTGGTTCTTCTGATGTTAGCACCAGCCTTTTAAGGAGATCTAGGCACTCCTCCAGAGAGCGAGACGTGTGATGCGCCCCATTGAAGGAGAAGGATAGAGTAAAAGGAAATCCCCATATATATCTGATGCCATGGCGTTGGAGTATCTCCAGGGCCGGCTTCATTAACCTCCGCTTCTGGAGTGTGACGGGGGAGAGGTCCACATAGAATTGTAGATTAAAACCGTCCAGACCAGCAATCGTTGCCATCTTGCGTGTAGTAGTCAGTATTAGATCTCTGGAGTGCTGGCGTAGGAGCCTCACAATGATGTCCTTTGGAAGGTCTTGATTCTTGCTCCCTCCTAGGGCCCTGTGGGCCCGTTCCACCTCCCAGACATGATCCGGGGCTTCTGAAAGGATATTGTCGATGGTGTTATTCTGGTCAGTTGTGCATCAGTGCAAAAGCGTGTTGCCTAATAAAGATATGCAAAGTCCAGTACAGTAGCTGTAGTAGAGAGAGGGCCACAATGCCCAAAGCTTGCAGGGTAATTCCCCTCTTGAGCAGCCTGGCTCTAGTGTGGCAGTCTCTGGGAGCTAGACTGTAATGCTGTGGCTTGTTCTGTGGGACTCTGGCTGGGCAGCCCACCTCTGCCACTCTGGTCCCCCTGGGAATGCTGTTTTTAGGCTGTTAGGGGTGTTAAGGGAGTGTTTTGGTCTGGCAGTGGCCCCTTTACTAGGTCACCCCTGGGGAGCCCCCAACCCTGCCCTGGGGTACTCACTGCTTCTGGGCATTCCTCCTCACGCCAGCCACGTGTAAGGCCAAGATGGCCACCACCCTATTCAGGGGCCCCTCCAGTACTTGTGGCCTCCGGGGCCGGTCCGGACGGGTTTTGTGCTGCACTCCCAGTCCAGGGCCTGCTCAAACCTCCTCCAGGTGAGCCCTGGCAGCGTCTTCACCCTCCAGTGCCTTGGTAGGGCGCTTTTTCGCAGGTGTCACCGGCGATGCGTCCGGAATCGCCCGGGGGGGTTTTGGGGTGCCCCCTCCGCTTCCCCCACCTGCTGTGAGGGTTCTTGAGCCGCTCTAGCTGTGTTTTTGGCCCCTTTTGAGCCCTAACTATGTGTTTGGAGCAGGAGTCCAAGGCATGCACGTCCTGTTCCTCCAAACGCTAGCTCCGCCTCCCTCGTATTTTAAGGTTTTTAACGTCCGGTTGGGGCCTATATGGTCCTGCTTGGTATAATGTGAGTTCATAAGGTCCGGTTGGGGCCTATATAGTACCGCTTGGTATTTTCAGGTTTCTTAGATACGGTCTGGGCCTATATAGGCTCGCTTGGTATTTTAAGGTTTTTAACGTCTGGTTGGGGCCTATATGGTCCTGCTTGGTATAATGTGAGTTCATAAGGTCTGTTTGGGCCTATATAGTCCCACTAGGTATTTTAAGGTTTTTAAGGCCCGGTTGTTGCCTATATAGCCCCCAATTGTTGTAATGTGGGTTTTTAAGGTCCGGTTGGGGCCTATATAGGCTCACTTGGTGTAATGTGGGGTTTTAGGTACTGTTTGGGTCTTTATAGACCAGAATGGAATAATGTGGGTTTTTAGGTACTGTTTGGGCCTGTATAGACTTGCATGGTATATCTTGGGATTTTAGGAATGGTTTGGACCTTTATAGACTTCATGGTATAATGTGGGTTTTTAGGTTTGGTTTGGGTAGACCATCATGGTATAATGTGGGTTTTTAGGTTTGGTTTAGGCCTATATAGACGTACATGGTATAATGTGGGCTTTTAGCTATTGTGTGGGCCTATATAGACGTGCATGGTATAATGTGGATTTTTAGGTATTGTTTGGGCCTATATAGTCCCACTTGGTATATTAATTTTTTTTTAGGTACGGTTTGGCCTATATAGTCTGCTTGTTGTAATGTGGGTTTTTAAGGTCCAGTTGGGGCTTATATGGTCCTGCTCGGAGTAATGTAGGTTTTTAAGTCCCGCTTGGTATTTTAAGTTTTTTTAGGTACGGTTGGGGACTATATGGTCCTGCTTGGTATATTGTGAGTTAATAAGGTCTGGTTTTGGCCTATATAGTCCAGCATGGTATAGTAATGGATATTGGGTACCTATCTAGGTGATAAAAGGGACAGTGGTGGTGGAAGGGATGATGACTTGCATGCTCTGATTTGTTTGCTTGTTTTAGATCACACCCCGGTCCAAGTACTCTGCAGCTGCAGACTTTTTTGGACTGGTTGTTCAATGACCCTGAGAAGGAGAACCAACTGTTGGTGAGTGTCATTGTGTTGTTGAACAGAAGACAGATTTTAATGTTATTATTCATCAGGGTCCTAAGAATCCTTGAATTTATTAACGGAAAAAAACAATGGGTGGAGTCTATTTCAATGGGTGGAGCCAGTATAAGGTCACTGGATGGAGCATATAAAGGTCAAAATTACATAATGGGTGAAGCCCATACAAATGGATGGAGTCTATGAAGGGGCAGGTGCAAGCTGTCGCTCTGCAGCCCCTTCAGCTTGGAAAGTCACCAGCTGCCACTGTCCGGAGCACTTTAAAGACAAATAAAACATCAATACTGTACTTCTAAATAGGGGGAAAGGGATGAAAGACATTAGAATTAATTGCACAACAGTCTCAAACCCGCAAATCGGCAAACAAAAATCATTTATATTTATGTTTCAATTCAATTGAATAGCAACATACGGCCTACATCCTGGGAGTTACAGCCTCCGAATTGAATGAGGCTCTTTGAGTCTGAGGCAGAGCATTATTAATCAGGATAAAAGTCATGTAGTTAATTTGTACATACAAAAAAATAAATGTTAACGCCTCTGCTGAGCCTTGGGGGAATCCATGATACAAAGGGTGAAATTGCGCGTTTACAGGGAGTGCAGAATTATTAGGCAAGTTGTATTTTTGAGGATTAATTTTATTATTGAACAACAACCATGTTCTCAATGAACCCAAAAAACTCATTAATATCAAAGCTGAATATTTTTGGAAGTAGTTTTTAGTTTGTTTTTTAGTTTTAGCTATTTTAGGGGGATATCTGTGTGTGCAGGTGACTATTACTGTGCATAATTATTAGGCAACTTAACAAAAAACAAATATATACCCATTTCAATTATTTATTTTTACCAGTGAAACCAATATAACATCTCAACATTCACAAATATACATTTCTGACATTCAAAAACAAAACAAAAACAAATCAGTGACCAATATAGCCACCTTTCTTTGCAAGGACTCTCAAAAGCCTGCCATCCATGGATTCTGTCAGTGTTTTGATCTGTTCACCATCAACATTGCGTGCAGCAGCAACCACAGCCTCCCAGACACTGTTCAGAGAGGTGTACTGTTTTCCCTCCTTGTAAATCTCACATTTGATGATGGACCACAGGTTCTCAATGGGGTTCAGATCAGGTGAACAAGGAGGCCATGTCATTAGATTTTCTTCTTTTATACCCTTTCTTGCCAGCCACACTGTGGGGTACTTGGACGCGTGTGATGGAGCATTGTCCTGCATGAAAATCATGTTTTTCTTGAAGGATGCAGACTTCTTCCTGTACCACTGCTTGAAGAAGGTGTCTTCCAGGAACTGGCAGTAAGACTGGGAGTTGAGCTTGACTCCATCCTCAACCCGAAAAGGCCCCACAAGCTCATCTTTGATGATACCAGCCCAAACCAGTACTCCACCTCCACCTTGCTGGCGTCTGAGTCGGACTGGAGCTCTCTGCCCTTTACCAATCCAGCCACGGGCCCATCCATCTGGCCCATCAAGACTCACTCTCATTTCATCAGTCCAAAAAACCTTAGAAAAATCAGTCTTGAGATATTTCTTGGCCCAGTCTTGACGTTTCAGCTTGTGTGTCTTGTTCAGTGGTGGTCGTCTTTCAGCCTTTCTTACCTTGGCCATGTCTCTGAGTATTGCACACCTTGTGCTTTTGGGCACTCCAGTGATGTTGCAGCTCTGAAATATGGCCAAACTGGTGGCAAGTGGCATCGTGGCAGCTGCACGCTTGACTTTTCTCAGTTCATGGGCAGTTATTTTGCGCCTTGGTTTTTCCACACGCTTCTTGCGACCCTGTTGACTATTTTGAATGAAACGCTTGATTGTTCGATGATCACGCTTCAGAAGCTTTGCAATTTTAAGAGTGCTGCATCCCTCTGCAAGATATCCCACTATTTTTGACTTTTCTGAGCCTGTCAAGTCCTTCTGAGCCTGTCAAGTCCTTCAACCTATATCAGGTGTGCATAATTATTAGGCAACTTCCTTTCCTTTGGCAAAATGTGACCCATTTTGCCAAAGGAAAGGAAGTTGCCTAATAATTATGCACACCTGATATAGGGTGTTGATGTCATTAGACCACACCCCTTCTCATTACAGAGATGCACATCACCTAATATGCTTAAATGTTAGTAGGCTTTCGAGCCTATACAGCTTGGAGTAAGACAACATGCATAAAGAGGATGATGTGGTCAAAATACTCATTTGCCTAATAATTCTGCACTCCCTGTATAAGGGCATTTATATTTATGAAAGAGATATGGTTGCATTTCCTGAAGCAAAGAGTCTGTTTCTGAGCCAGTGAGAGGAAAGCAGTGTAGTTTCAATTTCAATTTCATCCAATTATCTTATTATTCCACACCTCTCTCTCCACTAATTCAGCTCTGAGGATGGGATGTAGCAAATACAAAATGGATTCCTGTACTATATATAGAGACTTCAAAAATTCAGACTTTTCCAAAAAACGTTTTATGTCCATATCTTACACAGCTGCGGTTTTGTTAGTTTGATACATACTTAGGGCCTCATTCAATTGCTACTTTCTACAAAAAGTAGTAGTATGTGGAGATCGCAAGTTACTTCCCTACTCAATTGCCTGCTACTTGCAGGCTCCGATCGGGTTACTTGCTGTGTGCTACTTTCCCTTACTTAACTCACAATGTCAAGTTACTTCCATCAAAAGCTTTTGATCTTTAACGGCCGCGAGAGTTATGGCCGCAAAAAAAACAAATCTCTATTCAATTGCTCCAAATTACCCTTTCATCAAGCCCGTAAATGGCTAACAACAGGTTACTGGGACCGAGGAGGTCTTGCAAAGGTCTTACTTCAAATCATAGCCTTAATTAAGAAAATGAAAAAACAATCCTGTACTTTTATTAGAAGTGATGTTTGGTCTTAGAATTAATGTGTACATGAGTTTTACGTTAATTTACTATGTCAGATAAGTAACAGAGTCTGGCTAAAAAAGCATTGATAAGTCAAATGATGATTTTTACCAACAATTTTTTTAAATAACTTATCAATAGCTGATTTTGCAACCAGAATTAGTTGCATTGGCTTTTTGTAGTAACAGTGGCAATGTGTAGCATAATCTAACCTTGCAACAGCAACATAGTTCATATTCTTAAAATAATTAATAAGAAGAGATCCTTAAAAGGACCCCCATGGTATGTAAAATAAACCCCTACTACCATGGGGTCCATATGGACCCCCGTTGAACCTACAAATATTGACTAACAATTTTGGCACCCAAATTACTAACACAGGGGTTCAAACTGGGGTAAATTACACCCCATGGGGGTCCAAAAGATTCACCAATAGCCCTACATTTAAAGTAAAATAAAAAAAAGGCCTACATAAAAATAAAAAATAAATTACGTAAAAAATATTACAGCAAAATAAAATAGAAATGAAAATACAGAAATAATTACAACAAATAACTTATAAAAATGAAATATAAAATTAACTCTGTAAGTGAATACATTTCCTACTTACAGAAAATATGGCACAACAGTGACATTACCAAGAACTGGAGCTCCCTCCAAAATTGATGAAAAGACGAGAAGAAAACTGGTCTGGGAGGGTACCAAGAGGCCTACAGCAACATTAAAGGAGCTGCAGGAATATCTGGCTAAAGTACTGGCTGTGTGGTACATGTGACAACAATCTCCCGTATTCTTCATATGTCTGGGCTATGGGGTAGAGTGGCAAGACGAAAGCCTTTTTTTACAAAGAAAAACATCCAAACCAGGCTACATTTTGCAAAAACACATCTGAAGTCTCCCAAAAGCATGTGGGAAAAGGTGTTATGGTTTGATGAAACCAAGGTTGAACTTTTTGGCCATAATTCCAAAAGATATGTTTGGCACAAAGACAGCACTGCACATCACCAAAAGAACACCATACCCACAGTGGAGCATGGTGGTGGCAGCATCATGCTTTGGGGCTGTTTTTCTTCAGCTGGAAGGGTGGCCTTAGTTAAGATAGAGGGAATTATGAACAGTTCCAAATACCAGTCAATATTGGCACAAAATCTTCAGGCTTCTGCTAGAAAGCTGAAAATGAAGAGGAACTTCATTTTTCAGCATGACAACGACCCAAAGCATACATCCAAATCAACAAAGGAATGGCTTCACCAGAAGAAGATTAAAGTATTGGAATGGCCCAGCCAGAGCCCAGACCTGAATCCGATTGAAAATCTGTGGGGTGATCTGAAGAGGGATGTGCACAGGAGATGCCCTCGCAATCTGACAGATTTGGAGTCTTTTTGCAAAGAAGAGTGGGCAAATCTTGCCAAGTCAAAATGTGCCATGCTGATAGACTCATACCCAAAAAGACTGAGTGCTGTAATAAAATCAAAAGGTGCTTCAACAAAGTATTAGTTAAAGGGTGTGCATACTTATGCAACCATATTATTTTATTTTTATATTTTTTCTTCCCTCTACCTAAAAGATTTCAGTTTGTTTTTCAGTTGTACAGTTTATAGGTCACATTAAAGGTGGAAAAAGTTCTGAAATGATTTATCTTTGTCTAATTTTTTTACAGCACAGAAACCTGACATTTTAACAGGGGTGTGTAGACTTTTTATATCCAATGTATATACTGTATATACTATAGTACTTACCATTCTCACTATTCAGAGTGAATCCTCACACCAGCAATTAACAGCTTCCTCACTCCTGTCTTTTACAAACTTTTACAAGTGTCAAAACAGTTTCAAACAGTGGTCCTAGTAGCGGGTCTGTGAACTGCAGCATTTCCATTTTTATGTCAAGGAATATTAAATGAGACATCTTTTAAAGGGAAGGACCCCTAGGTGCCTGTCTAGCCACGTTATAAGAAATTTGACCATGATAATAACCTATAAAAATATCAAAGGATTTAATAAAGTTCAAGAGGGAAATATTTTCAGAAATAGAGGAACATGATTTGAACTTGGAAGGTGTAAGATTTCGGTGTAATATGCAAAAGTACTATTTTGCAGAAAAGGAAAACATAAGTAGGTTAGTTTCCCATCGGAAGTGGTAGTAGTCAACAAACAATTTAAGAAATAGAAGCATGCCTGGGATAAGCTTAATTAAGCCAAGCCTTTCATTGGATACAATGGACACAGAAATTAAATGAAATATACACATATAAATAAATACATAATTGCAAGCAATTGCTAATAAAAACATATGCTGGAGTGTTAAGATAACTGAGCTTTTAATTAAGCATTTTAAGCACCTGATTATTTGCTAGTATTTTTTTCTAAACTGGGTGATAACATGTTGAGTATACTTAGGTCCAGATAGGATAGGACTCGCAAGGGGGTTAAACACCTGATTGTAGCACTGTAAATGCAAATAAAAAATCAATACTGCACTTTAAAGATGGGGAAAGCGATGAAAGACATTAGAATTAATTGCACAACACTCTCAAGCCTGCAAATCTGCATTAAATAATATTTTTTATGGTTTAATTTCTGTGTTATAGCAATCTTGGGAATCAATGAGTTAATGCATATCAGGCCACCCACATGGACTAGAACAGTGTCACCATTTATTTTTATTATTTTGTATATTGCCGGATTGCGAGTCTGATCGCATATTAGACCTCTAAACACTAACTGACGTTTAACCTCCATGTTTACTGACATCATGATGACAGTCTCATTTACTATTGGCTATTTCTAAATCAGTAGTTGCGGCCTTGCTTAATTGATCATGATAACACTCTGAAATGCTACATACAATTGCATGGTTTACAGTTTCGGCTTTCGGCCTTTAAATTCCTGGCTTGTTCAATTGAATCGCTCTGTAATTGTAGCAAATTTCAAGCCGCAAACCTCTGGCCTGTATAACATAGTCTGCGGGCTTGCAGTTAAATAAGGTCCTTATTAGTTGGTATACATATGTATATTGACCATTACTGTCTCAAGGGGATTCAGCTTGAGGATTATAATACTGTAGCTTTTCAGCTATATATATTTATTGTCAAATTACTGTGTGAAATGAATAGAGATTGTCCCCAAATCCATTTTCCTCATATCCTCACAGATTTCTAATCCCTAACCTTCAAGCTCAATTATTTATCTAACACTTCCACTCACATTTTTTTTTAAGTGATAATTCTATTCCTTTATAGGTATACTCTACAGTTCTGATTAGTTACATTGAAAGAAGAGAGAAAGCTGAGCCCAGTGATAGATGACAATGGATATTTTTCTTATTTCAGGTCATTCTGAACCCTCTCAAGCCGCGAATGTCACTCAGCAGGGGAGCACTCAGCATTTCATTTATTTGGGTTATGGCGACATGCTTCTCACTGCCTCATGCTATCTATCAGAAGCTTTTCCAGTATAATTACAGGTGTGTAAAAGACAGTTTCTATCTATCTATCTATCTATCTATATATCTATCTATCTATCTATCTTAGACTGTTACATGCTAAAGTCTGTGACATTATACATATGTATACCATCTGGGCATGATTTATCACCCAATTGTGTCAGTTACTTAATGACCTCAGATAAAAGTAGTTACAGAGAAGGGGTATCCTTTCAATCAATTATGAAAATACCCATATTCGCTGTGCAATTTGGTCAAACTAAATTTATAAAGGCAGTTAACTATATTCAACTATGTAGCAGATCTTCTTTATAGTCATTATGTGCCTTTTCAAATGGAAATCATTATTACACAGGTCACCCCTTTTAAAGTTCTGCTTAAATTTTGTTTTAAAGCCTGGTATAACAAACACTGTTTTTTATTTCTTTAACCTATAGTTAAATCACAGAGCTTTGCTGAGGATTGTATTACCAAGAGATCAATAGTCACTAATTAGCGCTAATGCTCAGTAATTACTACTCACATATGTCTCAGTAAAATGAGGATCATAACTATCTATCGCTCTATCTATCTGTAGGGGAGAGTGAAATGTCCAAGTCTGTGTCATTATACATATTTAAACAATCTGTGCACCCACTTCCCCCTTATCACTCCAGTTAATTAATCACATCAGATGGTGTAGTAATGGTGAAAGAAAATGTACGTTCATTTATTTTAAACTGTGTACTGTTTTTAATGTGATTAATATTTACAAATCCCCTTGTTAATAAGAGTAAATTGCAATGATATTTATTCATATGTGCACTTGTGTTGTATGTGAGAGTGGCTTACATCTATTGATACAAGCTTTCTGCTTCTGGGCACATTGCAAGTAAGGGGGTTGTTGTGAATTTCAATTTTATTCAGATCCAATTTTCTATCAAATACTCCAAAACTCTCCTTCTTGTTTCCTACCTCACCCTTTCCTCCACTGATAGATAAAAAATACCCCCTCATGATTGAGCACTCACGATGTGATGCAATAAAATCAAGATGAAGCTCTCTATTCATAAACTGAGTCTTCTATAGTTTGGTTTTCTCCCCAAATATTTTTATGTCCATGGTCTACACAGCTACTAATGATGTTAGCTTGTTATACACACACCACAAACAAGTGCTATATTTCTTAAATAATTAATTTGTCACAATCTACTGCTTGATTGGGCTTGAAAAGATCTGAGATTAAGTCTACCCAGTAGAATCATGAGTTCCATTTTATCCCTGCTAGCAGGATATGGACCAGTACCAGGAAATTAACCACCAGGAGCACCTTGTAAGCTTACAGAAATGATTAGCAGTGTATATAAACATATCAAATGTGGATTAACAATTTATTTTAATGCAATCTATATTTTGTTAGTTCAATATAGGGGTATATAGATAGTGTATATAATCTTATAAAGTTTGGTTAACAGTCTGTCTGAGAACAGTCTATTATTTGGCTAGTGCAATACTGAAATGATATACAGAGTGTATGCACAATCTGCTGTCTATTCATAACAGTATATATAATATTAATAATTAGCAAGATAACCTGTTACTCTATGAAAACAGTAAATAGCAAAATATGGTATAACAATTTATGTGGCAGTTAGAATATAGAAATATATATTATAGCAATAGGTATCAAAGTTGAACCTGATATTGTAAGTCATTTTTTTTTTTTTTTTTTTAAGTTTTTTATTAGGTAACCAAATAAACAGGAAATTGACATAAGAGCCAAGTAACAAGTTTGGCGCTATTGAAGTACAGTCTTACCAGATTAAGGGGAAAAAGAAAAAGGTTAACATTACATTGCACCATAGGAAAATACCATATAGTAGTCAAAATAAGAATAAACAAAAAGATCTATCCCCACTTGTGGGAAGGTCTAAGTGGAACCAGGTTTCCTAAAGTTTTCCAATTTTCTATGGAAAAAGATTACCATAGAAAAATCAGATTAGTAGGCTCATTGTAGCAAAACAAACATCCAGAGCCTAAGTAAAAACAAAACAAAACAAACTATGTTGTATAGACATAACTCTAAAGGAGTTGAACACTTTCAAAAAAGAAAAATACACTGTTGAATACACAACAAATTTAAATTCAAAAACAGATTTTTGTCTCAAAAGTGTTTAAGTATAAGTCCTGTAGGTCACCTGCTCTGCTCCATCACCCGTCCTGCCTCCTCCAGTCCTCGGTCTGCGTCTCCAGTGTATAGCGGGGCTATAAGGAGAATGGATCCAGGGATTCCAGATCTGGAAAAATATAGGCATGCAGTCCTCCATTAAGTGGGTTAGCCTTTCATTTACAGCAATGTAATTCATCTTACTGATGACTGATTGTAAAGTAAGATTGGGAGATTTCCATTGTCTGGCTATGTGGCTCTTTGTAGCTAGCATTAAGTACTGGAGGAGTCTATTCTGGTATTTTGATAGTAAAGAGACAGAGTCTCCTAAAAGGCCTATGTCTGCCTTAGCCATGACAGGCATGCCAAGTATGACTGAGGCTAGATGGAAAACCTTGTTTCAAAGATGCTGAACCTGGGGACATGACCACCAAGTGTTGAAAAAGGTTCCAGGGATCTGACAAGCTCTAAAGCAGTTGGGATTAGGGGAGCGCTTCCATCTAAATAGATTATCCGGGGTGATATATATCCTATGAAGAACTTTAATAGAGGTGTCCAAAATATTACTACTGAAATATCCCCTGGTTAGGTTTCGCAAAGGACTTTTGCTAAGTCTCCATATCCCACTTGCAATGTATGTCTTCTTCCCATCTCTGTATATATTTTGAGAGGGGGTTAGTGTAAGGAGAGTTGAAAGTATCATATAGAATACCCACAATACCTTTAGTAAGAGGAGCAGACAGGCATAACCTAGTAAACCAATTTGAGGTCGTTTTTTCTAACGCATGATCTAATGTGGAGAGAAAGTATTTAAATCTGCAAAATGTATAATGTTCCTGAATGGGGATATTGAATTCTTCTTTTAATTGAGTGTATGTTAAGGTAGTATTATCTCTATACCAGTTCACTGTCAGTAGGTTATGGGATTTCCACCATAGTAAAGAGGCTGTAGGGAGAGTATCCGGGAATCTGGGATTGGGTATTATGGGGGTAGGAGTAGGATACCTCGGGATCAGCTGAAATTTACGGACAGCCCATGACCAAATAGATAAGGATTGCTTTATATACGGGCTGTCCAATTTGCCCAAGCATGTCAGTGGGTTTGGGATCCAAGGGATGGAATCCCACGTATATGGGGCCATCATAAAGTTCTCAATAAATATCCAAAGGGGTTGGTGAGTAGGAGAATGCGCAATTGGGATAAAGGCCAATTGTGCCGCTTTAAAATATAATTTCAAATTAGGGCAGGAAAGACCTCCTTTCGATTTATGGATAAACATAGTCGATTTAGAGATACGTTGTGATTTATTCTGCCATATAAATAAAAAATTGAGTTGAACAGCTAGAGCAAAGAGCAAAGGGGATAAAGGGCAGCGCTGTCTGGTCTCCCTTTGAATAGTAAATGAAGCCCTGGCTTCACCAGGATGTTTGAAGACTGCTTGAGGGGATTTATAATAACTATTAATCAAGTTCATAAAATGTCCTGTAAGGCCAAATCTCGTCAACACAGCTCTTAAATAGGGCCATTCTAGAGAGTCAAAGGCCTTCTCCGTATCTAGGGCTAGAAGGCATAAAGGAGTACAGTGTTTACCCGCCCAGTGCATGGTATCCAGAATCCGCCTAATATAATCCCCTGCTTGCCTAAAGGGGATGAAACCCACTTGATCTTTATAGATTAGTGAGGGTAGAAAGTTAGAGATTCTATCGGCCATCAATTTATATTTAAGTATTTTGATATCCCCATTTAGTAACGATATAGGCCTATAGTTTTCAACTTCTAGTGGATCTCGGCCCTTTTTTGGAAAAAAGACAATGTTCGCCTGGTTCAGTTCAGGTGGGATACTAGGACCGTCTAAGATTGCATTAAATAAGGTCACCAAATGGGGAGCCAAAATTTCAGCGTATTTCTTGTAGTACAGGTTAGAAAATCCGTCCGGACCTGGGGCTTTACCTAATTTCAGTTTTTTTAATTGTCTCCAAAACTTCCTCCACAGTAATTAAAGAGTTCAAACCATCTCTACCTTGAGCCGAGATATGTGGGAGATCGTAGGACTCTAGAAAGGTGGAGAATTGATTGGTATACTGCTTCTGTGGGGAAGAATAGAGCTTTTGAAGAAAGGTAGTGAAGGTTTCTTTAATTTCATTTGAGCTATAAGTGATGTTCCCAGAAAGGTTTTTGATCTTGACATTTTTGGAATGGGTCAGTTTCCCTCTTAATTTTCTAGCAAGTAGAGAATCCGGTTTGTTAGCTTTTGTGTAAGATTTATAGGCCCGTCTATCTCAAGGCTTTTTCAGTTTGCGCCGAAAGTATCAAATCCAATTCTGCCCATAAGAGGTCTATTTGTTTACAGAGTTGAGTTGAGCGATTAAACTGGTTAGATTTTTCTAAAGCTAAAAGTGATGCTCTAATCTCAATTTCCATTCTTTTTTGTTGTCTCTTGTGGGTAGCAGAGAGTTTAATGCTGGAGCCCCTAATAAAGGCTTTGTGTGCTGCCCAGACCCACCCTATATCCGCGCTTGGAGTCAAGTTATCTGAGAAAAAGTGGCTGAGATTTGAGGCTTCCATGTATAAGGGGGTTTGTACACAATGCCAAAGTCTAGGGACATGTGGACCACAGAGTGGTCGGACCAGGGACAGGGACGTATTTCAGAGGCAACTAAGCCATCCGACAAAGATGAATCCATTAGCAATGTATCTATTCTGGAATATGAGCCATGCACTGGGGAGTAAAACGTGTACTCCCTTTCTCCCTGATGTTTCAGCCTCCACGCATCTAGCAGATGAAGCTCCTCAAGAGATCTATGGATTTGTTTAAGTTTATTGGAAAACCTATCCCCCTGAGACTTAGAGGACCTATCCATAGTGGGGTCTAGAGCTAAGTTGATATTCCCCCCTAGAATGATTTTGGCTGTCTCTATAGATTTGAGATGAGCAAGTAGTTTAATGAGGGTATTATGCGTGGTGGTAGTGGGGGAGTACAGAGCTATGAGAGAGATCCTAGTATTCAGAAGGGAGCCTGTTAGTATAATATAATTGCCCTTCAGGTCTATCTTTTTACTTTCCACAGTGAAAGGGAAATCTTTATGAATCCGTATAGCCACACCTGCCTTCTTAGTGGGACATGATGAGGTTATGAAGTAGGGGTATGATTTGTGTAAGTAAGAGGGGTTATTCCTTTAGCAAAATGAGTTTCCTGCATAAAAATGGTCAGAGTGATTTATACGAGATAAACGCTTTTAAATGGGGAATTAAACCCTTTAACATTGTGTGTGAGAAAGGCGAAGGAAGTGTCAGTCATTGTACCTGTGGGGGTAATGAATACTCAGGGAGATGTTGAGACCGCATTTCCAGGCCAGAAGTGCTAAACCCAAGGCAGCTGAGGACCAGAGGCGCAGGAGGAGCGAAGGACCGGAACCAGGCAACCCAGGATACAGGGGAGAATTGGAGACAAAAAGAACAGTTTAAAACATTAAGAAAATATCCAAAAACATTTTAGCAAACAAGTAAAAAACAACAACAGTATAGTGGGGGTATTACCTCACTAAACAATATAAGGCACACAAAGTACCGAGGGCAAGGGGGGGATCTCCCCAGCCTTGAAAGCCCAACTAGGGCGAGTCCAAGCGTGTATTTAAGTTAAATTAATGGCCCGGAACGGGCCCGACCAGTATTTGCAGACTGTCGGATAGTGGGATTCTTGGGTCTAAGATTGGAATTAAATTGAGGGGCCTGAGGGACCCCGTACAAGAACTGCACCATGTCGGGGGAGGGGCAGGGGTGAGTGAAGACTAGGACAAAGGCCTTTCTAGGGAGGTTAATGGATCTACAGCAGATCTAAATTATATTGAGTGATCCAAATGGGCTTGATCTTGCCTTGTAAAATATCAGGGGAATGGGAAGAAGGCTAAAGCCCTTCCTAAAGCATTTTGTGGATGCATTTTAGGCTCTGGCTCCTAGTAATAACAAGTATAGGGGACATACTAGACCAGGTCCAAAGGAGAGATCACCTAGTTTAAATAAGAGAACAAAGCAATATAAAACTCTGATGTAGCATGGGTAAATATATAAGAGTTCAGCATATCCTACTAGGAAGTGCAAACCTATGGTAATGACTCTGGAAAGTAAGTCTTAAGTAGTCTTTGATGAGTAGCAGGGAAAGCGTTCAACAATTCAGACTTTCGTGGGTGAGGAACGGGGAACCTGGTTACTAGGATTGTCCAGCAAGGGTTTAGAAAAGAGCGTTGAACGGTTTGGTGTGGCCTCTATCTATGACGGCTTCCGGGGTCGCTTGGGCTTCGGAGCTGTCAACCATTGCGTAGTTGGACGTTGAGAAGGCAGCATATTTGAAGGTTCCACAGAGCTAGGGTCCGGAGAGTTTGAAGGTTCTGACAATCCAGAGTCTGGAGCTGGTTGGAGATGAGTCAGGTAAGCCATACATTCTTCCAGTGAGTAAGCTGTAGAAGCAGATGAGCCCACTTGGAAGGAGAGGCTGAAGGGGAACCCCATCTATATCTAATTTTGTTGTGGATGAGAATTGCAATTGCGGTCTTCATAAGTTTACGCTTCCAGAGCGTAGATGGTGATAAATCTGCATAAATTTGCAGAATGGAGCCATCTGGGCCCACAATGGAGGAGGACTTTCTGGCTTCCTGAAGGAGAAGGTCTCTAGCATTCTGGCGAAGAAAGCGGACCAAAACGTATTTCGGTTGATCAGAATTTGGAGGACCACCCAAGGCTCTATGGGCTCTCTCGATCTCCCAAGCTGACTCTGGGTGTGTCGGTAAGATAGACTGAATAGTGGTTTGCAGGTATGGTAAAAGATTAGTTACAGCTTTAGGTATGCCGCAGAAGCGAACATTGAAAAGCCTTGAGCGGTTCTCTAGATCTTCTAGTTTGGCTTCAAGGGTGGAAATTTGCAATGAGTGCTGGTCAATCACTTGCCTATCAGAAGATTGTGTCTCAATGATTTGATCTGTTAGATTTTCCAGGTGGTTGGTGCGTTGACCCAGGTCCTGGATCTCCTTTTTGATTTCTTTGACCGCCGTGTATAGGCAAGCTTGCAAGGCATCTAATTTTGCCACTGTTGCATCTGTCAAGTCTACATGTGGATGGCAATCAGGGGCATCTTCTATGTCCGAACTGTCAGAAGAGGTGGGATCTGGCCGAGGAGATAGAGCAGGTGGAGGAGCTTGTGATGGAAAGTGATCCTTAATTCCTCTGGATTGTTGATTTTTTTTTTTGTTAGATTTCCCCATGATGTATAGGAAGATAGTATTTTTGGCGGACAAAGCTGTGGAAAGAAAATGCGAGAGGGCACTGTTTAGGTTGACAAACAGGAAGCACAGAAATAGGCCTTCTTTCTGTTATCAAGTAGGAATTATATCCACAAGGCCCCCATGTTATATCACACAGGTAGGCCGGGTTCCCTCAGGTACAGAGACTAAGTTTTCAGCTGTTAGATTAGGATCATATCCAAGAGGTCTCCAGTCTGGTCATATCAAGTCATTGGGCCCGGAGCTTTCAGGTACACAAATAGCGCTATTCAGACATTATGATAAGAAGTCTTGGCTGATAATAGAGTGTGGCGAGCAAAAAATCTTGTCCCATGAGGTAGCTGAGAGGAGCCAGTAATGATATGGAGTACAGGGATGGTTAGCTGGAAGGCCTTATCACTTTTCCTGTTTTTTTTTCTTTTATTTTAGTTTAGGGTGACGATTTCCTGCTGCGTTTTGTCCCTTAAAGTGACTTAAGAAATGAGTCTGGTGTACTCTTGTGCTCTTTTACCAGCTTAGTGTGTATAAAAGAGTGTAGTAAGCTGTGTTAGCTCCTGGTGGAAGTAAATTTGTAGATCTTACAGTATTCATCCCATAGAGTTCTCAATCAGTGTTGTATAGAGCTGTAATTATTTTGTCTGTAAGTTAAATTTAAGTATTGGCAAGCTATTATTTGGTTACATTTCATTTGATTTGGTCAATTCAATCAATAATGATGTAAAACTGTTTTGTTGATTGTGTGATACAAGACTATATATGTTGAGTATTGCTCAGTATGGTTTGCTGTATGTGTTTTTTATAATTGGTTTTGTAACAAAGTTAAATGGTTATATTATTGAATAAAGTCAGTCAGAATATTGTAGGGAATATGGCACAGATTGAAATATATTGATTAACACCTACAGTCCGGAATGAATGTGCTAATTAGTCTTTGTTCTGTGACCACCCTCAAAAAGGTAACAGAAGGATTGTTCTAATTTAATAAGTTTACCTCCATTACAAATCAGAAAGTTATACAAGTTTATACATACCATGTATAGGATTTCAGGGTAACACCTGACTCATTTTAGGATCCCTTCTCAAGATAGTCTGAAGTAATCCTTTTTGTGTTATTGATAGAATAAAATTTGGATAAATACATATATAGTCAGATATCTTAGAGAAGATATGAAGAGGGCATAGGTTTATGCCAAATAATCACTGTCAGAGGTGTTCACAGACAGGTCTGTCAGGACAGATCGAAAAAGCCAGACAGAAAAGCAGGAAAAGACCAGCAAGAAACCAGGAAAGACCAGAAAAAAGAGACAAGCAGGAAAGACAATAGTACAGAAGAAGGAAAAGGCCACAATCCTCCTCTCTGCCCATTAGATAAACTATCTCTTCCTCATCGTCACAAGGTTGGTTTCCAACAATCAAAGATAGTATCCTCCCTGTTCGCATGTATAGGTATAATTAGAATGCATATGCATAATATTGTGTGTATATCTGTATCTGCCTGCTTGAGAGTGCTCTAGTTACATGTATTAAAATGGATTATTATTAATATATGTGACCCCTGTCCCAGATCGTGCCTGCCAAGTATTTTTGGTTAGAGACTAGGCCATTGTGCGCTTAATCTTAACACCTGCTTGATAATGTTATTTAGAACAATGTGGTAGTGAGGAGAGATGTGTATATCTTATCACGCATTATCGAATTGAAGGTCTCTGCTATGTCTTTTGAATTGGCTTGAGTCTTGTTTGCTAGAACATGCTTATCAGACTCAGAAGTTTATTTTATAACTTTATTTTATAAAAAACTTATTTTCTGAAAAAGAAGAATGGTTAACTCTTCATATGTTAAAAAGGTATACTATAAGTGTATGTGTATACATCAAAACCAACAGACGATCACATAATGTAGGCATTAGAAGTATGTGGTATTCTTTTTACCCTCAAACCCCACGACAGGTTTTTTTTTCTGAAATAACACTATGCTCCAGCTATTATTAAACAACTAGCCACTTGCCCGTCAAAAATAACGGGAATAAAATTTTAAGGCTGGGAATGCTGTACCTTCAGCACTCATCGCAAGCCCAGTGCTGAGCGCCTTCGGCGTTCATCGCGTGGCTCGCAATGAGCACCTTCGGCGCTCATTGTGAGCCTCTCCCCCGTCTACTGTACAATTGTAAGGCTAGCAATGCTGTTTGCCACAGAATGCGAAGGCTGTGGGCCCAATGATGGTTTCAGTCCTAAGTCGTTCGGGTCGTAAGTTCCATGTGCCTCAACTGCTCACCTCGGTTCACGAGGCCCGCAGTGCAAGAGCACCTTTGACGCTCATTGCAGCCCAAGTCCTGCATACCCCAACTGCTCGCCTAGCTTCGCGAGGCTCGCAGTGCAATGAGCTCCTTTGGCCTAAGTCCTGCATGGTCAACAGCTCGCCTCGCTTCGCAACAGGGCTCACAAAGCATGACAAACCCGCAAACATGACCAACGTTCTGTGGAGAGATGCAAAAAACATAATTTTAACTTGCCTTTTCATCTACAGATCTTAATCTCAGGTTCAAACTACTGATTACATTGTCTTTAAATTATCCAGTACATATTTAATACATTTGGGTTGCAATCAAAAAAGAAAGTATCTTTGGTTAGGACATAAGTATAGAACTATGTTCTTTCTTTGGATGCTAAAATGTCCATGCTCTGTTTGGTGCTATCTGAACTGATGGAAGGCTACCTAGGTCTGCTGTCTATTCCAGCCAGTGAGGTGTGCACGGGCAGAGAGTTGCCCGGTTTTGTCACACATAAAAGTAATACATTTGAGATTGTATTAACTTTTAATGACTTAAAACATTTTGATTATTTTCAAGTGTACTGTAGTTCTTAAAAATAAGCTATCTTCATTTTTTGACCCATTAAACAATACATGCACTCGATTTTCTCACTTCCTTCTATGTCCAAGATACTCAGCTTTCGGGACACACCATATGAATAAAGTACATATATTAGTATTTGTAGAGCATAAGCTGATTGTTTAAAGCTAAAGTACAACATAGGTTACATTTAAGCATATATTTGAAGACACCATAACTAAAACAAGCAATTGATATTGGTACAGAAGGATATGAGGATTATTTAAAGGACCTCTGTACTATGAAAAACAATGTCTGTTAAAATGAAAGAGCATGCTTAAGTATACTTCATTATAATGTTTATAATTCCACCAGTTATACTTTAAAGCTCTTACTTTTATAGGTTTCTGTCTGACACATTGTACTACTTGTGCACATTTTACATAATTCGGGACAGGTTCGCTGTATCAAACTTCCTGATGTGTTTTCTGGTGTTTAACTGGTTAGATCAGACCAGTCAGACACTAGAACACAGCAGGAAGTCTGTTAGAGCTGTCCCGCCCCTAATTATACAAAAGGGGCTGAGCAAAGTGTCACAGTGCATCAGGCAGAAATCTATGAAAGTAAGAGCTTTAAGCTATAACTACTAGCATTACAAAATTGAAACATTATAAATCTAATATAATTAGGCATGTATTTTCATTTTAGCCATTATTGCTATAGTACAATGGTCCTTTAAAAGGTAAGTGGGGATGCACTCATCACCCATTTTTATTATAATATGGAATATAGAAATACTCTGCTTTCCTTCACTATAAAAACTGTACATATAAAATATAAGTTTCTAATATGTGAGTCCTAAGCAATTACTGATAATTAGTTTTACTCTTATTCTTCACAAGTGTCTTTCTCCCAGTTATTCTAGAACAAATATCAAAGGTAAAAACACTTGAATGCAAGAACAGTCATCTTTATGTAGTACTAATTATTACTGGAGTTCAACTTGAATCTTTTTTTTCCCCTCCAAATTGTGAGAAAAAAACGGAAGATAAATGGATCAACTCAAGATTTTTTTTTTCACTAGTAAAGGAATAGCCTGTATCTAAGAAGGTCTATAAAGGATGAACTTTAAATATTGCACCCTCATCGCCCCTACTTGCCAAGACCCTTAAAACATTTATTATTTGCATTGTACTTCTTGCAATCTTTGCTCTTTTGAGGCAAAGTAAGCACTTGCATTTCCAGTAAAAAAAAATGTGTCATTTTTCTGCACACATAGAAAGATAGAGCACTCTGGTTGTGATGTGAAAAGGGGTAATAAGGGGATGAGCAAATTACTGCGTACTTTTATCACTTTCTTGTTTTGTACCATAATTGCTATTTCTTTGTTAGAATGCTGTGTAATATTTGTACTTCATAGAGAAGGGATATAATATTCCCGAATTTAACAATATATAAAATTTTCATCAATATGATTTTGTTTTAATTAATAAAATGTAAAAATATGCACACTAATAATATGATACATAACATAATATATATAAGCATATTTACTGCTAAATTAAAACAGGTGTAAAATGACTGCTTTTCATCTAAAAACTATATTATTTATCTACCTGTTGGAGATAACCCTTTCCTCACCTCTGCCTTCTCTGGCGTTCATCTCTCTCATCCCTCCCTTTCACCTGAATTCACCAAAATCAATGCACTCTTTTCTCATATCGTATCATCTCTTTCCATAAACCCTTTTACGTCTACTACTGTCTAAATTTGCAGTCTCTAGTGATACATGCCCTTTGTGCTTTTAAGCTGGTGTGAGAAGAAGGCAAAACAGAATTTCTGTAAAAATGATTTATCATGATATAGTGAATTGCTAAAGATAACAGATTAAGCAATAATCAATGTAATGTGGTAATATGGTACCAATATACAAGCCATTGCCAAGTCTGAACTGGCCAACAAATTTGGCTTAAATTCGTGTGCAACCTCAATCCTATACGTCCTGGCTGTCCCGCCGTGCTGTGAGTTTTTTATTTTTTATTTTGTACGTTTTACGATTTTTCGACCATTAACTTCGTATTTTTGCGATCTCGTATTTTTTTTTTCTAAGTCCTGCATTCCTCAACTGCTTGCAGCCTAAGGCAATCCAGCGTATCCTAACTGCTTGAAGGCTAAGTCCCGCGTACTTCAATGCCTCAACTGCTCGCCTCGCTTGCTAGGCTCGCAGGAGCGCCTTCGGCGCTCATTTCAGCTAAGTCCTGCATTTTTCAATGCCTCAACGGCTCGCCTCGCTTCGCAAGGCTTGCAGGAGCGCTTTCGGCCCTCATTTCTGCCTAAGTCCCGCACGTTTCAATGCCTCCACTGCTCGCCTTGCTTCGCTCCGAGTTTTAATGCTTCAACTGCTCACCTCGATACGTGAGGCTCGCAGCCGACCTTTGGCGCTCATCGGCTAAGTGCCCCGAGCTCGGAAAACTTCTGTGGCTTAATGGCTCACCTCACTACTCGAGGCTCACAAGCGTGATGACGAATCGCAGTTTGACAATTATAATAGGTGATGTGACTAATGATAGATGAATATTTAATATGTCAGACTCTTCTTGAGAACCAGCAAATAATATCTCAGGAACCCATACATTGGAAGCACACCGTGCACTGGACTGAGCAAACACTGAAACAAACATTGCAGAGCGGACTTGATCAAACACATGGACACATACAGATGCAAACACAAGGTCAGCAGTCCTCAGTTGTTGAATGAATACACCATAACTGTTTGCTCTATGGTCATGATAACCTACTCATAGCTCAATTATGCTCTTTTAGCTCAATTATGCCTTTCACATACAAGTTAGATTAGGCTGAGCATACACTGGATCTACACGCTGCATAGTGGACATACTGTATATTGAGTGGATTGCACACACTCAGTTTTGTCATGTAACCCCTATAGATCTCCGTTCAGTATGTGTTCCATGTCACACTCTGTCTACTGACCCTATTGCCTGCCTATCCTGACATCCAGGGAGAGATTTACCAGGGGCAAAGAGCTCAATCAGGAGCCTGTCCCCTGAAGTAAGGATCATCTGGTCAGCCGGCCTATTATAGAGACCCATAGGATAATGGCTAACCTCTCCCTACAAAGCAGTGGTTAGCTATTTCCCTGCCACAAAGAAAACTTGCACCTAAACCTTCCTGTCACTGTAACACATGTACTAAAGGGTTGTAAAACCTCGACATTCCTGTTATCCTTTGACACATAGGTTCCAAAATTTAAAATGTTCTTACTTGAGGAAAACACAGACATTTTGATGCTATCTATTTATTTTTGACCAAATAGAGCCACAGAGAGTCTGACATGACTGATCGACTAATCAACAACAAATTTTGTGGGTCTGGCATAAGATTAGAAATTGTGTAAAATGTCTTAAATATTAAAAGGATCAGTGGTCGAAAGTATGGGCTCCATGTAAATCAAGTGCTCTAAGTTAGGAAACTGTCATAAATTGGCTGCTGGAGCTTTTTTTCCCAAGTTCTTGTTATTGCTTGATCATTCAGTTGTGTTCAACTCTCTGTGACTATATGGACCGCAGCATGCCAGGTACTTCTCTCAGTCACTGCCCCTCTGAGCTCCATCAAGTTCATGTCCATTTCTCAGTGACCTCATTTCTCCATCTCTGCCTCTGTCATCTCCTTCTTTTTATGTCTTCAATCTTTCTCTAGGTAATCCTGCCATCTCATGATACGGGACAAATATTATAGCTTCAGCCTCATGATCATACCTTCTAGTGAACAGTTTGTCTTCATTTCCTAAAGACAAAAAGAAAAAAGACAGGACAAGTATCCTTTTAAGGTTAAAGTGCACACCCTCTGCCCAAATAACAATATAGAGCAGTAAAATATAAAACTTAACAATTATTAGTATAATTAAAACTTCTAGTTTTAAAATCCTGAAATTCTGACGAGATTATAAGAGTAGGATAATGTATAATTCTGAGGACTGACTTATATATTGACTGAGATTTAGGAGTGGGCCCTATATACCCTCCTATTCAAAGTGATACATCCTTAAAACAAAGTGATATATATAGTTCAATGTAATATTGTAAAGTGGCAAGAACATAAATCTAAATACCAGACTTATATATTGCACTTATATATTGCACTTAAATAAAGTGTCTAGTGCTATTGATAGTTGAATAAGTTTAAGCTTATAATAAGTAATTATTATTTGTGTAAATTGCACTATTATATAGGTAAAGTGCTGGTGCTAAGTGCTAAGTGTGAGGGTATAGGGATCTATACACAATCATGCTTTATAAGTATGAGTCCACAACTAAAATAGTAATATTACTATTCATTTATCAATTTATATCCTCTAGTAGCACCCCTTTTTTCTCCGCCTATTTTTCTATTTTTTGTACTTGTCTTCATTTCCTAAAGTACTAATTTATTGGATCTTCTTGAAGTCCAAGGGACTCTAAGCAGTCTTCTCCAACACCACAATTTAAAGGCGTCAATTCAAAGGCGCTCAGCCTTCTTTATGGTCCAGCTCTTGCATCTGTATGTTACTACTGGGAATACCATAGTCGTACTATGCAGACCTTTGTTGATAGTTTAATATCTTTACTTTTTACTGGCTTGTCCAAGCTTGCCATAGCTTTCCCCCCCCTAGAAGGAAACACCTTTTAATTTCATGACAACAGCCACCACCAGCAAAGATCTTTAATCCCCGGAAAATTAATTCTGTCACTGCCTCCACTTCTTCCTCATCTATTTGACAGGATGTGAGATTACTGTTTGCTATGATCTTCGTCTTTTTAACATTGAGCAGCAGGCCAACTATTGCATTCTTTTCTTTTACCCTCATCAATAGGTCATTTAGTTCCTCTTCACTTTCAGCCATCAAGGTAATATCATCAGAGTATCTGAGGTTGTTGATATTTCTTCGAGCAATATTGATTCCAGCTTTGGATTCATCCAGTTGAAGCTTTACGCATGATGTAAGTTAAATTAATATGATGACAATATACAACCATGTTGCACTCCTTTTCCGATCTTGAACAATCTGTTGTCCCATAGTCTGTTCTGACCGTCGCTTCTTGGTCAGCATACAGATTCTTTAGGAGGAGGTTGTGATGATCTGGTACTCCCATCTCTTTAAGAACATGCCACAATTTTTTGTGATCCACCCAGTTAGGACTTTAGAATAGTCTATGAAGCAGAAGCATATGCTTTTCGGGAACTCTCTTTCTTTATCTATTACCCAGCGGACATTGGCAATTTGATCTCTTGTGCCTCTTCCTCTGTGGAACCCGGCTTGCACATCTGGTAGCTCCTGGTGCATATATTGTTGGAGTTGAGCTTGTAGAATCTTAAGCATCACCTTGCTGGCATGTGAAATGAGTGCAATTGTTCGATAATTGGAGCACTCTTTGGCACTGCTTTTTTTGGGATTGTGATGTTGACTGACCTTTTCCAGTCTATTGGCCATTGTTGAGTGTTCCAAATGTGTTGGCATAAGGCAAGTAACACTTTCACAGCATCATCCTGTAACATTTTGAATAGTTCAATTGGGATTCCATCACCTACTGCAGCCTTATTATCAGCAAGACATCTTAGGGCCCATCTCACTTTGCTCTCCAAGATGTCTGGCTCCAGCTCATCGGACAAACTATTGAGGTCATAACTGCTGTTAAGATCCTTACTATATATTCCTGCCACCTCTTCTTTATCTGATCTTCTTCTGTTAAGTCCCTACCATTTTTGTCTTTTATCATTCCCACTTTGGCATGAAAGTTGCGTTTAAGGTTCCCAATTTTCTTGAAAGGATTTCTTGATTTACCCATTCTGTTATATTCTTCGATCTCTTTACGCTCATTGTAGAATGTCTCCTTGTCTCTTCTTCCAGTCCTCTGGAATTCTGCATTCAGTTAAACAAAGCTTTTCCTATCTCCACTACCTTTCGCTTTCCTTCTTTCCTGAGCTACTTTCAAAGCCTCATCAGATAGACAATTTGACTTCTTATTTTTATTTCTTTTCGGGATCTTCTTTGTTGCTGTTTCCTGGTTAATGTTGCAAACTTCGGTCCAAGGTTCTTCAGGGGCCATATCTTCAATGTCTGGTCCATTAAATCTATTCTTTACCTCCACTGCATATTCACAAAGGATATTATTTATTTCATATCTACTTGGTTTGTTGATTTTCCCTCTTTTCTTCAGTTTAATTTTGAACTATGCAGTCAGCCCAAGGTCTTGTTTTTGCTGATTGTATAGAGCTCCTCCACCTGTGGCTGCAAAGTATATAGTTAATTACATTTCTATGCTGTCCATCTGGTGATGTCCATGTGTAGAGTGGTGTTGAAGGTTGTTGGAAGAGGGTGTTTGCTACGACTAGAGAATTAGCTTGCCAAAATTCTACTAATCTCTGACCTACTTTATTTTGTACTCCAAGACCGAACTTGCCATTTATTCCAGGTGTCTTTTGGTTCGCTACTTTAGCATCCCAATCTCCTATGATGAGAGTACATCTTTTATTGGTGTTTAAAACTATGACTTGTTGAATGTCTTCATAGAAATGGACAACTTCAGCCTATTCAGTATTCATGATTTGTAGCATAGACTTGGATCACTGTGATTTTAAATGTCTTGCCTTGCATTCAAATTGAAATCATTCTGTCATTTATTGGGTTGTACCCGAGCACTGCTTTGGCCACTCTTTGATTGACTAGGACAGCTACTCCATTTCTTCTGCTGGATTCTTGACCACAGTAGAAGATCTGGTGATTGTCTAATTTGAAATGTCCAATTCCAGTTCAATTAAGTTCACTAATTCCCAGGATATCAATGTTTAACCTTGTCATCCCATTCTTGACCACATCTAGTTTGCTTTGGTTCATAGTTCTAACATTCCAGGTTCCTATGCTGAATTGTTCTTTGCAGCATCGGACTTTCCTTTCCCCTATAGACACATCCACAGCTGGGTGTCCTTTCGGCTTTGGTCCAACCACTTTATTAGATCTGGTGCTAATTGTACTTGCCATTTGCTCTTCCTCAGTAATGTGGTAGGCACTTCTAACCTGAGGGGATTGTCTTCTGGTGCCATATTTTTATGTCTCTGGTTCTTAGCAACGTTACTGGAGTGGACTGCCAGTTCCTTCTCCAGTGGATTGTAATTTGTCTGATCTCTCAGCCATGACCTGGCCATCTTGGCTGACCCTACATGGTATAGCTCACAGCTTCATCGAAGTACACAAGCCCCTTCACCATGACAAGGTAGAGATCCAGAAGGGTTCCAAAGTTCTACACTAATGAAAATCTTTTGCTCCCCCAGGTTAGGGCACTCAGCCCAGCCTTAGCCGCAACTGATTTCTGTGTAGGGAGTAGCCAAAATGCGAACTTCATGAATATTATAATGAGTGGGAAGTGCTGTAACAAGTGCCATAACTGCTGCAGCAGGGAAACATTAGAGAAATATATAAAGTAATTGTCTTTTTTAATTATTAATATATTTTGATATTAAAGAGATGTGAAATTATATTTATAGCTTCAAAAAATAAAGATGTCTAGTTTGCGTTAAAATGTGATATATTTATATACAATGCATTAGAGTGTTTGTTCTTAGGCAATATGGTTTTGCGATGTGTATTAAACCTTTGAGTATTGGGTTGTGTGTTACTCTGGATTTTGTATCATAAAACTGGCTTAATACTAACTAACATATTTTTAAAATATATTAATGGGAAGAAGGACAGGAAGGAATCTATAGGAATATTACAATGTGACACAGGCCATCTGATAATTAGTGACCAGGAAAAGGCAGATGAGCTAAATAGGTTCTTTTCGTCGGTATACACAAGGGAGGTACCAATGGTTGGGACACCGCAACCTAATGGGGCTACACTACCATCACTAAATAATTGGCTAACGCAGGAAGAAATCCAAAAGAGATTGGAGAAAATAAATGTTAATAAAGCCCCAGGCCCTGATGGAATACATCCAAGGGTACTGAGGGATCTGGGTTCTGCAATAGCCAAACCACTCACTACAGGGTCTCTACCGGATGACTGGAGAAAAGCAGAGGTGATACCTATATTTAAGAAGGGATCTAGAGCCAATCCGGGGAATTATAGATCAGTGAGCCTCACATCTGTACTGGGGAAGCTTTTAGAAGGGTTAATAAGGGACAGAATACAAGAATATGTCGATTTGAACAAGATCATAGGTAGCAGTCAACACGGATTTATGAAGGATAGGTCGTGTCAGATCAATCTAATAAGTTTTTATCAGGAGGTTAGTAGGAACTTGGATCAGGGCAACTCAGTGGATGTAGTCTTTTTAGTTTTTTCAAAGGCATTTGATACAGTGCCACATGGAAGACTAGTGAGCAAACTAAGGGATAGAGGAATTGCACTAAATATCTTCTCATGGATCGAGAGCTGGCTAAAAGACAGGAAGCAAAGGGCTGTTGTGAATGGAACATACTCCGATTGGTCTAATGTGATAAGTGGGGTTCCTCAAGGTTCAGTATTGGGTCCTCTCCTTTTTAACATGTTTATTAATGACATAGAAGTAGGACTCGAAAGTAGAGTCTCCATTTTTGCTGATGACACTAAGTTGTGAGGTATTAAATGGCAGATGAGATTTAATACAAATAAATGTAAGGTTATGCATTTGGGAAGGAAAAATAGCCATGCAATCTATAATCTTAATGGAGCAAATCTTGGTGTATCAGATATTGAAAGGGATTTGGGAGTGCTTGTAGACAACCACCTAGGTAACAGCGCTCAAAGCCAAGCAGCAGCTGCAAAGGCAAGTAAAATATTAGCATGTATTAGGAAGGGTATAGAAGCAAGGGAACCAATTATAATTCTACCACTATACAAATCCCTAGTACGCCCTCATTTGGAATATGGAGTACAATTTTGGGCACCACTTCATAAAAAAGACATTTTATAGCTGGAAAAAGTACAGAGAAGGGCTACAAAACTAATAAGAGGAATGGAGGGGCTAAGTTATGAAGAAAGACTACCAAACTAAACTTATTTTCGCTAGAAAAAAGGCGTCTACGAGGGGATATGATTACCTTATTGTAACGGCTACCCCGGTAGTGAGAGGGTACCAGCCGTTGGAGACATCCTTTTCTGAAGCAAGGTGCTGTGCAGTAATGAAATGTTTATTCCCATCCACGATATCCCATTGTATAATCCAGGAGTGCAGTAAAATGTGGCAGAGTAACGGTACCATAAATCCCCCCCAAAGAACGAGACGATGCTACGTTTTGAAGGGTCAAGTAGAACTCTATTTTAATGACAGGGAATCTCCTTTTATGCAATGTTGCCCTCTGAAGGGCTACACCCACATAATTATCACAACAGCCAATTATCTGCATGGTTCAACCCCCACGTCTCCTCCCCTCAGATAACAGGTAACACAATTAAAACAGACACAATTTTAACCACATTCTGGATGTACCCCAAATACAGGGGGTACACCTTTAAGTCCCGCACCATTCAATATCTCTCACCCAGGGGAACAACATATACAAAAATGGCATGAATCAGGCCAGGGGTTCAAAAGTTAGTAAAAGTATGTTTTTACACATAACACACAGACATTGCACATATCCCCCATACAATACAAATATAGGACAATAGGTGAGTCACACCTCCCTGGCAACTTGGATACAATCAGACATTAATTAGATCATTCCTCTTTGTTCTTATCAGAGAATGAAAACACTTTGGAAAATGCAAGGATCCTTTACAACTTTCTTATCTCTTGAATCTCTGTAACAGGATTATCTATTAGCCTAGGTCTGCAAAAGTCTGGCTAATATTCTGAGCCAATATATTCTGTAGAACATCAACCAATATATATATATAGTAGGATCATATTTTAACCATAATAATCATAAAACAGTTTAAAACAGTGATGGGTTCCGCTACACACCTCCCCCGTGACCATAAGCCGGCATACACGGTCTGATCCCAACGGATCGGCCTGGGGATGTCCGGACAAAAGTATTTGTTGGTCAATTCTCTAGTTTGACAACCCATCAGCATTACTGCAATAAACATTTCAAGGAGAGGGAAAATACATTTCAATTTACAAACTGGTTTCAGACAATTAAATAATTAGGCAGAAAAGCATCAGCCTTCCAAATGAACTGAAGTCCTTTAGCAAAACCATCCCAAGTTGTAGAGTACATTCCTCCCCCAGCTCGTGGTCGGGCCGCTATTGCACAGGGCCCACTGTTCTTCTCCTGTACACCCACCCAAAAAAATCCAGGATCCCATCCCAACAGTCCAGTATCCCAATGTCCAAAAGGTGGGCCACAATCTCTGTCCCATAGAAACCCCTTTCCATATAAAACATTCCCGCTCATCCCCTCTATTGTCGGCTAATGCTCGGTACTTTTGGAGGGTGGGGTCCTGTCTAGTTTCCTTCACAAGCTCTTCGGGGGTGTCCCACGCTATGGGTCTCTCTGTGGCATTAGTGCTAAGTGTCTGCTTGTGGCTTACCTGGGTCTCCCGACCTGTTGTAGGATCGTCCTCGGTACGGGTCTGTGAGCGGGTGGTCACGGGACAAGCAGCAGCAGTCGTGGGTAAAAAGGCTGAGGCTAGAGGGCCAATATCATTGCCCAGCACAACCTCAGCAGGTAAATTGTCCATGATGCCTACTGTGGTCTTTCCCGACCCGACTCCCCAATCCAAGTGTACCCGGGCGGTGGGTAAGCGAAAAACAGCCCCCCCTGCGACACGGACAGCAACAGTACGGGTAGATACATGCTCCGGTTTCACAAGATGTTTCTGCACCAACGTGATGGTAGCGCCAGTGTCCCTTAGGCCTTGTGCTACCTGTCCATTTACACGCACCTCCTGGCGGTGATGCTGGCGGTTGTCTGGGGATGCAGCTTGTATGGGGTTTGCCTCGTACAGGATGCCCAAACACTCCTCAGGGCTCCCTTTGGTTTCCAGGCAGTGAGCAGCAGAGGTACGTGATAAAGGGATCTCTGGGTTATTGGTCGGGCGCCTCCAGTTGTTATTGGCTGATCCCAAGGGGCAATAACGAGCAATGTGCCCCGGGTTGCCGCAGCGATGGCACGTCATTTTGTAAGAATCCTGGGGTTGGTGGTTAGACCCCTGAGGTTGTGGCGGTCCTGGGGGTACTGGGGCCCGAAATTCTGTGCTTGCAGCGGGCATTGAGGTGCGTGGCTCTGCTCTAGAGGTTGGTCGTGTGGACCCTTGGCTCACCTTTCTGGACTCTGCGTATTCGTCCGCTAGCCGTGCTGCCTCGATTAAGTTAGCAGGGCGACGATCTCTCACCCAATCCTGTATGTCTGCCGCCAGATCTTGGAAGAAATGTTCCATCAGGAATAGCTGTAGTACTTCCTCTCCTGTGTTGGCATTGCACCCTCGCACCCAATGTGATGCCACCCTTTGTATATTGCTGGCCCATTCCATGTGGGAGTCTGCAGACTTCTTTTTAGACTCCCTGAAGCGGCGGCGATAAGTTTCTGGGGTGACGGCATATCTGGTGAGCAGTGCAGCCTTCACCCGGCGATACTGCGCAATATCTTCCTCAGTAAGCGCCCGAAAAGCCTCATTTGCTTTTCCTGATAGCTTTCCAGCCAAAATAGTGACCCATTGGTCTGGTGGTACCTGGTGTAGTGAGCACTGCCTCTCGAAGTCAGCCAAATATCCATCAATTTCTTCCTCACTTTCCACAAACGCTTTGAAGGCAGTGAAGGGTATTTTCTGCCCTATAGCAGTGGGTGGGGGAGTATGAACTGTATGTGCCAGGGGTTGTCTAGCTCTTGCCAGTTCAAGTTCGTGCCCCCTCCTATTTTGTATCTCCGTTCTCGCTTCCCGGAACAGCTGATCTATTAGCTCCACGGATGTTGCTGGGTACATGGATAATCTCCGCTGAACCAGGTTTGTAATTTCCTCCTCCTCGCTGGCAGGGGAAGGTTGGTCCACGACCTCCATGGATCGATCCATCTCGTCCAGCTCCAGTAAGTCAGCTATCAGCTCTCTCCGTGGTCGGTTGCTGGCACTCCTTCCTCTGGTTTCCAAGAGATCCTTTAGTGTGGATCTTTTCAGTTTAGCGTACTGGGATTCCATTCAGCACTTGCGTTGGGGATGAAAAGGACCATCCCACCACTGCCATCCAATGTAACGGCTACCCCGGTAGTGAGAGGGTACCAGCCGTTGGAGACGTCCTTTTCTGAAGCAAGGTGCTGTGCAGTAATGAAATGTTTATTCCCATCCACGATATCCCATTGTATAATCCAGGAGTGCAGTAAAATGTGGCAGAGTAACGGTACCATAAATCCCCCCCAAAGAACGAGACGATGCTACGTTTTGAAGGGTCAAGTAGAACTCTATTTTAATGACAGGGAATCTCCTTTTATGCAATGTTGCCCTCTGAAGGGCTACATTCACATAATTATCACAACAGCCAATTATCTGCATGGTTCAACCCCCACGTCTCCTCCCCTCAGATAACAGGTAACACAATTAAAACAGACACAATTTTAACCACATTCTGGATGTACCCCAAATACAGGGGGTACACCTTTAAGTCCCGCACCATTCAATATCTCTCACCCAGGGGAACAACATATACAAAAATGGCATGAATCAGACCAGGGGTTCAAAAGTTAGTAAAAGTATGTTTTTACACATAACACACAGACATTGCACATATCCCCCATACAATACAAATATAGGACAATAGGTTAGTCACACCTCCCTGGCAACTTGGATACAATCAGACATTAATTAGATCATTCCTCTTTGTTCTTATCAGAGAATGAAAACACTTTGGAAAATGCAAGGATCCTTTACAACTTTCTTATCTCTTGAATCTCTGTAACAGGATTATCTATTAGCCTAGGTCTGCAAAAGTCTGGCTAATATTCTGAGCCAATATATTCTGTAGAACATCAACCAATATATATATAGTAGGATCATATTTTAACCATAATAATCATAAAACAGTTTAAAACAGTGATGGGTTCCGCTACACTTATTTAAATACATCCAGGGTCAATATAAGGCTTTGTCAAGTGAACTTTTTGTAGCAAGAGATTTTCAACTGACAAGAGGACACCCTTTGAGGTTAGAGGAAAAAAGGTGAATTAAACAAAGAAAAGGGTTCTTCACAGTTAGGGTGGTTAAACTGGAATTCTCTACCAAAGGAGGTGGTAACAGCGAATTCGATAGACAACTTCAAAAAGGGGTTAGATATATTTTTGAATAAAGACGGCATTCAAGGCTATCCTAGATAACTAGCGAAGGAATATTGATGCAGGGAGAAATGCGAGTAGTATTTGGTACTCGTAAATTTTTCTTCTGCCTTTTGCCGTGATGTGCGCGCAATCAGTAAAATCTAAGGCAATAACTCATAATTTATTGTTAGTGAAAAAATCAATAAATATTTTTGCATTGCTTTTTGGCTTTGTCTTGCAGTTCACTCTATAGGACCTATAGGAGTTCTCTTGCAATGTTTTAGGGATGGGGATTAACATAGCTAGGTAGGATTTACTGTGCAGATATGGCACATGTAATTGATTTTGCCTGGATTAGTTTAGGGGCCTTTGTTAGGATAGTTAAGTAATAATTGCTATTGAAAGTCATTTAAAAAGGTATTTTACTAATAGAAAAACTGCTGCATTTTGGCTCACTCAAGAGATCCTACCATAAAACAGTTTGTTATCAGTGCCTAATTATCTCATTAGTTTTCTAAATGTAGAAAATAACATTAAATGTAGACAGAGTGGGAATGTTTTCTTTTTCGAAGAAGATAAATGAAACAGTGCTTTTGTTTCCATTGGATTTGATGTAAACAAAATTACAAAACACAATTAGCAGACGCTCCGTGAGAGCTCTATGAAACTTTCTCCTAACTGCTTTTGTTACTTTGGTGTTATTTTTAAGTAATATAATATTTTTTCCATATGGAAAAATCCATGTAATGTATAAGACATGCTCTTTTAAATACATGACAGAGAGTTTTTGGACTTTTGTATATGACCTCTGAGGTGTCAATAGAGTTTAACTATTAACAGATTGACAACTCAGAATCCATATACAAAAGGAAGACATTTATTAAAGGAGTCTTTCATCGATAATAAGACCATACTGCTGGGAGTGTCTAGGAAATATATAGGTATTTCTCAGAGATATCTGTCCCTGGCCAAATTACCAATATACAGATAGTGTGCACACCTCAGAGAAATAATACACCAACACAGAGTTCTGGTATAAAGCTTTCTCTCGCCTAATTTATTACGTCAGCAGTCATTTATATAGTTTTTAGTAATCAGATAAAAGTTACAATTAAACATCAGGTTTATAAAGCAATTCATTGGTTATGAGGTGTCCGCTTTTACAGGACCTCGATCAGGTATTGGGTTAATACATTAAGGAGTCTCTAGGTGTCATCCCACAGGAGGATGAGTCTTTCTCTCATTGGTCAGAAGTTTAGTACAAAGGGAAGATGGCGTTCTCCTCCTTGTGCTCAGGGTGTGGTAAGACTCGTCATCCTTAACAGACCGGAAATAGTGCTGCCTACATTTTGTATCCAGGGAAGTGACAAATCCTCCATTTTAGAGTCTCCAATAATCAACATTGTTAATACCATTACGTAATACTGCAAAGATAAGATATATAAGTAGGTGCACGAATACAGTTATGCATTTTGTACGGATCCCAATCCATAACAGTCCCCCCTAAAATGACATAATATATTCGCCACACTCTCAATTATTAGTAAAGCTTATTGATTATAACACTGTGTTCTAATATCGAGTGTTTAAAGCTAAGTATAATGGATTGATAGATATATATATGTATATCTATATCTCAACTATGGTCCTTCCAGAGCACTATTCTTTATGACTTCTTTTTCCGGATGTTGAAAGCATTGCATGTGTGTAAGTCATAGGTACATATCTTTGTTCGATCGGGCTTGCCATGACCTGACGTCACACCTACCCTATGTCCTATGTGGCATGGGGAAGACCTAACACGCCTCTAATATCTAATATAGTGTAGCTCAGCTCACAGAACACAGTTAGAGTCCGCATCAGAAGATGGGATATTTTACAATCATCATTCTGTCCATGTAGATCTGTGTCTAGATCTTGGTGGATAAAAGTGGGAGAAGCCTTGTCCCCAGCTTTCTGAAGGTAGTTGCGTATACAAGGAATAATACAACATAAGAGGAAGGCTAGCAAAATTATAACAATAAAGATAGCCATCCCTATTTGCAATAACACTTTCTGCCAGCCATTCATCCAACCAAACCATGATTCCCAATAATCTATAGTACCAGAATTTTCCTTTAATTCTTGACCAAGATTAGCCAATTTCTGGATTGCCAGTGTGATCTTACCATTTGGACCTGTATTATCAGGAATGTATGTACAACATGTGCTAGTGTCAGGAAGCATTTTACAAACTCCATCCTTTTCTGCAAGGATCATGTCTAGTGCCATACGATTCTGGAAGGCCATGTGTGATGTAGCCTCTAATTGTTCTGCAATGCCTTTTAAGGCATCCTTAGTGTAGTTAACAAATTGTTGCTGGTTATAGTAGATATAATTAATCCATGCAACATTCTTGTTTACACCAATCATTGGTATCAGTGATTCAAATCCTGCTGCTATCTGAATTCGGGCCTTAAATTGGTCGGGCACCCCCCTTGGGACTCCAATAGTATCAATATATACATGTGGGTCAAAACTTTCCCGAGCTCCAGATTATGAACTTTGCCTTCTTTTCATGGACCTTGTTTGGGGGGCATTAGTTAGATTGCCATCATAATAAGTTGGGACAATGTGTAATGGCATTATGGCTTTAGCCAAGGTACATTCCCCATGCCATACTCCTGACAGTTACCCTGAGTTTCATATCTCCACACAACCAATATATGTCCCATAAAGATCGGGTCTGATTGACTAGCAGTGTGGATGAACCATCTCTATATGTGTGACAAAATCCAGTTGGGAACTTCTGCAAATTGAACCCCTGAGAAACGTTTCTCCTGTAACACGTATAATTTCCAGGGTATATAGTTATACCTCTCCATGGATGGGGGTTATTGGTTACCACAGGGTACGTGTTTCTCCATTGTTCACACTCATCTGTATGACTATTTCCTTTGAACAGTTTCAGAAAGCATTTCTCTTCTTGCATTGGTATAGTAAGTGGAACAGTGCCCAAGTGAGGTCTAGCATGGCCACATACATAACAGTTGGTCTTATTACTTTTGTGTTCATTGTATTTCATTCTAACCATACATTAAGGTCTGAGAATCCAGTCTCAGTAGCTAATGTGTCCTCATATGTTGGGTCACCAGTAGCAGCCATTGTTCCAATGATCTGGGGCCCTGACTTCAATGACCGCAATGCCAAAGGTAAATCTGGGTGTTTGTATAGATCTGCTATCTTAAACTTGCCCATCAGTTCTGCACTCTGCCCTCTAGCCCAAGCCCTTAGTATATATGTATCAGCATCCATGGGACAAGGGTTTTGTATGGTCAGAGTCAGTTGCATATCAGAACCAGATACCCCACTATTCAGACATCGACCAGTCTTTATTAGAGTCATTCGGTCAAGGAGGGACCTACCCTGGTCATCTTTCTTATCTGCAGCACTTTGAGGTCTATACCCCCAAAGTGTCCCAGTGCCCCATCCCGCTGCTCTCCATGTGTCACAGTGTTTTCCAACAGTTTCATCAATGACACATATATACATATCTCTCTTGTATATATCACATTGTTCAGGGATTGAAGGACAAGGAACAATGTCGCAGAAGTCAAAGGTGTATGTGGCAACATGTGTATTACGTGAATTATACCAAAATGTAATACCATCTTTACCTTTTGTAATGGTTACCTGTTGAGCAGTATTTGGAATTACCATGAGAGACAGGACAACCCACTGAATTATACTGAATTGTGTTAGTTCCTGATTGTCAGGGGGAGGAAACTTTTTGCAATGAGATGCGTGGACCCAAGTAGCTTTCCCTTCCAGCTTAACTGAGGTAGCTGTGATCAGCAGTACTTGGAATGGGCCTTCGTATCTGGGTTCCAAAGGGGTTTTCCTCAAAAATTTCTTAACTAGGACCCAATCTCCAGGAAGTAGTTGATGAGTACCAGTGATTACTTCCGAATCTGGAATAGAAGAGAACACTTGTGCATGGATTTTAGTCAGTGCGGTAGACAATGCAATTACATAGTCAACAAGTACATCAGATTTAAGTTGCAGCTGCTGAGGAAAGTAGCACCCTAATCTAGGAGCAGACCCAAACAAGATTTCATGGGGGGACAATGCATGTTTCCCTCTAGGGGTATACCTGACACTGAACAAGGCTATGGGGAGACTTTCAGGCCATGGCATACCAGTTTCTTGTGACATTTTTAGCATCCTAGATTTCAAGGTACCATTCATACGTTCCACCTTCCCACTACTTTGAGGATGGTAAGGCGTATGAAAGAAGAGAGTCACTCCTAGGGCTGTCCATATTTCTTTGGCCAGTACTGCTGTAAAAGCTGGTCCCTGGTCACTCTCAATCACTTCAGGGACCCCATATCTGCAGATGACCTCTGTTAATAAGCGTTTCACTGTTGTTTTTGCTGTCATGTTTACAACTGGGTAGGCTTCTGGCCATCCTGAGAACATGTCCACGATGACTAATGCATATTCATACCGCCCACTCTTTGGCATCTGAATGTGATCAATTTATATCCTCTGGAATGGATACAATGACTTTGCCAAATGTCTCTGTGGTGGTTTCTCTGTGCGGCCTACGTTGCACTTGGCACAAATACTGCACGATTTACAGTAAGTGCTTGTCAGAGTAGTGATGCCTGGGGCCATGTAATACTTGTCTATTAAGTTATTCATAAGAGTCTTTGACAGGTGTGCTGGTCCATGTGCTTATTGTACTGTTGCTGGGTACAAGCTTCTTGGCAAACACAATGTCAACATATAGTCCATCTTTCAAAGCTGCTCCTTTTGCTTTCCATTTGTTCACTTCTTCTGGACCTGCCATCTTTGGCAATTCTTTGAGCAATTTTAAATCTGTTGGCAGAGTCTGCATTGTATAGATATTTATTTCTCCATCCACCTCTCTCATTTCCATTTCCTGTGATGTCATTGCTGCTCTCTTAGCCGTCTGGTCTGCTAGATGGTTTCCTCGTGCTTCATCTGAATTTAGCTTCCCATGTGCCTTTACTTTCAGTATGGCTACTTCCTTCGGAAGTGTTAGAGCTTCTAACAGTTCACGGATGGCTTTAGCATGCTTCACTGGAGTGCCTGCAGCTGTCATGAATCCTCTGGCTCTCCAAATTACTCCAAAGTCTTGAGTCACTCCCAGAGCATATTGTGAGTCTGTATAGATATTGGCTCGGACTCCTGTCGCAATCTCACAGGCTTTAGTCAATGCAATCAACTCTGCCTCTTGTGCTGACATGGAGGGAGGTAGTGAGAAGGCTCGCATCACATCTTTTTCCGTAGTCACAACATATCCTGTGTGATATTTTCCATTCTCATCAGCATACCTTGATCCATCCACATACAGAGTGATGTCTGGGTCTATCAGGGCAAGTTCCTTTACATTCGCAAGGTGTGAGGTTTCCATTTCCATTTGCTGAAGACAGTCATGGGGCGGATTTATGAGTCCTGGGATTGCATATGGGTCTCTGGCTTGTATACTGGGAGTGCTGTTTGCTCGCCAGTGGAGAGTTTTCTTTTCCACTCCTTCCTCTTCCAACTCCTCTTCCTCTGCAGATTCCCACCATTTTAATGCAGCTCCCAATGATTTCCATCCATCTGGTGCAAACTTGGATACTGCAACATGTGGAATTTCTGTATCCCAATGTTTGTAGAGCAATTCTACTTCTTGTGGGAGCTCCACTGTAAATGCACTATCACCTGCTGCATTGTTGTACAATGTCTTTAGGTTTAAGGTGACCTGCTTCAATTTAGTAAGTCTTGCTTCATACTGAAAATCTCGGCCAGGAGATTGTTTATTCCACAGTGTGCAATATAGAGGGTCTTGTGTCTCATCTGTGAGCGTCTGGCCGTTTCCACCACTTTCCAGTAGACGTCTTTGTACATATAGATTGGTTATTCCTGGGTTCAAAATCAGGCTGTACCAAAAGTATCCATCTTCCTCATCTCCCCCCTCTGGAAATGGTAAGAGAGTGGCTGGATTGAGAACATAACATCTCTGCAAAGTAACATTGTCTGGTTGAAGGAGGGAACATTGCATACGGAGGTGTCTGGCTGTAGTCATGTGCTTAGGTTGAGTCTGCTGTATGATGGCTGCAATGTCATGCTGTGCAAGGACTGTTAGAGGATAACCAAGGACTATGTCATTGGTTTTGTCCAGTAAGGCATGGGCTGCCAATGCTGCTCTGAGGCAAGATGGCCCACCTCTTGCCACAGCATCCAATTGAAATGAGAAATAGCCAATAGAGACTTGTCTGTTTCCATGGGACTGTGTCAAGACTCCCATTACATGTCCCTCTTTTTCTGATACAAACAGCTTGAATTGGAGATCATAGTTTGGTAATCCTAGTGCTGGTGCTGATGAGATAGTTTTCTTCAGAGTGTAGAAATTATCCAGAGCTGTCTGTGTCATCTCATATGGCTCCGTCTTCAACACGTCATATAAGGGTTGCATTAGAAGAGAGGCTTCTGGGATCCAAGCTCTACAGTAAGAGATAAGACCTAGGAAATCATGCAGGGGTCTGTGTCCTTCTGGGACTGACATGTCTTCTATTGCTTGTACGCGGGCACAAGTAAGATGACGCGCCCCTTTTGACAGACAGTGTCCTAGGAATATGACAGTCTCTTTACACCATTGTAGTTTGTCTCTGGATACTTTGCATCCTTGTTCTGCCAAGTGTCTCAGCAAGCTTTCTGAGGTCCTTGTAGCTGTGGGAAGATCTTCAGCACACAGCAAGAGGTCATCAACATACTGCAGCAATACAATGTTAGGATTTGCTTGTTGCCAGGAGTCAAGGATATGGCTCATAGCCTTGGCAAACTGGCTGGGCGAATTTTGCGCTCCTTGAGGCATTACAGTCCATTTGTATTGATTATGATCATGCGTGAAAGCAAACAGGTACTGGCAAGAAGGGTCAAGGGGAATACTGAAGAAAGCATTTGCTAAATCCACTACTGTAAAGTATGCAGCTGTTGGAGGTATTTCAGAAAGGAGAGTGTCCAATATGGTTGCTTCATTGACTGCTCGCAAATCTTGTACCATACGGTATTTTACTGGTTCTCCCTTTTTGGATTTCTTCTTTACTGGAAAGAGGGGCGTGTTGCATGGTGACGTACACCGGACCAACGCCCCTTGCTGTACTAATCTCTCTATCTGCTGAGAGATCGCATCTATTTGTGCTGGCTTCAGAGGATACTGTGGCTTGCATGGTAGCTCTGCTCCAGGTTTTAGTTTCACGATGACTGGTGGCCCCTTTAGGTGTCCAATATCTTCCGGTCCTTGTGACCAGAGTGTTGCTGGAATCTTGTCCAAGATATCAGCTGGCCCTATATTACAGATGCTATTGGCATCTATGTGTAGTAATATGGGCAATGAGCAGAGTGCTGACGTGTCAGTGACTTGTAGAGGTGTAGACACCTGTACGGTTCCATCTGGGGTGAACGAGATGGATGCTTGCAGTCGGGAAAGCACATCTGCACCTAATAAGTTTATAGGGCATGTGGAGGATACTACAAATCTTGGGCCTATTTGCATAGGTTGTGTTAAATGGTTGGCGATGGGAACACCATCTACTCCTACACAAGCGACATCAATGTCAGACAGGTAAGATATATCGGGCAGATCTTGTTTTCTTAGACGCTTCTGGCTGTACCTGTGTCTATTAGGAAGGTTGTGGGAGTTCCCTCTATTGGTAGTGTCACAATAGCTTGTGGTCCTACCTCGCCATCCCCTGAAGAAACTGCCAGAATATGGGACACTGACACAGGCTCACCCCTATCCTATGCTGTAGCTTGAAGTACAGGCGCTGCATTAGTATCATCTGTCTGCTGTCTAGGTCTTGGTTTCCTGGGTGCAATGCATTTTTTGCTAAGGTGTCCCGGTTTCCCACAATTAAAACACTGTCTTGTTTCTCTCCGTGGTGACTCATCAGAATTTACCATAAGTACAGCCGTCTTCTTAGACGCTGTTGATGCAGGTTGTTTAGCCGCTGCTGTCTCCAGTCATTTAGCAACCAGCAGTAAGGTGTCTAAAGGTAACACTCTATATTCTGGTCTGGATGTCAACAGGCCCTTCTGAAGTGTCTCCTGCAATCCTAGCACGAAAGCTGTACATAACATCTGCGTGTGTGTTTTGTTATGTGGGCTGAAGCCAAGATCTGTAAATACTTGTGTGAGACGTGCATGAAACTTTTCTACCGATTCTTCCTTTTCCTGTTTGATATCTTGTAAATTAACTGCTTGATCTGCCAATTTATCCTTCGCCCAATATCTTAATAGTTCACATAATTGTATACCAGATGTAAAGTCATGCTTTGAGCGATTTGTACCATAAGGATCTATTGCATTCTGCATAATAGGCCAGTATGAGTCTCCTGCCTTAATCTCACACAGGCTAACTAGGTCCTCCCAGGCTGCTAAGTCTTTTGGATCTGTGCCATCTTCCTATAGAAAGGCATAGGTTGTTTTTCAGGGTCGGGCAATGTGTTTATAAGGGAGGTGGCTTGTGTCGGGGTAAATGCAATGTACATTAGACTTCCCCTTTTCTTGTTCCTCCTCTTAGATTTTGCTTTTGAATTGGATCTCCTATCTTTCCATTCTTCCGCCCCCTCTCCTCCCCTAATGTCGTCATCCCCCTCTTCTGAAATATCTTGTTGGTGATGATGTATGGACAGAGCTTGCACTTCCAGTGGTGTTCTGGGCTTGGGTTCAGTGGTGTTCTGACAATCTTGTAGCTGCCCTTTGTTATCTCTCAACACTTTACGCCACTCTTCTGCTCTCAAATACCCTCCTACGACACTGGTAATACCACACACTTTGAACATCTTCAGCCTCACCTCCCCTTCTCTTGACTATATCCCGGCCAACAAGCCGTTACTTAATTTAGTTTGATTTTGCCCCATATCCCTATATGAAGCAAACACGTATTTAGCAGCAGGGGTTTAACGAGGTAGTAACACAGAGAGAGAGAGAGAGAGCTAGAGCTAGGAGCTGTGAAGGAGAAGGTCTGACTTGTTCGACTGCTACAAAGGGTTAATTTGTACGTCTTCTCTAAACTCAGAGCGTTGTTACCGCCCTCCGGGGGACTATACCTTTGCAGTCTGTAACCACTTAACTGCTGGTAAGGGATAGCAAGGAGAATAGTGGACAGAGGCATGTAAATCAACAAGACATAATCGTATCACATTTCATATCATCATGCATTAATAACCAGCAGTGACATAACATATAACATTATAATCATCAAACCTTTTCTGCAGAAAACTTTAGATTCAAAGATATGTGATTCGGGATCTTGCACTATCATGTGCTCACAAACCGACACCCTCAGGGCTTATTGTGCTTTACAACACTATCAATCTGCCACTGAAGTCTGTGTCCGTCTCCAGAGCCTGTCACACATACACGTGTATGCTCCCCGCACCACAATATCCAAGAAATCACAATCGTTCAACCACGCTATCAACAGACACACACAGGCGACAAATATCACTATCTCTTGTACAGGATTCAAATGGACTTGAGGCAAGCTATTACCTGTACTTTGTAACCTCCCCTTACAGCGGAGCTGGACAACGGGCAGAGTCCCAGGAACAGGTCTACATGCATAAGGTACTAATCATGTCCTTACCGTGTACCGGAGGTGATCAGGTTCCGCCTGTTCCTGTGAAGTCCGTCCGAACTCCTCTTGTCCGCTGCGGTTCGGTTAAACCTCAAGTCCTTGTTCGGGCGCCATTTTTGGCTAGGAAATATATAAGTATTTCTCAGAGATATCTGTCCCTGGCCAAATTACCAATATACAGATAGTGTGCACACCTCAGAGAAATAATACAACAACACAGAGTTCTGGTATAAAGCTTTCTCTCGCCTAATTTATTACGTCAGCCGTCATTTATATAGTTTTTAGTAATCAGATAAAAGTTACAATTAAGCAAAACATCAGGTTTATAAAGCAATTAATTGGTTATGAGGTGTCCGCTTTTACAGAACCTCGATCAGGTATTGGGTTAATACATTAAGGAGTCTCTAGGTGTCATCCCACAGGAGGATGAGTCTTTCTCTCATTGGTCAGAAGTTTAGGACAAAGGGAAGATGGCGTTCTCCTCCTTGTGCTCAGGGTGTGGTAAGACTCGTCATCCTTAACAGACCGGAAATAGTGCTGCCTACATTTTGTATGCAGGGAAGTGACAAATCCTCCATTTTAGAGTCTCCAATAATCAACATTGTTAATACGATTACGTAATACTGCAAAGATAAGATATATAAGTAGGTGTACGAATACAGTTATGCATTTTGTACGGATCCCAATCCATAACAGTTTTTTTGTTACAAAATGACAATTTGTAATAACTTCCAAAAGTCCTAATTTTATTGGTATTTTAGTATTCACATATAGTTGTAGTTGATTTGGGCTTTTTATTGGATTATAATCGAATCCCGGTTTTGGGGGTCATTTACTATTAACTTGCCAGTACTGGGCAGGAAAATCATCAAAGGGCATTGAGCTAGAAATTGTTCAGAGAAAGGTGATAGAATTAGTGATTGGATGGAGAGATTAAAATAGATGCTAACCAAGTGATATGCTTACCTTATATACATACATTAATATCAGTAAAAGACTTTGTCAGGGGAACTTTTCTTGATAAGTTTACAGTTAACAAGGAGTCACTCCTTGAGGTTAGCTCCACTAGAGAAGAACAGAATCAGCTAAAAATCTCTACAATCAATTGCCTGATATCAACAGTGGCTGATGATTTATCCTTTGTTCATGGAGCAAGTGGAGTTTGATTTTGTTATATGTATGGTGCTCACCAGGAAGTGATAGCAGTGTGGCAAGGCTCAGACGATTGTTCTGAGAACAAGGATTGTATGCAGTCTGATACAGATTTTATCTGGACAATTAACAATGCAATGTCTGCATACAGTGGAAAACAAAACAAGTGCAACCCAGTTGGTTGCTGGAGCTGGAAACAGTGGTATGTTGTCATTCACTGCTTATCAAACAGCCAACAATTTCCTACTCTATATCCAAGATGGCTGGGACACTAAAATTCCACTGCAAGATCCTAACCCAGGAGACTGTCAGATGGCTGTGGCGACTATACCTTTGATCTCTGATCTCTGATGCTCTTAAACGGTAAAACCAGGAAATAGAGCCCAACATCTTGCGGATTTATCTCTTGATGAAGCCCTGATAACTATGATACACAGCGGAAACTACCAAACATCTTTCATTGGAAGAAACCCTTACATTCAAACTGTTTGCTCAATAACAGCCCACAGAGAACTGCCCGCTGGGTAAATATTCTTGCTAAATACTGTCGGCTTACTAATTTGTACACTCAAAATTAATGGAAACTTACCACACAGAACACAATGCATAAATGGTGTATAGAAATGCTGAATACATGGATGCTGTTCAATTAAGATTAATGACATTTCACTCAATAGTGTATAATGGAGAGATATTATACAATGCTCTCAACTCTTATAATATCCAAATTACATATTTTTTACACATTTTTCTTTGGATCAGTACCTGCATTAGAGTTTATGGATGAGAGTGCAGCTATAATAATTAGTTATATTTTCTACTAGCATACAAGATATTAAGCCACTTAACAAATATTCTTAGCTCAAAAGTGGTAGAGAATAGTTACATACAAATCCACTATTATTCCTTTGAGAATTTCCTAATAGAGCAAAGCTGACTTTATACAACTATTCTAGCTTATAACGATCCGATACTGCTAGTAAACACATTCTACTTCTCATATTTTATATGTTAAGGTACAATATGACATTACATCCCCTCCATGTTGCAATGTCAGCTTTTGGATGTAACTAATTTTGGCACTGAATTATTATTAATGATTACAATTTAAAAATGCTTGATAGGTCTGACAAATGTATTGAGCAAGTGGGATTTTGCTATAGGAATTCTCTTAGGAAGACAACTGAAGCCCTGCCTTGAGTCTTTTGTAAATCGTTGTCATGCTGTTCTCAGGTTATTTCTCTTGTTATGTATTGATGCTTCACATTATAGGTATTGGCTGCAATACTCACACTGCCAACCAATCAAAAAAAAAAAGGGTTTTCACTGTAAGGGCGGACAGATTGGGGATCTCACGATCACACAGGGGCAGATTAACCATTAACCATTCAGACCAGGGCCCTCCACTGAAGAGGCATTGGTGTCTCATTTTTCTTTTCATTTGATTATTTTTATTTTGTGTAGGGGCCCCCTGGGGAGCCCCCACCCTGGCCCAAATCCACCACACCCTCCCCCCTGGGCCCTCCCTGGGCATCCTTGGCCAGCACACCCCTCCTGGATCGAAAAATTGGTGCATGCCTGTTTAAAACTTTTTTTTCCCACCGGGGCCATCCATTGTCCAGCTCCGCCACTGCTACCAAAGGAAGTTGTGACAGCAGTTTTTAATAGAGAACTTTAAGAAGGGTTTGAATATATTTTAAATCAAAATGCCATAGAAGTTATGTCAGTTAACTAGAATAGGCAGTATACTGATACAGGGAATAATCGTACTGCCAGTTTTTGCATCAGGGCAGTTTTTTTCCATATGACACAACTGACAGTGTCTCATTGGGTTTTTTATTTGACTTCACCTGGATCGATTCACAATTGACATAATAAATTTCAACAAAGCCCCAATGGACATAACTGAATAGCTGTGTCATTTAGCGGCCCTTCCCAACGGCCTTGTATGATGTTATCAGTAGAATTGATGTGAAGAACAGAGCTGATGTGGGAAACAACCAGTTATTGTCTTACACTCAGACTGCTGGGTAGTTATGTGAGGATGCAGCCTGAATACTGATAGAGGGTCTCAGTCAGGGATACAGGAGAGATAAGACTTACTTTTAGTCCATAAAATTGCAGCCTTTTTAGATGTCTGATCCTTGTAATATATGAATTCTGAATTGATCTAGAGGAAGACCAACAACATCTATTGAAACCTTGCAAAGTTTCTCATTAGGGGGAAAGAAACTTCTTTCATCCCCAAAACACTAGTAATGTGATCTTTCCTGGGTCCGTTTCCTATCCATACTAGTTATCCATGATATTCTTGTGTGTCCTTGTTATTCAAAAATGTATCTAACCCCTATTTAGTTATTTATTGAATCTGACTGTCCCTACTGTGAACAATTTTCTTTAAAGTGAAATCCTTTTTCTTCTAACCTCAAGGGATGTCTCATTATTATTATTATCTCTTATTTATGTACACTGAACCACCAACAAATACCCAGTTCCACAGCAATCACATATATAGTTGCATTTGCTGAGGTGGAGGCTCTACAGCACCTCACAACTGGTTACAAACGACCACACAGGCGGGACTTTGAAAAAAAAAAACACGCAATGACTAACTACGGACTTACACAAAAAAATACAAGCCGCAGGACTTAGAAAATAAAAAATTGCGGACTTACACAAAAAAAATTATGACCCGCGGGTTTTCTAAAAAATCCATTACAGACTGGCAAAAATTCAACCTTAACAGACAACCAGCGCACAGCGGCAAACATTAAAAAACACAAAAATACACACAAAAATAAAATAAAAACCTTACCCACAGCAAGGGGGGACACCCAGGATCTCTGCAACACTGGTTACACCTCGATTTCAGTTAAATTTACAAAGTTTAGACACTCAAAAATCCCCTTAGCGAGAAAAAAAACATAAACGAGGCTACACGACCCCTAAAGCCGCTAAATAACCACAGAGCATATACAGCTTTTACAAAAACCTGTGCGACCTACAACATATACCATTAGTATGGACGCTGCAGCATACAAACCCGCCCACCACATACACATTCGCCACCATTTTACAACACTACCTTACAGAATGCGGAAGTACCCAGCTACACAAACGGCTTCCCCTCGCGCACGCAGCCTATTTACACTACACACTGCACACATTGCTGACACTTACACCTCAGCTCAACAACACTACAAATCTACATTATATGCTGCAGGAACATCAAAACAGATTGTTAGCTCTTCAGCACATTCCTTGCTGCATAAATTAATTACAAAGAGGTAAAGTATATTAATTTATGATTTAATTAATTAATTAATTAATTAGCATACAAATAATTAAATAGACACAAAACAAAAAACAATTAACACCACACTAGCGCAAACACGCCACCCACAAGGAGCGCCAACGCTGCTCATAGGACACAAACTACAGCAGGGGAGAGCCTTGCAATAAGCTACAAAACGAGATCATTGCGGACCTTACAATAAGCGCAAAAGCGCCCATCATAACAGCAAATACACCAACACAGAGGCTCACAATGAGCGCCAAAGGCGCTCAGCGCCAGCCTCGCAATGAGACCACAAGGATCTCAGACCACCAAAACACTTACTCTCTGTGGCAAACAGCATTACCTGCCTTACAATTTTATTGCCGTCATTTTTTAAAGGGGAAGTCACTAGTATAGTAATATACAGTATATTTATCACCGGTGGGGATTGACAAAAGAAAATGTGCCTCTTCCCCCCATACAGTTAGGTATTTTCAAATCTCCCACTTTTGTTCCACTGGCCAATCCCCACAGCACTGATGGTTCTCCCATTGACAGCCCACTTCCTCCAGTGGAGCATTTGAACTTATCTATCCTGTCGCCCAATCAAATCAGGGTACAGTGGCGGCTTTGGTCAGACCCAAGAGAGTTCCACCAATCTGCCCAGAGTCGATAATCCTGGGAATTTTGAACCCACCAACCAGAAAGGCGTCAATAGTCTGTGGGGAATTGACTGGTTTTGGAGAGCTGGTACCATTCAGAAACCCCAGGTAAGCGAGACAAACTCCCCACATCCAAATGATTAAGCCTGTATCTCCACAAAATTAGTATTTTTTCTAATTGTTTTTTAGTTTATTATATAAACTAGCGACTTGCCCGTCAAAAAATGATGGTCAATAACATTTAAAGCCATGGGAATGCTGTTTGCCACACAATGTAAAGGTTTTTGTACTGTGAGGACCTTCGGCGCTTATTGCGAGCCTCGCGCTGAGCGCCTTCGGTGCTCATTGCGTGGTTTGCAATGAGCGCCTTCGGTACTCATTGCAAGCCGCTCCTCTGGTGTACTTTTGCTCCTCTGAGCAGCCTCTGCGCTCGTCACAAAGACAGATACATATGTCTATATTTTTTTAAGTAATAATCAATTAATGAGTTATTTAATAAATTAACATACTTTACCTATTTGCAATTAAAATATCCATCAATCAAAAGCCTGAAGAGCTAACAATCTGTTTTCATTTTACCGCAGCATATAATGTCCAGTTGGACTGTTGCTGGACTGTGGAGATAGTTTTATGAATGTCCCAACTGTGCATTAAAAGTAGGCTGCAGGCAAACCGTTGGTTTATTTGTGTAAATCGCTACTGTAGATGCGTAATATTGTGATTTTCAAGATCGGAGTGTAAAGTAGCGTCATTTGTGCATGTGCTACGCGGTTGGCGAGTACTTGGCATCCTTTATAGTAGTGTATTTTATACCTTGTACGATCCTGTGTGAAAGTGATACGCTGTTGGTGATGTGTTGCGCGGTCCAGGGTCGTGTAGCCTCATTTTCATTTTTTGGGCCCGACATTTTTTTCTCTCGCTTTTTGAGTGCCAAAACTCTTGAAAAATTGACTTGCGTGCCACCTCACTCCCAGACGTCCTGGCTGTCCCCCCGTGCTGTGTGTGATGTTTTTGTTGTTTTGTTTTTTATTTATTTTTTGTGTTTTTCGTGTTTTTTGTTTTTCATGGTTCGGCCGTTAACTTTGTATTTTTCCGACCTCGTAAGTCCCGCGTCTCGTAATGTTTTTTTTAAGTCGCGCATTCGTCAACTGCGTGCAGCCTAACAGCCTTATTAAATTGTGAATAGGGCTCTATATAAGCACATAGAATATTTTTTTTACACAAGTGTTTAGTTAGTGAACTTCTATGCAAAAGTAAGGTCTTCAGTAACTAAAAACTTCATTTAAAAAAATATGCTATGTGCTTATATAGAGCCCTATTCAATTGGGCGAATGGCAATTTAATAAGGCTGTAAGACGATCCAGCGTTTCCTAAGTGTTTGTATAATTGCCTCCGCCACGCAAGTGCTGTGCGTGTTTGTGCCTTAACGGCTCGCTCTGCTGCAAGTTTTAGTGCCTTAATGGCGCCTAAGTGCTCCAAATTAAGTTGTACGCACCACGCAAAGCGTGACAACGTCTCGTAGTTCGTTGATTTTATGACAGAAGAAAGAAAAGACACCTTTTTTTCCCAAAGATAACTCCACTGTAGATCAAATTGAAAAGAGAAATTAAATAGATTGAAAAAAATTATAACTTTTTATTGATGTATGCTTTAAAAAAATTAAGACATAATTAAAAAAAGGATAGACACATAGTAAGCCACTTCCTGATTTGTGTAATAGATCTGACTGTGCCCTTAAATAGAAAGTGCTAAACTTGTTATCATTTTTATACTCTTATAATAAGTTCAGGCTGTTAGTTGGTTCATTCAGATATCCAATATCTCTTTCTATATTTCAAAAGGGGGGAAATAGAAACATAGTTCAGATTTGTGGTAATAAAGTGCCAGTGCTATCATTAATAGTGAAAAACAAAGTGCTGTGCAATAGATGCTATAGATGGTTTGATATATACAAATAAAAAAACGAATGTAAAGAAAGGGGATGATCCCTAACTATCTTTTATGGTGAGACTGGGGGCCTGCCACTTACCCCCTGCTAAAAAAGTGTTACTACCTATAATGAAGTGAATTGGATACTGTCTAAGTGGTAGTGATGGGAGCTCACCATTTACCCCTTAATCTTACTACTCTGTGCTAAGCTTAATGTCACCCCCAAGTATACTAAATATATTATTTATCAGGATGAAAAAGGCATCTGAGAAGCTGTTAATCTAAACAGGCTACTTTCACATTTGTAAATAATTTGTTGGTAACACAGTTCAAACATAATTTTTGGACATACGGTAATATGAAATGTTTTAAGTAATACCATCTTTTAACAACATATATATAGATATCTTATCTTAGTCAATAGTCCACAGAATTCGGATGAAATGGATTGAGTGACGCTGGGTCCGGCTGTTCAGCATGTCTCTGCCATGAGTATGAGAATCAGGAAGTGCAAGCTGTGTCTACGGTGGCCGATGTGCACATTTCGCTAATGCTTCATCACGGACCATGATGCTGTGACTTTTAGTGCCTTAATGGCTTGCCTCGCTACGCGAGGTGAGCAGGCGATGAGCGCCTTTGACAATTGCACTACTAATGTGAGTCATGTTGTGAATGTCATACTGATTATATCTTAGCTCCATACCTATACTCGTTGCTGATAATGTAGAAACATAGTGCAGTAGGCAAATGCATCTGCTTTATAATTTTGTGGTAATACTAAACATTAAAAATATGAATACTTAAAGCGCTATTGATATTATAAAATTAAAAATCAAACAACTACAAGAAATGTACCAACATTTTATAATATCAATTATTCATGTTTTTAATTTATACTATTTAAGGTTATATTTTATTTCTAATCAAATCTATCTTGAAGTGTACTTCCTTGTTTAGCCTACACAATTGTTTTAATAAGTCACACCTCCAAAAGAAGTTTATTATATGTTCGGCCGGTGTCTTCAAAACATGATTAATTTAGCAGCAACTTTAAACAGGAGTGCACTTTTTACCACATGCTTAAGTGATAGGTGAGAGCACATATGGTAACTTCAGAGTTCCTTTAAATGCAGAGTGAGCTATATAATTTTTATAGGAAACAGTAATCATGATCTGTCCTGATCCCATAAAGATTATTTTAAATATATGTGATTATCACTTTCTTTGATAGATGCAGTGCATTTTTTAGACCAGTGGTTTTTAAACTTATAGATCTAGGGACCATCTGTCAACAAACCAGAATTTCCAAGGAGTGTCTTTGAGATTCAAACAATTATTAATCAGTTCTTTAATAATCTATTTACTACTGTGTCTGTGATATTTTTAAGTGGTCAATCTCTGCTCAATATCAATCTCTTGCATCCCATTCATTCATATTCCCAAACCCAACCTTAATTTTCCTTTCTCTCTGAAGTCCGTTAGAAAAGGTTCCAAGGACTAGCACTGGTCTCAAGCACTGGTTGTTGAGAAACACTGTTCTAGACCAGTGGTCCTCAAACCTCTTCTCAGGACCACCAAACAGGCCGTGATTTCAGTTTAACAATGTTTAATTGCCTAATCTGTATTCAGTGTCTGTTAAACCAAAATTATGGCCTATCAAGTGGTGGGTCAAGAGGAGAGGTTTGAGAACCACTGGTATTAATTTCTTTGATCTTGGGAAATATTAGTTCCCTTCTAATGGTCAAGGAGGCCAGTTGTTAACTTAAATTATGCACCAATTGAGTGCATTTTAAAAGCAGATAAGGTTATCATTAATTGAACCATAATTGTGACTACTGGTAGGGATATGTGCAAAGCATTAGTTTCACCTCACACTTCCTTATTCCTGGGGAATGGCAGATAAGGCCTCAAGGACTAGACACATTTTCTTTTTCCTGCTCAATATTTTTATCTTGGAATGGATTTCTGATATTATAGAAGGCCGATGAAATTAACCTTTTGGTGTGACAGGGGTGGTGTTAAATTGAAGAAATACTATAGTTTAAAAAAACTATTCTGTGTGGTATGTAATACACTAACAACAACAGCAGCTATTATTATAACTTATTTGCAAAGCACCAGCAGTTTCTGTATCTTTAAGGGTATAATACACATGGATGAACATTGACATACATTTGAAAATACTAAAAATAAGGCAAAATAACACATTTGTACAAATACATTGGTATAGGAGTAGATAATGGCCTGACTGTTGTGAGAGTTTACATTCTAAGAGGAAATAACAAGCTATCATAAGATGATGAACATTGGGTGAGGTGGATGTGTCTGAGAGATCTATTCATGATAGTCTGAAGTGGTACTAAGTCTTCAAATGGATGGTGAACTAAAATGGAGTTGCAGTAGACAAGCAAGCTATGAAATCAAGAAATACAATTTAATATAATTGTAGTTTATTGGATTTGACAACTGCCTTTACCCCAGCGTGCTCATTAGCTGATGACTTGCAACAATAAATGCAAGATCTGCTCTTTCAGAAATATAAATGTTAATTTCACAAACGCAACCGTCACCAAAGTAGCTTTATGTCTTTTTCATGAATAACTATGCTTTTGATATAAATCAACATTTTCAAATGCACATACCAATACTACTACCATTAGTCACCATTATAGATAGATTATTAATGAATGTATCTGCAGTTAAAATGTACTATATTCAAATCATTGTAGAACTAGATGAAAATGTTGTGTCACATGTAGTATCACCCTGTTAAATATATTCAGGATCTCAAAAGGTAATCCCTATTGTCACAATCTGCTTTCTTCAATCAGGCTTGAATCCTGAAGTTCTTTGTACACCTCTGCTACAGAAGATGAACTCTAAGGTCTAGTTAGTAAACATCTATCCAAAAGCAAGGTTTTCCCTAACTAAAAACTTCTTTAAAAAATATATGCTATGTCCTTATTTAGAGCCCTATTCAATCGGCCAAATCGCAATTAAATGAGGGCCTAAGCAGGGAAAATGCCCAAGAATGCTTCCAAGATATAAACAGTCAAGAGACCAGTGGTCATAGGCTATAACCACTGTCCAACACAGAATACCGTCACCCAGTAAGACACTCACACAATTTTTATGTAAATTCCAGCTGACAACATTTTATTATGACTATGTACATATTTATACAGTTTCTCCAGTGGGGAACAACCATTCAGAGAACTGTGCATTTTTGCTAACCAATGGATGCATGTTAATTAGGATTCCCCAATCAGGACAATGTGCATTCTTAGTAGCCTTAGGAACGCATGCCTACATGTCAAACAGAGCATCTCAAGTGTATGTCCAAGAAAAGCACAATGCGCAAAACCCTCTTGTATGAGGTGTAGTGCATTGCACTAACTTGTGGGACCTTTTCTTTACATTTTCCCAGAACTTAGGGTTTACTTCTAACACATCCACCCTTCAATCACTTACAAGATAAACAATATGAGCTACATTCATTTGCAAGGCTGCATCTCGCAGTATACAGGCCATATGTCTGCGGGCTTGCTGCAGGCTTGAACACTGCTACAATTACGGTGCAATTCAATTGAACAAGACCGCAAGTTATGGGCCGAAGACAGTAAAACCACTCCCATGGCCGCAAACTGTCAGTAGGCTGGACTAGATGCGGTCCGCAGTTACAATCCAATCCCGTAATTACAGAGTGTGACGCAGGACTCTCAGCCAATAGAATGTGGTCTAGCCGAAGATGATTGACAGAGAGGGATTTAAAAAGTAGCGTTCCGCCCGTGTGTTGACTTTGTTGTAGATTCTTCCGAAGTAGTGCGCAGGTCCCGAGCTGGTGGTTTGAGAATTTATAGAGAGAGAGTAGGGGATTTTTGAGAACAGAATCTTCTGGTTTTATTCTTTTGTATTCATCTAATTATGATTTTACACTTAATTATTTGATAACACACATTTACAGATTACACATAATACACATAAATTGAAAAACAAAAATAGATACACATAGAGCTAGGTCACTTCATACACACACCCCTATCCCATCCCCTATACCCCATTCCCCAACATTTATTAAATACACATAAAACACAATTTTTTTTTCTCATCATACATATTCAGTAACACTTATTTTTATTTATCGTTATATTCTTTTTGCGATTGAAATGGAGGGAGAAGAGAGGAGGGGAGAGGAGTGGAGAGTAAACTAATGATCACTAGTTACTATGCAACAGGTTAATACATATAATAATAATAATAGTAACAATAACAATAATTATATATATATATATATATATATATATATATATATATATATATATAATAATATATATAATAATAATAAAGGTTTAATAAACATGCAAAGTCCAACTTGTGATACTGTGGAGTGTCAATATTCCCCTGAAGGGCTGATAACAATATGGCAGGTGATAATGTTAATTGATTGACTGCAAAACACTTAATGTGATGTTACCAGATGATAATGGGTATACATCTTAACACTTGGCCACCAGCAAAAGCATGAAACTTTCCAGGATGGGCATAGCAGAGACTTTCCTGATGGGTTATAGTAGATTAGTGTGCTGTATGTTCCACTGGTCCCCTTTTTGATTGCTAGCTTGTGGTGGTGAAGGGGCTGGGGGACCTCAATGAAGCTGTGAGCTATACTATGTAGGACCAATCTAGGTGGTCAGGTCATAGCAGAGAGGTCAGACAAATCACAGTCCACTGGAGAATGAACTGGCAACCCACCCCAGTATGTTTTCCATGCAAACTCTGTGGATATGCACAGACAGAGACATAAGTAAGTGTGCTGCAGTCCATAGGGACACAGAGAGTCAGACACAACTGAGGGACTAAACAACCAAATTTAAAATGTCCCCTCCTACTTGATATATGTGATGTGGTGGTGTAATTTGGCCACTATTTATTTTCCCAATGTAGATGTGATGAGTGAGATGTATATAAGATGATCTTTGTATTTTTAGGGTCCACATTAGAGCCTCTGTGAGTGAGAAAAGGATATTAGGGCAGTTATTTTTATGTTTTTGTTTTGCAGTTTAATCAGGTAGTGTCTCTTTAATTGCTTTCAGCATCTTGCAGACTTTTCATATTGGCATATGCATGACCATTCCAACATATGAAAACATTTTTTTTTTATGTAAGGCCTATTTGTTAATTGGAAATTGTTGTACAATGAATTCTAATGCCTTCCATTGCTTTCCCCATATTTTAAAGTTCTTCTCTTTTGCAGTGTTACAAACTAGTCTGTAAACTCTTTGCGGGGCCTATTTGGAACCCATTAGATTCTGGTCGACATTTGCCATTGCGGTCCTGACAAATTGTAGCAATTGAATAGCGATTTGCGATTTTAGCAGTTGTAACTCTTGCAGACTTGGAAGATCAAAGGCTTAGCTGGGCTGTAAGTTCCGGTTTTAGCAACTGGAAGGATTTCAAACCCATAACCTGTAGATCGCTTGCGGCTCTCAAAAAAACGAATAGAAAATTAGCTAACGGGCCCCAGTAACTTACAATTGCTCAACTGAATGTGGCTCGATGTTATTTACAACAACACATTTAAAATGAAACACAATTTATACCCAATCATACAAAATCTAAACAATAACAGCCTTATTAAATTGGGATTCGGTAAATTTAAAAGGGCTCTATTTAAGCACAAAGCATATTTTATTTACGGAAGTTTTTAGTTAGTGGAGACCTTGCTTTTGAATAGAAGTTCACTAACTAAAAACTTCTGTAAATAAAATATGCTGTGTGCTTAAATAGAGCCCTTTTAAATTTACTGAATCCCAATTTAATAAGGCTGTATATGTCCCACTGGATTGCGCAAGGCAGGAACTTGTCATCTCAGGCCTAGACATGTTACTCTAGGCACGGGGCATGACCACAAGTAGCATAGGTACCCTGTCAGTCTAAACCATACAAAACCTAGTATACTCATAAACCAAAAAGAGTCCCACTGTGCCTCCCAAAATCCAGCCATGGCACCCATGGGCACTGGACAATAATCAGCCAGACTTCTGATCAGAAAGGTTTCTATCATATCTCCCTACTGCCCTTTAGTCCAGTGGATACCAAAATAAAAGTTCACGAGGTAAGAATCTTCAAGAAAAAGAATATTGCAAAAGGAAGTCATGTGTCATATTGGAAGGTAGATTTTTGAATAATGTGTCAAATTATTACTTTATGAAAAAGATAGTAGATAAGTGGAACAACCTTCTAGTGAAAATAATAGGGTCCAACACACTTAATGAATTTAAGCATGCTTGGAATAAGCAAAAGGTCATTGTGTGGTTTAAATAAGCGAAATAATTAGGAAGAGAGAATGAACAGACCAGATGGACCTTTTGGTTCTCATCAGCTGTTAAATCTATGTTTCCACAAATATGATTGTAACATTTTCCCATGCCTCATTTCCCTTGTAGATGGGGGGGGGGGGGGTCATGTTGTCTGTATTGGTAACACTGTATCCCAGCAAAAATATTTCTCTCATTAGGTTTGTTTAATTAATAAGAGATTTTGTTTGCATTAAAGCTTATGAAGGCACACTTCAGGCAACTTCCAAAAATGACAATGCGTAATAAAGACAGCATATAGATACTGTGTGATTGATAATTACTGTGTTTGGTGTATATAATGTGGCTGATTTAGCGTCCTTCGTTTTCTATGTCGTGCGATTTTTTCGGAATATCAGTAGCTGTTTAGTGGTCTTTTTCGTAATATCCGTAGCTGTTTGGTGGTGTTTTGCGTGTTTATGGTGGTGTTTTGTGTGTTTAGGGACCTTTAGCCTCGTTTTCGTTTTGTTCGGCGGCCATTTTTTCTCTCGCTTAGGTGATTTTCGGGTCTCTAAACTTCGAAATTTGTGCTTAAATGGAGGTGTAACTTCACTTGCAGAGGTCCTGGGTGCTCCTCCTTGCTGTGAGTAAACTTTTTATGTGTTTGTATTTATTGTGTTTGTAATGTTTTTGGGGTCGCGCGGGTTGCGTCCTTGTTTTTTAATCTCGTAGGTGTTTTTTGTCAAATACGTAGGTGTTTGGTGGTGTTTTGCGTCTTTAGACTGCTGTAGCCTCGTTTTCGTTTTTCTCGGCGGCCATTTTTTCTCTTGCTTAGATAATTTTTTAGTGTCTAAAGTAACTCTTTTAATTAATTTAGTTAAACTGAGGTGTAACTTTAGTTTTCGAGGTCCTGGATGCTCCCTCTTCCTGTAAGTAAGCTTTTTATGTATTTATGGTGTGTATTTGTTGTATTTTTCATGTTTTCATGGGCGCGTGTTGGTCGTAACGTGTCTCGTATTTTCCTTGCGTAATGGCGTAAATTTTGCGAGGGTTGCAGTTGCTGGTAAGGAGTGCCTTGCTTCGCGAGGGCCGCAGGCTCGCTGCGCGAGCCCCCAAGCATGAGCAACGGCTCGTATGTTGACAACTATATATGTGATATTAAATTAGTAACAAAATGTACTTTGACACTAAAAGAAAATGACTGTGTGGTTTAACAACTAAGGCAATATTTTTTAATTTGCTGACAGATATGAAGAGGAACAAAGTGAGAGATAAGACAAGAAAATGAAAAATATAGAGTGATATAATGTGTAAAATATGTAGAGATAAAAATACAGATGGAATGAGTTAGAGAGAGAAATAAAGAACAAGATGACAGAGAAAAAGACAGAAAACTAAGATGACCAGATGTCCCCTGTTGAGGGGAAAATCCCCTGATTGAGACTATGGTTCCTGACTAATATATATATATATATATTTTATATATAGATACATTTCCATTCACTTCTCTATTTGTGCCTCTTTTTGAAGCACTACTTAACTGAGACTTTCCTCACTAACCAGGCTCACACTCAGCTAACACTGGGTGGAGCAAAAATAGTTCATAAGTTAGTTTGCTTCACTGGCCTGTATTCTTCCAGATTTCCAAAGTGCTGCAGATCACTCATCCTCAGCTCCTCGCTGCAGTCTCTCTGTCTTTGTCTATTTCTCTGGCTCCAAATAAACAGCATATTTCTCTTGTGTGTCTCTTATCTTCAACCAACGCAGAACACATGAGAACTTCAGCAAAACTGGAAAACACAGCCTCTCACGGTTTTTGCAGGCCTTAAGCTAAGCCTGCATATATTTTTCACAACTGCTTAGCCACACAGTACATAAACAGGCCCTCCTATTTCCTAGTTCCTATCTTGCGAAGACTTGTGATCAGGTGTAGCTAATTGATAGCTTCAGGAGTTTAACTCCTTCAGACCTCCTTCAGACCTTATGGGGAACAAAAAACTTTAAAAGTCTGTGGCTCACCCAAATCTCTGGGAGCACTCTGTCACAATATATATATATATATATATATATATATATATATATAAATACACACATATATACAGTCAGCAGCCATTGCCTCTCGGCACATATCCCCACAAAGCACCGAATCCCTCTCAGCACCCACCTCACATACCAGCCATTCCCATCTCATTTGCTCCCCCTCACAGAAACCATCCCTGGGCCACCGCAAAGGACGGTCCTGATGCATCACCTGCACCACTGGTGGCTCCGTGCCTGCTGACAGATAAGGTTTCAGTGACAGACTGTTGAGAGACACTGATCTATAATGATATTTTGCTGATTTTTGTTTTTCACAACTTCTCAAAATGCACTAAACCACTAAAGGTTTTGTGATGTTATAGAAAGATATAAAGATCAGGTTATAGGCTTCATGCCTAAACTCTTCCCTATACCTTAGTGGAGGGGTGAGTTTATAGTTTATTTAAATTACTATACCTGAAAAAGAATTAGTGCGATTCTGGGAAGCCCAAAACATTCTCTTCAATTTGAATGGTTAATTCAATGGCAAACCTGATATCAGAGGCATAGTGTATGAACAGCACATGATAGTAACTTATTGTTATTCATTATTTATAAAGCCTCTTTCTGGATTGCTTCCTGCTCATGGTGAAGGGTCTTGTGTACTCCAATTAATCTGTGAGCTATACCATGTAAGGTCACCTAAGATGGGCAGGTCATAGCATAGAGGTCAGACAAATTGCAGTCTATGTGAGAAGGAACTGGCAACCCACTCCAGTATCTTTACCATGAAAATGTTATAGATAAACACAACCAGGCACAAGACATGCCTGTTATGCTGCGGTCCATAGAGTCACGGAGAGTCAGACACGACTGAAAGAATAAACAACAACACATTTATAGAGCACTAGCAGTTTTCTTGGAGCTATTTACAAAGTAGAATAAATTACAGTGGTTACAATTATCAAATTACAAAGTTATTAACAAAATCAGAAGTATAAATGATTTTTATTTGCATTTACAGTGCTACGGACAGGCCTTTAACCCCTTTGAGGGTCCCATCTGATACCCATAGAATTTTCTCATTTGTCGTTTACGGGTGTGAAAACATTTGCAGGCTTGCGGAATTGTAGAAATTGAATAGCGATTTGCGATTTTATAGATCATATTTCTTGCTTACGTTAAAGATCGAAGGCTTAGATGGGGTGTAAGTTAAGGTTGTAACAACCGCAGGGATTTTCAGCCCGTAACCCATAGACCGTTTGCGACACAAATTGAATAGCAAATTAGTTTATGGCCTACATTATGGGCTCCAGTAACTTACAATTTCTCATTTGAATGAGGCCCAAAGAGTTTTCAAATTACTGGAAGCTGGAACTGTGGAGAAAGAAATGTCTTGCTGTAAAGATAGCTGCACCTACATCTGGGGAAAAGCTGAGGTAAACAACCTGGAGATTATTTTTTGGAGAAAAGGTACCATTTCAAGAGATAGTATAATTTTACACCGGGGTAATTTTGTTTTGTGTAAAGAATACAGTACTCACCAAAATTTGTGCTAAGAGTACCTAGGGATTTTGGAGAGAAGGGTGAGCCAAAGCCTCACCAATCTGCTTGTGAGGAAAGGCGGTCGCAGGAAGAAGACCTGGAAAAAGAAGTATTGTTGAAAGTGGACTGTGTAAAGAGAAGTGTTTTTCTTTTACCTGTGAACCGAGAAGCAACTCCAGGGGTATTAAGGGTGTTCCTGCAATTTAGTCAGATTGTGCATGCAGATTTTATTTTGAGTTGCTAAAGTAAGCCATTTACTGTATATTTTGGGACTTTTATATATGATTATAATATGCCACTTTTTTTACACTTGCCCATTTGCCTCTACACATGCCAATTGACTATTTAAAAAAAAATCCGGTCAGGTTAATATAAAGGAAGATGTAACGTAGGATAGAAAGAGATAAAAAAGAGATACATAGCTAAAGCAAGAGAGATAAGGGGAGTCAGAAAAAGGAGAGCAAAATTATTATTAATTATTATAAATGATAAACCTCAAATCATTCTGAAGTTGTTAAAGCTCTGTATGAACAATCAGCCTAGTTTCGTGATGATGCTATCCATTTAAAATAGAAGTTCTACTTAAAGGAAAATAGAATATGTTTTTAAAGGCATGCTTGCTATAACATGGATCAGTAACAAGAAAAATAGACAAGTTCCATAACTTGTACATAAATATTTAATCTTCTCTAATTGTGCTTAGTAATATAATAATAGTTTGTTTTTAGATGGAGCTTCCCTTGAGTGAGTAGTTTGCTAAGCCTTAATGAGTCATCAAGCCTTTTGTGTTGCTCTAATTTTGATGTCATCTTTCATAGGAAAGCCACCATAAGAAGCCTTTGCATCCCAGACTTCCCTGAACCTGCTGAACTCTTTTGGAAGTATTTGGATTTATCAACCTTCCTGTTACTGTATCTGTTGCCTCTCCTCATCATCACCATCACATACACCAGACTGGCCAAGAAGTTGTGGATGAGGAATGCCATTGGAGACATCACTACCGAGCAGTACATCACACATCGTAAGAACAAGAAGAAGAGCATCAAAATGTTGGTCTTGGTGGTGGTTGTGTTTGCAGTATGTTGGTTTCCATTGAATTGTTACGTTGTCCTTATCTCCAGCTTGGGCATCAAGACCAAAAACTCTTTGTATTTTGCTCTTCACTGGTTTGCCATGAGCAGTACTTGTTATAATCCATTTATCTACTGTTGGTTGAATGAGAGCTTCCGCATGGAACTGAAGTCACTGTTGAGCATGTGTCAGAGAGTCCCTCAAACCCAGGACAATATTCTTCCACCTGTTCTCATGCACTACAGAGAAGACTGGGTGGAGCAAGTCAGCTTCAAGCAAGGTCCATCCACACAAAGTATTAGGTCTACCACCAATGTGCAAACAGTAAACACGGACCTCTAGATCGTGTGAATGGTTCAACACGAATCAAGCAAAATGGACATTAACATAATGTTCAAAAAATAGAAGGGTTTGGGGCTCTTTAAAGTACCACTGTGATGTCTTAAACAACAGCAGATAGATATTTTAATTAGGCATGGATCATTAACAAAATACATATTCAGTGATTTAAAAAAGCAATATTCCAGAAATGGCTGACAGAAAGTGTTAAATTGTCAAGTACAATATTATATCAACATTGGCTGGAGACTCATTGTTTTTTCTTGGAAACAGGATCTAGTTGGATCTCACCCCATGATGATTATCGATATTCAATACAGCCTCTATATAATCAGATTCTTCTTAAAGCACTTTATAATAAACCCTTCCTTTGCCCTGAATTGTCTTATAAGGGTGAAAATCAATAGAACTACTGGAGGCTGTTACACATTTTTTTTATATTGCCAGATATGAATTATATTAATGGTCAATGCATAATTATAATAACTAGCTCTTCTTGTTGGTGTATTACAGTTGCCCTTAATGTCAGCTCTCTGGCAGAAGGTTCACCATTTTAGTTGCCAAATGGAATGTATTGCTATATGTTTCTTACCTATGAAGTGAGAACTGAAAATTGCTTCGTCGGAGTGTCTCTTCATATAAAGGAGATTTGATGGATTCAGAATGATGGACCAAAGGCCCTAATAGAAGTCTATGGTTGAAACAGGAAAGTGATCTGGAAGCTTAACCATGCTACTTACGTAAGTCAGAATATAAACTAGACAGACCTGCGGATAAATATGAAAAATAATCCCATTGTTCCTCACATAATTATTGGCAAATACCTTTTTCTAATAAATATATTTAAAAAAAACATGGATGATGTCCCTGGAGGATGGTAGGTGTCAAATTTAGAACATCGAGTTCTTTAAGAAATCTACCCCACCCCCGTCTTCCCTTCTTCCGAAACCCTCACTCCACCCGTCAGACTTCAAGCTGTTGGAAAGCGTTGAAACAAGACAAGATGGAATCCTCTATACATAGAGAGAGCTTTCAGACATTTTCATTTTTTTTCTGAAAGCTTTCATGACCATATATTGCACAGCTAATAATGCTGTTAGTGTGTTATATACCTGGCAATCAAGCAGTTTTCCTTCAAATAAAGTGCTCTTTAAAGTAGGAGGTGGGTGAGATAACATACATGTCTGTGATTACTATGCAGTTCTTTTCAATAAGGTACCTGTGGTGGCAGACACATTTCAAAACATACTTTGAGACACATTTACATTAAATATAAATGTGCTGTTGTAAGTTTGAAGCCCATTGTTCTTGATGGAATATCATGTACATTATTCAGAGAAAAAGTAATTAAAAAGTGGTGATGTAGCATATCTGACTGGGACTACACATATCTGACCCAATATCAATACACTGTAATATTCAATTTTAAACTTGTGTCCTACTTGTCCTGCAATATACTCTCCCACTAATGCATTGAAAAGGAAGTAAGTATTTATATCACCAGTGCCCCTAGACACAACTTTCTTTGCCACCCCGTATCTGCACACTGTTTTTGGATCCTACACACACACTTAAACTTTCATTATGTGTGTGTTTGTATATAAATATATTGTGCCAGAGTGGTACAAGGAGTTTATGTAAGCCACAGACTTTTCAAAGCCCTCTTTCCACGGGAAGTCTGAAAGAATTAACTTCCTTGAGCCGCTGATTAGATCCGCCTGATCAGACCTGGCTTAAGACTTCTCCTGGAATTCAGGTGGGGCATCTGGGCTACAGCTGGCAATGGGGAAAAAAAGCACAGGGATAGACTCCACTCCAGTGGGGCTGAACAAGAACTGGGTGGACCTTCTGCCTATTGTTGACACCAGTTAAATTGCTGCCAATATGAAGGGTATCAGGATGGTGCCAAATTACATCACATGTGTTTGGGGATCAAAAAGCATCTTACGGGAAAAAGACACAGATGTCGATCTTGGAGCAGAGGGAGAGACTTTCCAATTATAAGCTGAAAGAGCAAGGTATGTAGGAGTTGCCACACAATGGCCAACAGGAGGATTGATATCTCCTCACTTATTGTTTATCTCAGACAGAATCAGAGATCATTAGTCCCTCCTTTCAACTAAGAGCATAAGTAATCAGGAAAAAAAGTCATACAGCTAGGATTTAATTAGATTAAATACATTTTTATATCTCTGCTGGGCCTCAGTGAAATCCATGATACATAACTATATATATATATATATATATATATATATATATATATAATTATATGAGACCCTGGCTAAATATGTGTACCTATTTAGTATTAGAGGAGACCTAAGTATGTAAATATGTACATATGTACTTGATTGCACAGGACCATGTGTATACTTATTTCAATGTAGGGGATCCTAGCTGATTATGTATATATTTGTATTATATTTATAGTGGACCCTTAGTGAATGCTGATATAATACAAATATATATATATAACATTTCACCAGCAGACATATAAATGTCATCATAGTGAGTCAGGATAACTTTTACCCATGCAATATAAACTTACTAGACCAGGGCATCTTATTATTATATCAGCATTCACTAAGGGCCCACAATAATTATAATACAAATATATACATAATCAGCTAGGGTCCCCTACATTGAAATTAGTATACACACATTCAGCCATAGCCATGTGCAATCAAATACATATGTAGGACATATTTACATATTTAGGACCCCTATAATACTATATATGTACACATTTTTAGTCAGGGCCTATAATCATAAAAATGTAAAAGTATTCAGAGAGGGTCGCGTGTAATTATCATTGTAATACAATATTTAAATATTTATTCACTGTCTCATACAAGCAAACACATATTCAGCCAAGGTCTCCTATTGACATATACGTTACATAAGCCATGGATCATTATTATAGAAATATTCAAACTCAGTTGTCAATTATTATATTAATGTTTACATATTCAGCAAGGGTCACCTATAATAATATGAATATATATATATATATATATATATATATATATTCAGCCATGTTCACCTATAGTTATAAACACATACATTTTTAATCAGGGTCATCTATAATAATAATTCCTCCAGGGTGCCCTATTATTATTCTCTAAATATATATTCAGCCAGGGCTCCCTAAAGGTATATACATTTATATATATATATATATATATATATATATATATATATATATTCACCAAAGATCAACCATAATATAATACAAGCATATATATATTAAACCTGCTTCATCTATAGGAATAGAAATGTATGCATATTCAGCTAGGGTCATCAATAATTATAATACAAATATATAAATATTTAACCAGGATCAACTATAATTAAACAAATGTACACATCTTCATCAAGGGTAACATAATTAGCATAATAATATATTAATGTACATATAAATAAATATAAAGCCAGGAATAACTATATCATATAAATAGCCATTCAGACAGAATACCTATAATCAAGTAAAAAATGTATCACCAGCACAATATTATTGAGGAGCCACTCTACCAATATTTTCCTTCAAGAAAAACATTTAAGTGAAAAAACATTATACTGTATAAACTTACTTATCCTACCTCTGTTTAACTGGTTCAGTCACTTCCTCTACACTCAACAGGAAACTCATGGGATGAGATTGGGAAAACTGCACTGTAGTTCCAAGCGGGAGCAACCGAGTGGCCAGTCTGTGATTGCAGCATCACGTTTTTAAGCCAAAGTATTTTTTAGGGGATTTTAAGCTAAAACAAATGGGCACCCTTCACATGGAGGTACCACTATGCGGCTGCCTAGTTTGCCTAATGGGCCATGCTAGAAACAGATTTTCTGCAGCTATGGTAGAGAAGGAGCTGCTGGTACATACTCTACAACAGGGCTCCTCAAACTACGGCCCGCGGGCCACACCCGGCCCGCCAGGGTCCTGAACCCGGCCCCACCTGCCCCTTCCCCCAGACCCCTACGTCTCTTTGTGTCTCCGCAGCTGCAGCCCCTGCTGACACCTCCTAGTCATCTGACTAGGCAGAGCAGGGGCTGACCCAGGGAGGAGCCGCCAGAGGGAGGAGCCGCCAGAGGGAGGAGCCACACACCGGCAGCATGAACGCAAGGTAAGGCAAGGGGCCAGTGAGGGAGAGAGACAGACATAGACAGACAAGGGCGAGTGAGGTAGAGAGACAAGGGGAGTGAGGGAGGGAGAGTGACAGACAGACAAGGGGGAGTGAGGGAGAGAGAGAGACAAGGAGGAGTGAGGTAGAGAGACAAGGGGAGTGAGGGAGAGCGAGAGATAGACAGACAGACAAGAGGGAGTGATCGAGCGACAGACAGAAAGACAAGGGGGAGTGAGGTAGATAGACAAAGGGAGTGATGGAGAGAGAGAGACAGACAGGCAAAGGGGAATGATGTAGAGAGGCAAGGGAAGTAAGGGAGAGAGAGAGTGAGAGAGAGAGAGAGAAAGACAGACAAGGGGGGGGGTGAGGTAGAGAGACAAGGGGAGTGAGGGATAGAGAGAAAGACAAAGGGGAGTGAGGTAAAGAGACAAGGGGAGTGAGGGAGGGAGAGAGACAGACAGGCAAAGGGGAATGATGTAGAGAGGCAAGGGAAGTGAGGGAGAGAGAGAGTGAGAGAGAGAGAAAGACAGACAAGGGGGGTGAGGTAGAGAGACAAGGGGAGTGGGGAATAGAAAGACACAGGAAGACATACAAGGGGGGGTGAGGTAGAGAGACAAGGGTAGTGAGGGAGAGAGAGAGATAGACAGACAAACAAGGGGGGTGAGGGAGAGACAGACGGACAGACAAGGGGCAGTGAGGTAGATAGACAAGGGGAGTGAGTGAGGGAGAGAGACAAGAGAGTGAGGAATAGAAAGACAGACAAGGGGGCGTGAGGTAGAGAGACATGGGCAGTGAGGGAAAGAGACATGGGGGGAGAGAGGAAGGAAAAGATAGAAAGGAGAGAGAGGAGGGAGGGAGATGGACAGAGACAGAGAGAAAGTAGAGATAGGGATGGAGAGAGAAATGGAGATAGGGAGGGGGAGAGAGAGGAGAGATAAAGATGAAGAGGAGAGAGAGAGAAGGAAGAGGGAGAGCGAGAGAGAAAGGAGAGGGAGGTGTAGATATAATGAAAGGAGAGAGAGGGGGATGAGAAAGGAGAGAGAGATGAAGGAAGATAGAGCGGGAGAGAGAGAGAGAGAGAAGGGAGAAGGAGAGAGAGAGACGGGAGAGGGAGAAGGAGGAGAAATGGAGAGAGACAGAAGGGAGGAGAGGAAGAAGGGAATGACAGAAGTTAAAAGGAAAGGGGGAGAAGGAGAGGGAGAAAGTGAGAAGGAGTGAGAGCAAGAAGGGAGATGGAGAAGAATTCGAAAGAGGGAGCAGGGAGAGGGAAAAGAGAAAGGGAGTAGTAGAGAGAGGGAGAAGGGAGAGAGAGAAGTAGAGAGAGGAAAAAGAGAGAAGGGAAAAGGAAAGATAGGAACAAGGGACAAGGGAGAGAGAATGAAAAGAGAGGCAGAAGTAGCAAGAGGGAGAGCAAGGGTGAAGGAGAGACAGAAGAGAGGGAAAGGGGAGAGGAAGAGGGAGTAGGGAGATGATAATGAGAGAGAGGGAAGAGGGAGAAGGGTGCGAGAGAAGCAGAGAGAGGGAGAGAGGAAAAAGGGACACGGGAGAGCAAGAAGGGAGAGGGATAAGTAGCAAGAGGGAGAGGAAGGGAGAAGGCGAGATAGAAGAGAGGTTATAGGGAAAAGGAAGAGGGAGAAGGGACGAAAAAAAGGGAGGGATATATATATACTGTATAGGAATTTTTTCATATTTTTTCAAACTATAGTCCGGCCCCCAACAGTGTCTGAGGGACAGTGAACTGGCCCCCTGTTTAAAAAGTTTGAGGACCCCTGCTCTACAACATCAGAGGTTTTCCTATCTCTCTGATCTGGAGACACAGTTAGCTCATCGGGATGCTTGTCCTGAAGATATATCTACCTCCAAACAAGGTAGAAACTGACAGACATATACACAGTGTCACAACCCAGAGATGAGGGGCGAACGTACCCCTCATTTACTTTCTTTAGCTTACAGGAACAATCTCTAGATTGGGACTTTATTTCCATCTCAGCACCAAGCAATTCAAATCAGAACTTCATTCATGGAGAAGCAAGAAAATTACAATTCAATTAATGTAGAGAAAGACTTTGTGTCTTCCTCTGACACAGATATTTAACAATTCCAGAAATAAACTTTTTCCCAGTTCTAGTCCACTCTGGTCTGTTTTATTTAACTTAAATTCCCTTATCAGCAATCTCTGACAGAACAAATATTCCAAGGGATAATAACCTTTGTCCTGTTGGCAATATTTTTATTTAACTGGGGGCCATATATACATTTAAATTATTGCAGAAACGTTTGGGTTAACCGTTTGTTGTGACACTAACAAACAAGGCAGAAAGTGGATCTCTGTTTGTTACCATTAAAATAACATTATTACAGTGCATATAACATTCTAAAGTAACCCCAACAATAATTATTGAGGCCCATATTACATTGCACATAAAAACAACATGTCATAGTCCTTAAACAAGTATCCTGCCCCTTTTAATAACATTTGATATTAGTAACCCAATTTGATAGAGTCCCAACACCTAGGGTTGCTTGTGGGGTCCAGGGGAGTATTACTCTAGCCCCCAAAGTCATTAATTATACACAGCATCCATAAAAGAGGAATATTGCCTTCCCTTTAAGTTTTTTTTGTTTCTTGCATTGTTACAGTTATTGATGCTTGGATCAGTCAGGGACACTGTTTTAATTACGAACTGAATGCCAAACTAACGAGACAAGAGACTTGGGGTTGCAAGAAGTCTGAGATTTTATACCAATAATATAAATCTTTACAAGAAACCCCTGTGAGGACAGTAAAAGCACAACACATAAAACATGAACAGCTAACAGACACATTTTGTACATGTTTTCTGCTAACAGCACTTTTTATGATGTCTGCAGGGATTTCTTATTTTCCTTTTTATGTATTGCATTCTTCCAAATATTGTTACGGCTATTGTATGGAGTATATATATAAATAAAGGGATGATGTTTTATAACTTTGGAAATCATGATTAGAGAGTTGTAACTTTTGTAATAGTGAAGTAACCCCTTTGCTGCCATATGGACCAGAGGAGCCCTGAATCTTTGAGAGAATCAAGCTGTCAATTATCCTGCTATTTTAAAGGACCACTGAAGTGGTCATTCAGTATAGTTTAATGCAGTTAATGCAGCTTTTATAGCATACATTTTACAATTTTAGCTTTGCAGATAAATCTGCTACTTTCCACCCAGTTAGGTATCCAGTGGATGAGAGAGTATCTGCCCATGAGAATGTCCTAATATGGGTCTTCACCTGCTTCTTTTCTAGGGGGTTGTGACTACAGTAGACAAACAGTTTGCAGGACTGCAAAACTAAATGTTTCAATAACATAACCCCCGCCCCCCTTATTTATCCCTCAACTAATAGATAAACACATCCCATTCCATGCCTTAAAAGGATATCAAAGGTTCTCTGTTTTTAATCACATATATAGTTGTGAGCAGGCGAGCCAGCTGCGACCCTCGCAAACTTTACGTTGTAACGCAAACAACACGACACAACAACTGCGCCCCTCGCAAAGTTTACCTCGCAACGCAAACAACATACGAGACACGTTAACACTCATTACGACCCAGCAAAAATCGCACAGCACATACATAAAAAGCTTACCTACAACAAGAGGGAGCATCCAGGACCTCAAAAAAGCAACTTACACCTTCATTTAACTAAAAATAAAAGAGTTTAGACACTAAACAATACTCTAAGAGAGAGAAAAAATGGCCGCCGGACAAAACGAAAATGAGGCTACAGCACTCTAAACACGCAAAACACCACAAGAAACTCGCAAAACACCACAAAAGACCTACGGATATTCCGCTAAGACGCATACCACACATTACCCGCCATTTTACGACAATGCGGAAGTACACGACTATGCTAACGGTCTGCACACATTCATCACGCTTACACAGCAGCTCCACACCACTAATGCTGCAGCAACATCAAAACAGATTGCCAGCTCTTCAACACAATGCTTCAAAATACGTAAAGTATATTCATTTATTAATGTATTATAGATTTCATTATTATACACCAAACAGCATTAGCTACCTTACAATTTCATTGGCGGCATTTTTTGACGGGCAATTCGCTAGTATACAAAATAAACTATTGTCTTTATTGCTAAACATCATTTTATTAGCAAGTGCTCAAAAATATCTGCTTTTACTCACTTTAACCTTCCAAACAGACAATCAAATGGTCAGGTCACTATAACTTATGCACACAGTGTTTCTTTTGGTACTAGATGTCCAAGCAAATCCCAAATTGTCTCTAAACCACATTTTGTTTAAATTCTGCTGAGAGAGGGCCACATGCACCTCACTTCTCTGCTTTTTGGTCGTCTCTTTGTGTTCAAGATCTCAGCACCCAGTAGACAATTCAGGTGACAGCATCATTTCTGAAGAGGCAGGCACCATCAGACCCCTTTTCTTAGGATCTAAGAGTCACACACCCTGTACCCTTGATTAGTACAAGCAGACATTTCTCTGGTTTATAATGTTTCACTCAGCCTCAGACACCACCGTTACTTAGTGAGTGCCCAACTCTTTATTTTTTCTTGCATATAACATACATCACAAAATTACAATTCCAAAAAAAAATAAAAAGAACCTCCACCAGTAAAGTCCATCCCCTCTTGTCCCCCCCCCCCCAACCAACACACACACACAGCTTCCAGATGTCCAGGTAGGGGTCCTGAAAGATCCCCCTTACCAACCTTTGCAAATAAGGCATTATTCTTAAACTATAGTGGTCCATTAATTCCATGGTTTCATTAAACATTGAAAGGTGCAGCAGACAAGTGGATCCCAGTTTAGAACAGTGCAGGGGTATGGGAGAGTAGTCACTGGATAGTTGATGTTCAAATGCAAGTCTGCAAAGGATATACTGGATGGTATTGCCTAACATGCACAGGTACATGAGTGAAAGGGTAAAGAAAAGGATTCTTTGAAGTCCAGAAGAGCGTATAAATGAAGAGATAACAGTGGGTAAGGCAACGGAAAGAAGGGTTGGAGGAGAAAGGGGCTGAGGATACATATGTGCTAGAAAGACTGAGGAAGGGCAAGAGGAGAAAAGAAAACTAGAAAAGGAAAGGAAAGAAAGGGAATGAAACTAGACAAAAGAGAGGGGAGAGTGGAAAAACCTACAACCCAAACACCTCCCCTCTCCTAGCCCAACTCCAATAATTTACTGTCTACTAGAGTTGCTTCTTTAAATTGTTAACCTTGGTCTACAAATTCCTATTTGGCCTTGCTCCTCCATGTATTGCCTCACTTATCTCTTATGTGTAATAACACTATCTCCGATCTAAGCAGCTCTCACAGTTTCATTCCCAACGTGTACCCAATCCTACTTATGTTCCTTTTCCCTCCTTGCACCCCTTCACTCTCTAAACCTACAAATATGTTGTATCTCCCCGAAAATCCACGTCTTCTCTTTTCAACCCTGATACAACTTAAATTCTCTCATCCTACCACCCATGGTCTCTCAGCTTGACCATTTGCTCCCATTCACCTGATCTTGCCTCTAACCCCTTGCACTATTTCAGCAACAAACCCAAACCTCACTTTATGCTCATGCCACAAAGTAAGGCTTTATGACTATGTAAAATACTTTGGATAAAGACATTATATACAAATATAATGTATTAATATAAAAAAAGAGAGAGGTTGACAGGAGAGTATCTAGTAAGAGAATAGATGAAGCACCAGTGAAAGGAGACAGAGAGAGATCGAGAGACTTAATGTTAGTGCAAGTGGGAGAGAATAAGTAGCAAGGAATAGATTAAAGAGGAATGAGTCAGGAAAACGTCTCAAAGTGTAAAATAAGCAGATAGTAAAGAGGACAGAGTCGTGCGCTAACATGTTATCAGCACTCAAGATCAATCCTGTATTGTCAACGCATATAAACAACCTCTACTTTATTTTTGATTTGCTAGAAGCATCTTTACCCATAATAAAATTGTGTTAGTGAGAAGAGCACTGTGAGTTTAAAAAAATTGTTTTACTTAATAATGGGCAATGTGTTTTCAGACACTTAAAATGTTTAACAAATGAATTCAACATTTTATTTCTAACAGGATCAATCACCTCGGAGGTAGTGTAAACCTCTGGTGAAACTCACACTCACATTAGTTATAGATTAAAAATATTCTCTTTTGAAGAACAACACTTGGAAATTGTCAAAATTTATTCAGAATGTAAAACAAATATTTTTTTCAATTTATTTCATTCTATATGAAATTAGTGGAATCTACCATTTGGCTTCTGATGATCCACTTCCTAAGGTTGGAGTTTAATGAAAGTTTCTACCTGCACAATAGGAATGTGGCAGTGTGTGCAACAGGACTAATGCAATGCTCATAAGTTTACAAGGACACACCCTCCTGGGAAAATAGAAGCCAGATTTAGAAAGCAAATTGGAACTAAATCCTTCTGTAAAAAAAATAAATGCATATAATAAAACTTGTATTTTGCAAGAAATCAAATGTGCAAGAAAAAGGAGAAATTGGTAATACACTATTACCATTATTTCTGCTAGATTTTATACATATTTAATTGATATGTCAGATTACAGATTACTGCTAAATGGAGAAAACTCCATACAATCTTTCAAGTATTTAAATTGTTATTCAGCTCAGTCAATTGACTAAATCTCTGATCTTTTGAGTGTCCCATGAGTGGGCTATAATTGCAGACCCACTCAAGGCACTGACAGCCTCAGAGCACACACACTATGTCACACGTTTCATCCTTCCCTCCTACTTGTCACTGAAGAGGCCACTTGATTTGACATGAAAGGAGTCAAAAAAAAGGAAAAAGAGAGAGAGGAGGTAGAGCTGGCACAAAGTAGGAACATAATGTTCTTAGGATCCTGGGGACACTTAAGAAACAATACAGCTCTGGCATAGGAGGGGGACATGCCGGGTGCACAAAACTATAACAATTCATATGTAATTATAGCAATGGTATACTGCAGTGCTCGGCATTAGTAATTAATAAA